>CM076572.1:953729608-954065944 GCA_034641835.2 Pinus albicaulis
ACCTTTTGATGAATTTTGGGACTGAAGGGGTAGAAGGTTTCTTCCCTCTCAGCGTGATAAGCCTTCTAAAGGCTTCTTCTATAGTGATCGAAGGAGAGGGAGTAGGCTCCCCACCTCCTGGCACACTCATGGAGGCTGGATGTTGGCTCCCCTACGACTGCTTTCAAATCCTCAAACCCTCGCGATGGCCAAGGCTGTGGTGTAGAGAAATTTCAACTGAATTCTCCAGTAAATAAATTATTACTTGTCCTACTAGAGGTTATGACATCCCCCCCCCCCCCTTCAGGAAAAACAACATCCAAGTGTTTTCTGATATTTCAAACAAATTGGGGTAAATTTTTTTCATATCTTCCTCATTTTCCTAGGTGGCCTCTTCAGGGCCAAATATTTTCCATTGTACCTTAATTTGGATTATATATCACTTCCACAACATTAATTACTTTTGGTCTAAGATATGCAAAGGTTTGAGTAGGAACTCACTGTCTAGTTCTACCTGGGAGTTCACCAGATTATCATTATTAGTTTTACATCATGTGTTCACATAAAGAGAGAAAAATAAAACAATGTACTAATACAAATTATCTATCATTTACTTATATATCTTTCCTGTCAATAATATGTTTAGGGTCATAGATATATTTCTTAAGTAAGGAAACATGGAAAACATTGTGAACTTGAATATGGCTAGACAGTGCCAACTGATAAGCTACTGGTCCCACTTGTGAAAGAATATGAAAGGGTCCACAAAATCATGGGGCTAGTTTCACACAACTTCCCCATTTTAAGGTATTATTTTTTGGTCTAACTTGCACATAGACATGATCCCCAACCTGGAATTCTCGATAACTGCGTTTTCTGTCTCAGTAAGTCTTTTTCCTTTCTTGGGCTGCCTTTAGATTCAATCTCACCTTTTTAACTATTGAATCCATTTCCTTCAATATCTACTATCAGTTTATCTTCCGGAACACACCAATTAACGGGTGTCTTGCACCTATGCCCATACAACACTATTATCACTGGAAAATCGGACAAGCAAAGGTGACATTATTAAAATGTCAGGCAGAAGGATTTATAGTGTTGAGGCACATTAGAGGATATGAAATTTTTTAAAATATCTAAGGTCAAGAGGTAAAAATCAAATTTCACACCAAGAACATAGGTGAAATGCGCCTTTCCTCACAATTTGCTTCGATAGCCGCGCTGGTCTGTGCGGCTTTCCCTCAAAAAACCGTGCGGTCTTGGGAGTGGCAAAAGTCACTTTCCAGGACCACTTGACACACTTCAGGAAACAACCCTACACTTGAGGCAGCCCAAGGATAGCTGCCTAAGCCATCTTAGGACCTCAAGGGAGCACACAAAGGAATCAAGTGGCACACAAAGGAATCAACCCTCTCTCTTGGGTCATCATCCACAAATGTACCAAGATAGGGAAGGAGAATTTGAATTCACCTATAAATGGACACCAAGAGATGAGAAAAATCAGAGCACATTGTTATGTTGGCCAAATTTCCCATGAGAAATCTAGCAGTGCGTAATCTAGAGCAGCAGTAGAGAGAGGATTTGGTTGTTGGCCATCCAACAACTTCAATCCTTTGGAGTAGAGAGAGATACCTTGTGACAGTAGCTTAAGGGTAAAAACATCCTTGCATTGGGCCTTAGAACTCCATATTTCTAAGGGTCCTTTGGCAAGAGTGTAACGTAGTATATTTATTGCTAAGAATGAGCAATAAGAGGGGATGTTGGTTCCACCATTTGCATTATTGTTAAGTTTGACTCTTTCTGATATTTTGTTTTTATGTTTACTTTAGTTGTTTTTTCTCTCTATATATGCATACTATACCATGATTTAGCGTGTTATATATTTTATAGCATGTGTTCACTAACCTGCTAACCATATTTTTATGCCTGTGACCATAGCTTGGAGGCAGCGACCACTCCTCCTAAGCACCGGTGGATTGGTACACTTGTGCACCAAAATCACAACCACAAGATTGGCGACTCCACTAGATTTACTTTTTTAGTTAAGTGGTCACTCTTGTTGTAGGGACCTTCTCTCTGCTCTGGAGTGTTGTTGGGACAAATCCCCTTCCTTTCTTCTTTTCTTATTCACCCATAGTGAAATTCTGAAGTTTAGAAGCTCTGGAAATTACATTTGCAGGAAAACCGTGCAATGTTTTCTCAGACAGACGAGGAAAGTTGCACAAGTTCAGCTCTGACCTGCATGCAGAGTCGCGCTCTTGTGTGAAGATTTTCCTTGCGGAAACTAGAGACCAAAATTCTCTGCTATTTTCCTCAATTTCCCAATTATAAAGTGGCTCGTATCCCATAGAAAAAATTCCAGTACTGTGTGTGGTGTCCCACAACTGTTTAGAACTTTCTTTTGGCTGTGTTTTGGTATTTCTAGTTGCTAGTTTTAAATTTTAAAATTTATCACAAAAAACCACATAGTTTAAGTAAGGGGGAATTTACTTGCAATCTAAAATAACTTATTTTTGTGAAAATGGACACCAGAAGCACATAGATAATTAGCTGGAGTAAGTGGTCCTAATCCACATATGCTTAGCTAGTTTTCATTTTTTCTAGTTAAATCATTAATTTTAGTTTAATTTTTTTCACTAGGAGTTGTGACTAGGAATTAATTATCTTAAGAGAGGCAAGTAATCTATGATGCCTTTGCACCTTTTGGTGACCGTAGGAAAGAATATGAAAGCTCTCCTATGATAATTTTTCATCTCCCTTTAGTTAATCACTTAGATTAATTAGGAAAATTTGTAAGTGGCCCACTATCCGCACATGATTTTCTTATAGCAAGGGACAATCAAACATAGATTAATAGGGGATGTGTAAAGGATCATCGCATATCCACATATTAAAATAGTGTGATTTTTCACTTTTTTCTCACACACTTCCACACCATAAGTGAAGTAAAGACTCATTAAAACTAACCTAACTGAACTCACTAAACTTCCCCATAGGGGCCACAAGAAAAATTATAGTTTGGGTTAGGACCATGAGGGTAGGCATCTAATAAAGCCGCCATGATCAGTTTACATCTCAAAAAATAGAAGTTGATTGAATAGGGAGCTTTAAAATCCATCTATCCACCCATGGAAAATAAAACCTGAGCACCACATAGACCTGATTCAGAGGGGGTTAAGCTTAGGCCCAGGGTGTGCAATATTATTTCAGCTACCTGACCCATATAATGCTCGATACTGGTAGCTGATTTACCAAGAAGCTCAAGAATCGAATGCTCACGTGGGATGATGGTACTTAGTGGCCAAATATAGGGCATCCTTCCCTATAGGTGACGTTGCAGGCATCACTAGATCCTCTACCCTTTACCTTGGTTGATTCTTTCGCTGTTGGGAGTCTTCGCCAGTTATTTCGGGACGTTAGCTCCATTACCCACTAGAATATATCTTCGCAAGGCCTAATTAAAATTGAGAGTGTGAGGACGTTTTAGGTCTCTAGGATTTTGAGTATCATGCGCAAAAACAACCAAAACCACTTTTTGATTGATTGATCACATAGAAATAGTTTAAAGGAAAATTAAATTTTTTTTTTGCTTTGTTTTATGTATGTGGTCACCATTTTTTCTTGGATACTTCACCTCTCATAGAACTGAAGATTTTTTCCAAAATCATACCTAGTTGACACCATAATGGACCCAACGGGACCTCGTTGATCTAGATATCTTTTGGACATCCCCCCATTACTGGGAGGATTTCAAAGTCTTTCATTATTTAGGCATCAAAGACAGAACACCCCCACCCTTATTGGTTCGTCCTTTGTCAGGTCATCTTTAGTTGGGATCCTCTGAGGGTCACCCAATGCCACACCAGTGGAAACCCCCACAGGGTCACCACATACCACTCCTCCCACAACCCCTAGGGGGAAGAGGAGCGTTACCCATTCGGGGAGACAAGTGAACATACAACTGGGTGATGAGCTCCATCATTAAACATATTTGGAGGGATTAATAGTCACATTTTTGCCTTCTTAGATCTCTTTTTCTTACATTTTCTTATTATTATTATTTGGTTTTATGATGCTAGTATACATGGTGATTAAGGCTAACATACTATTACTGCCTAATATAAGGTTGAGTGTAGAAAATCATGAATTATTAATCATTTTTATAAGGATTTTATCATAAAGACTCAGAGGAGACAACGAAGAGGAATTATAGGAGGATTTTCCACCCTCAAAGGTAGCCGAAGGATCACAAAGATTCTCTCTAGCCATTCGAATTCCAAAAGCAGCCAAACGATCCCCAAGGATTCTCTCTAGAAATTCGAATTCCAGAGGTAGCCAAGCAACTCAAAGAGGAGTGCACCCAATCCTTGTTCACTGGGAGTCAAGTGGACTCGATCACCATTTTTTAGGGAGTTGTTGGTAGCTGCCCTGTACAATAAAAAGAGCAGATCTAGAGCTAGGAAGAGTTAATCTATTCTAGTTAGTAAGTTGATTCCATTCAAAACTATTGTTGTGAGCTTCTGTTTTATTCAGTAATCAAACTTTCAAAGATGTATGAAGTTATTCTTTTATGAAATGAGTAGACCAATTTCATTCAACTAATTTAAGTTTTAGAGGGCTAGGTTGGTGGGTTAGGGCCCAATCCATGTGCCTCAACTTCTCTACTATTGATATCTTTTCCTTTCTATCATTTAGCTACTTTTGCTTATACCATTTAAGTTAAATCTTCTTCTGATAAGTTTCATTGTTGTTTAGTTTTTGTGCTGGTGTAGTTTTTAATTTCTTATGCATAGTAAATAGAGTAAAAAATCCAAAAAACTGTGGTCAAGTCCCCCCTCTCATCTCTGTCAATAGAGTTTGAGCAGGGTAGACCTTACCACAGGCCAAAATTGATTTATGTTTGAAGTTTTGGGAAGGATTTGTATTACCAAGTCCAAGCCTTTCTTTCACTGTTTCACCCCGCATTTTTGTCTATTTCCTGTGCATGAATCCGCAGGTGTGTCTCACTTCTTAGCACTGCTCTTACGCCTCCATTCCCCTCATTTTCTTCTCATCTTAACGTTTTACTTACCTTTTCTTTTCCTAACGCACTTACGCCCTTCAAAGCCTTAATTCTTTATTTTTCTCCATTCACGGCCGCCTTACCCTTTTTATGAAAAACACGTGAAAAACCATTCAAAACCATTGAAAACCCAACCTCCACCTTTGCTTCTTGAGTCTCCCGCCACCATACATCGCACTTCGTAAATTGCAACTTTTAGCTTTTACCTTTAATCACTTACCGCTTGTTCTAGCGATTGCGATATTGCGAAATTGCGCCCTGCCGTCACTCCCACCGCCACGTCACCCATCACAAATCGTACTTCACACATCTTAGCTTTTACCTTTAAACACTTACCGCTTGTTCTTGAAATTGTGATATTGCGAAATCGAAAATCACAAATCACACTGTTTACCTTTTCGCATAAAACTTACCACTTATTCTGCATATGCGATAACTCTGCCATGCCACTCATCACATTTCACACTTCGTTGAACTTACCACATCGCAGATCGTAGCCCACAACTTTTACCACGATGTAAATCGCACTTCGCATCATTTAGCTTTTCGCATAACACTTACCGCTCATTCTGCTGATGCAATAACTAAGCCACGTCACCCGTCGCACTTCGCACTTCGCTAAAATTACCACATCGCAGATCCCAACCCGCAAATTTTACCACATCGTAGATCCCAACCTGCAACTTTTACCACATCACAAATCACACTTCACACATTTTAGTTCATTCTTGTCAATCCTTATCGCTATCCCTTTAAACTTGTGAAGTTGCGATTGTAACATTGCACATCACAACTTTTATCCTCCATCGCACTCCGCCATCGCACTTTTTAATTCTATCCATGCCAAAGTCATTTCTCGTGCTATAATAAAGTTTCATAAGGGTTTAACCTCCTCTTTCCGCTTCCAAACCTCGTTTCATGTGTTAAACCCACCGTTAGCCTCTCTTAGCCCTTTTCTTCTCTCTAAGCTGCAAATTAACTCTTTTTAATTAAAATTAAGGCATGGATAGCTTAGTTGCATGACCAGGAGCATGGTAGATAGATCATAGGATAAGTAGAGTGCATCTAGCCATTTGGCCAAGTCAAGTGTGGTTTAGAATTAGGCTTCATTTCTGCCATTTTCTTTCTGTGAATTAAATTAGTTTCATTCTTGTCATTTCCTTTCAGCAATTCAATTTTGTTCCCTTTATTTTCATTTCCTTTCAGAAATTCATTTTAGTTTCCTTTCTATCATTTCCTTCCATCAATTTTCTTTCTAGTTGTTCTCATAGTTTAAGAAATAGCACCCTTTCATAAAGCAGCAGAGGATGACATGAACATAATGCATCTGTTGTGTATATAGCACTGTCACCTCAAAGTTTGTATGAACCCCGGGTTGATAAAGTAAAGTAGGGCAGCCCCTGGGAGTTGTAGCACTCTTGGTGCAATACCAGGGCTCACCACATTTTGGCGTTGTTGCCGAGTAGGTGTTTAGTAGATGTTCTGATTTTGTTTTTAGCATTCTTTTTTGCTTTCCTTTATTTTCGTGTCATTTCAGAAATGTTGAAAAAAATACAAGAATATTTGATTTTCATGCCTCCTAGGAATAGGAATACCCAAAGACAAATCTTACCTAAAAACCCCACATCACCTCCTAGCCACCCTTCACTCTTCTTCAGTGGCAGTGAGATTGAACCCCTTATAGGAGAGCCTTCTCAATATTTTGAGGATCCTATTGGGGAAGAAGAAGAAGACCTTGTTTCAACTAAGGGACCTACTTCACCTATCTTAACCATGGTTGGGACCCGGAGATCCTTTCCCATAAGAGAGGCAGATGGGGAAACTAAGATGAAAAACATTAGCCCTTTAGTTCTTCCACACTTCCATGGACTTACCTCTGAGGACCCTGACACATTCATGATCAAATTTTCTGTTATTTGTAGGAATTATGACTACACCTCCGATGATTAGAAGTTAAATCTATTCCCATCCACCCTTAAGGATGCAGCCTTGCACTGGTTCATGGGTCTGCCTGGGGATAGCATCACTACCTGGGCACAAATGGAAGAGGCCTTTAGCAGCAAGTACAAACACTACTGTAGGTCCAAGGAAACTAAGGATGAGATATTTAGGATGACTCTAGGGCCTGATGAATCCCTAGAGGATTATGAAGAGAGGTTTCAATTGAACTATAAGAGAGCCAACTATACTCTTGACCCTGACTCACTAAAACTTGTACTTCTTTGAGGGATCAATGAAGATATGGTAGAAATATTGAATATGATTTCAGGAGGAGATATCTACCCACAACCCTATGAAATAATCAAAAATTTCTTCCAAAACCATTCTAGGGCATTTAGGAATAAGGGCAGAGCTAGCCAAAGTACATTCAATACCCCTTCCTCTTCCACCTTCATAGAACATGAGATTGGAAATAGGCTATAGGACTTCAAGAGTGACATGATGCACATATTTTCTTTGCAAATGGACACAATGCAGGTCAAAAGGAAGTAAGAGGAAGAAGAGAGAGCCATGTCCATATTTTTTCCTAGATGTACCAAGAAGCACCCAAGAAATGAATGTCCACTAAATTTCATAGAGGTTTTCTTAGTTTGTGAACAAAATCATGCCACAGACAATTGTCCCTCCTTACCTGGACTTAAAGCTATATATCAAGGTGGGGAAGCAATGCCAGAGAAACTCTGTTTCATCAACCAGAGAAGGCCTCAAGGCCCATGACCATATCAACAAGGTATGCAAGGTGCACCTTAATCTTACTATTAGAATAATCAGAGTGTACCCATGCAACCTTGGTACACCCTCGCTCCTCCATCCTAGTCTACACCTCCTACTTGGCCTTCCAACCTTCATATTATCCTTAGCCAGTAAATCAACCATTCCAGCAGCATGTTCCACAACAACCGCAGTGGAACAATCCATCCCAAGGATGGAGGCATCAACAAAATCAACTACCTGCTCTAATGCCTCCACCCCAACCTCAACCTCAGCTTACTCATGTTGCTCCGCCTAGGCCACCTATACCTGCACAGCCCAATCCGAACCCAAACAACAAAGAGGCACACCAGGTTCCCAGTGGAGAAACATCCCATCTAGCTTATGTTGTGGAGATACAGGAGGTTAATCTCAGGTCGGGAAGAGTACTCCCAGACAACCATCCCCCATCTCCACTTGTAGAGGTTGAGGAGGAAAAGGAAGAAGATAAAACTCAGATCCAACAACCTCCTTTTCCTGAGCGCTTGATCCACCCTAGTCAACACACCCTAGAGGATACTGAACTCCTGGGAGAATTGGAAAATTTGTGTGTAAAGATACCACTTCTCTAGGCCATTAATGATGTCCCTATCTACAAAAGGCTCATAAAAGAAAATTGCTTCAAGAAGCCTGTGAGAAGGAAGAGAGATACCCCCACCATCAATGTGGTAGGACAACTGTCTGACCTGATGCTAGGGAAGGTGATATTTCCAAAATACCTGGACCCTGGTAGTCCAGTTGTTGATGTGCATATAGATAGTGTCATAGTCCCCAAAACTATGATTGA
The DNA here is from genome assembly GCA_034641835.2 of Pinus albicaulis. Lineage (NCBI taxonomy): Eukaryota > Viridiplantae > Streptophyta > Pinopsida > Pinales > Pinaceae > Pinus > Pinus albicaulis. The sequence goes on from CM076572.1 coordinate 953,738,188, forward strand.
TCTAAGGTTTGCCATCAATATCATGGTCGAGGAAACTATGTTGAAACTTAATCTCCAAGGGAGTTTGAGGAAAACCACAACAATTCTGAAACTTGCAGATTGGTACACAGTAACTCTAGAAGGAATTTTTGAGGATTTTATGGTTACCATTGGCTCTTGGGAGTATCCTACAGATTTCCTGGTGTCGCAACCAAAAAACAAGTTTAATGGTTATCCTCTCATCTTAGGGATACCTTGGTTGGCCACTGTAGATTCTTATATTAGTTTTCGGGCTGGAAACATGACTATAAAAAATGGGCCTTTGTCTAAACAACTAGTGTTATATCCTCCAGGCATGCCTTCCTTTGATCATGATCTCCCTATATGGTTGGAGGATGGAGAAGATGAGTTATATAACACCTCCCCTATGTGCACCATAAATGCTATTCTTAGAGGGGGGTAGCTTGATGAAGATGAACTCATCGACCATGCCATTCAAAACTAGTCCTCCACTAACACTCCTCTCGAAACCTTAGTCAAAAAGTCTAAAATCCAACCTTGGATGGAAGTGCATTCAGTTGAGACAACCTCTTAAACCACCAAGGCTATTGATTTTGGCCCATCTAGATCTCTGAAAATCAATCCAAACCTCTCGAATGAAGAAGAGAAGCAGCTATGCCAGTTTTTGGAAGAAAATGTTGAAGCATTTGATTGGGATTACAAGGACATGAAAGGGGTGCATCCTTCAGTACGCAAGCATCACATTTACATCAAAGAAGGATGCAAGCTTGAGAGATAATCGCAAAGAAGGATGAACCTGGTTCTGATGGACATGGTCAAAGAGGAGCTACAGAAACTATTAGATGCAGGGTTCATATATGCTATATCTGACAGTGAGTGGGTATCTCTAATTGTCCTAGTCCCAAAGAAGAATGGGAAGTGGAGAATTTGTGTTGACTATCGAGAACTTAACAAAGCCACTAAGAAATACCATTTCCATTTTCCCTTTATAGACCAAGTCCTGGATGGCCTTGTGGGGAAGAAGTTATTTTCCTTCTTAGATGGGTTCAGTGGGTACAATTAGATTCAAATCAGACCTGAAGACCATGATAAGACTACTTTCACCTGCCCTTGGGGTACCTTTTCTTATAGAGTCCTATCCATTGGGTTATGCAATTCCCACAACCACCTTCCAAAGGGTTGTCCTGAGCATATTTTCTGATTTATTCCATGACTCTTTCAAAATCTACTTGGATGGTTTCACACCATATGGGGATGACTTCCAGGAATCCCTCTCCAATTTGGGTAAAGTACTAAGAAGATGCATTGAGATGCATCTCTCCTTGAGCCCAGAAAAGTTTGAAATCCTGAAGAAGGCAGAGGTTGTATTAGGACACTCCATATCCCAATCAGGAATATAGGTAGACCATAACAAAATCACTATCATCAAAAGGGTGCCTGCTCCTCAAAAGCAGAAAGTTGTCGGGAGTTTCTTGGGCTTAGCTGGTTACTATAGAGGGTTCATCAAATATTTCAGCAAGATGGATTCACCATTATTTGGGTTATTGGCCAAGGATTCTGAGTTTATTTGGTCCAGCCCTTATCAAGAGGCTTTCGAGCTCATTAGGAAACAATTGACTACCGCCCCCATCCTCCGAGGTCCAAATTGGACTCTCCCTTTACACATAGACACTGATGCATCCGACAAAGCTCTAGGGGCAGCATTAGGACAATTAGAGGAAAAAATCCCTTATGCCATTTATTTTATCAATAAAAATTTGTCAAAGGACAAGCTGAATTATACTGTTACTGAGAAGGATATGTTAACCATTTTCCATGCATTGAAAAAATTCAGGCATTATGTCACTAGATATCAGACCTTTGTCCACACTGACCATGCAACCATCAAGTATTTAATGAAAAAACCATATGTAAATGCTAGGATAATTAGATGGTTGTTACTTTTGCAACAATTTGATTTGACTGTTGTTGATAAACTTGGAAAGGAAAATGTTGTTGCACATTTTTTATCCAGGTTATTCCTCCCTGCAGGTGAAGAAGGAATGGTGGATGACCAGCTGCCATATGAACACCTCTTTGCCATATCAACACTCTCACCATGGTTTGCTTTTATAGCCAACTACTTGGTTGCTAGAAAAATCCCTCCTAATCTTTCATTCAGGGAGAGGAGAAGAATCATTAGAAAAAATGCCCCTTTCACATGGATTGGGGGAAATATTTTCAAGATAGGCCCTAATCAAATCCTAAGGAGATGTGTGATGGAGGAAGAATTTTTTGATATCCTCTCTGAATGTCATGACAACCCATGTGGAGGTCACTTTTTTGTAAAGAGAACTACTTACAAAGTTTTGTAGGAAGGATACTATTGGCCTACCCTTCACCAATATTCCAGAAGATACACCAGCAGGTGTGACAAGTGCCAAAGGATGGAGAAACCCATACAAAGGAATTAAATGCATTTACACCCTTGAGTGGCTCTTGAGCCATTTGATAAGTGTGGCATGGACTTTGTCAGACCTATCGATCCATCATCCAGACAAAATAAGTATATCATAGTCTGCACTGATTACCTGAAAAAGTGGGCTGAAGAAAAAGAAGTGAAGGTAAAAAATGAGGATAAAGTAGCATAATTTATGAGGGAGAATGTGTCTTACAAATTTGGATACCCCAGAGAAATAGTCACTGATCAAGGAGCACAATTCACCTCTCACCTCATTGAGAATATTTTGAGGAAGCACAAGATTAAGCATAGAACTTCTGCTTCCTATCACTCTCAGGCGAATGGCCAAGTAGAAGTAACTAACAGATTTTTAGAGACCATCCTCACCAAGGTTGTGAGCAGCAGTAGAAAATATTGGGAAGATAGATTGGTAGAATCTACGTAGGCCTACAACACTACTTGGAAGACAACAACAAGATTCACTCCTTATGAACTAGTCTATGGTAAGAAAACTCTACTTTCAGTTGAGTTTAAATTCAATACTTTAAGAATGGAAACTGAATTAAATATAGATCTATCAAATGCTCAAAAAGAGAGGTTTCTCCAACTAAATCGATTGGATGAGTTCAGAATGCAAGCACTTCTTGACATGGAGTGATCCGAATGGAAAAAGGCATCCACCCATGGTATTCATCTACCCAAGTTATCCATCCACCCATGGTATTGTAAATGTCATCGACCCATGGTATTCATCCACCCAATGTATTTATTCACCCATGGTATTGTAAGTAACATCTATCCATGATATTCATCCACCCATGGTATGTATCCACCAATGGTATTCATCCACACATGGAATTTACCCATGGTATTGTAAGTGGTATCTACCCATGGTATTGTTCCATATTTTTGACCCATGGTATCCACCTATGGTATCTACACATGATATTGTAACTCAAAAAATGCTATAAATAATAAGCCTCAGTTTGTAAAAGGACAAATTGGTCCATCACAATGTAGCTTCTATGTTATTCTCTATTTTAATAAAACAAGTTTCTGTGTGGTTTTATTTTCTTTGTGTTCTCTCTTTTTTTTCGGGCATTCTAATTTTGTAGATCTTGTCAGATCCATTTCAATTTTTTAGATCTTGGGGGCCTCCCCCCAATATCAGGATCAATGGTATCAAAGCGGTCTTCTTTTTCTCGATCCTTCTTTGCATGTCCCCAATGAGGTCAGGGTATAAGGAGTTAGGGCTCAATCTGGTGGAACCTTTGCAAGATCAGCCTTGTAGCGGACAACTTCTTCTACAGCGGATCCTCCGGAAATGACATACTGGTATGGAGACATTCTGAGCTCAATGAGCACTATAAGTTCGGTCATGGGGATGGAGTTTTCAAGTTTATTTTGGTTTCTAGAAATAGGATATATGTATTTTGGTTTCTAGCAATAGGATATACTACGCACATCAAGATCATCACATCAAAGTTTCCAAACTCGCTGAGAATATAGAGCCCTCTGAACATAAGCTGGTGGTCACCCTGAAGGATTATGTGATGAATTTCGTACCACCTAAGAAGTATTTTCAGTAGCACAGGCACAAGAAGTTACTCTGGATCGAACATCTGGATACAATATTGGCTTTTTTGATTGATAGAAATGGGTTTTTGTACTCGGCTTCTTGGGGAAAGACGATCAAGATCTGGAGACCTTTAGATTTAAGATGTGTTGAATCTTTCAGAGCACACGACAATGCCATCAATGAAATTTTGGTTTCGCCAGATGGTTTTGTCCATCATTGTTTTGGAAACAGAGGAAAGCCAATGACACATGGTTGTGTCCAGTGCCTTGAGAGGTCACAATCGCACAATTATATGCTTGACAATAGATAACACAATCAGAGTGTGGAAAAGAGGAGTAGGAAACATGCCTTACTGTTTGGCAGTTTTGGAAGGTCACAGTGGGCCTGTTAAATCCATTGTGTTGTCTATGGACACTGTGGTGGGATGTTGCATCTACAGTGGGAGCATAGATTAGGACATTAGGTTTTGGTGAGTTTCTTCACGTACATGTTGTTCTCATGCTCACAAAGTTGTCTGTCATCACACTACCTCGAGAACCCCTCATATTTTCTAGTGTAAAGCTTAAAAAAAATTATTCTGCTCATATCATATGTGTGTGCAATGCTAAAATCTTCCCGAGAATGCTATACCATACGTCACTTTTGCTGGATAAATAAGATGGTTGATTAGTATTGTTTGAAGGCTTCTAATTTCAATTAAAATTGAAGTTTGGAGGTCGTTTTCCTCATCTAGAGCACAGTTGAGGTATTATTTCTGTCTCCAAATTTATTCCAAGAAGAGAAGCTAAACAAAACTAAAAGCTAAAATACAAGAAACACAAAAGAAACCAAAAGCCTTGTTCTGGATTTGATTATATGAAAAAAAACAACTCTTTGCACCATATTTTTTTCATTAACAACTGATTAGGCAAAGTGGAAAGAGATTCATGAAGTATTTTATTTAGTTTGATATTATTACAAGGATTTAAACTTGCCTATGGTTAATCTGAAGTAATTTTGTAAAGTAAAAATAACATATTAAGATGTGGATAGAGTTCATAATCTGCATTAAATTTTAATGGCTAAATTTGACAATGGTTAATTGTTTTTTTATAATGTAAAAATGACATATCAAAATGTGGTCACAGTTCGCTTTCCCTCGTATAAGCTACAGAGCATAAAGGTTCAATGCTACACGAACTGAGCTCAAACTTTAGCACTCTTAATCATAGTATCAAAACTGCTCGAAAAAATGCTAATGCCGACAAGCTTTAAAGCTTTACCCCTTTACTCTTCGATCACCTAAAAATTACTACAGTAGCACAATATGCGTTAAAGTGTTTTTCTCATTTCGGGAGTTGGAATTAAAAGAGAATTAAAATTGGAATATTTTGAAATGTGGATGAGCACAAACTTCATATCAATTTGAGGGCTTAATATTTATATTTATTATTTAAATATATAAAGAATTAAATTAAATTATTTGAAGGTTTAATATCTATATTTATTATTTAAATTTTTAAAGAATTAAATTAAATTAAATTATTATTATTTAAATATTTAAATAATTAAATTAAATTATTATGTGAAGGTAGATAATTTGTTTTATAAATTTAAGTTGGTAAAATATCAAGTTAATTATTAGATATTATTAGATATTTAATAATATTTCTAGTTTGAAAGTGTTTTAAAACTTTATAAAATTATTTATATTTAAATGAATTACTATGGATTAATGCTAATTTGATGTTAGAAAATATTTTAACTATTATGGGAAAAATAATGGTTAATACGTTGACAAAAACAAAACTAAAACTAGATGTGTATTATGCCCCAAGTTTGAAACATAATCTTTTTCGTGCTAATCAAGTTATTCAAAAATGGTATAATGCAGTTATTTAGGGAAATAATTGTTTGTATATGACAAACCTCTATGTAAGATAGGAAGAAGACAAAAAAATAATAGAATGTATGAGACTATTAGATCATGGACTCGAAGCAAACAAACCTTGGGTTGTTGTTGTTATTGGGTTCCAAATTGTGCTTCTTTTTTAGTTCTTTTGACTTCTTTTTTTTCCGGAAACTTCTTCACAAATTTTTTATTGATGAGACATCCAATTGCTCTTGATTGTGAGAATGAGTTGGGTCGGTGCTCATTGGTGTTGCTTCTGTAATGTCTTTTTAAAACATATCTGCTTGCTCTTATTTATCTACCCAATCCTCAATATCCAAATCATTGGGTGGCACATTTCCATGAACATTCAAGTGCCAACTAATATTCTCTTGAGAACAAAAGAAGAAAATTATTAAAAGTGAGTTGTGGCTCGACACCCTAAATTGATAAAGAACAAAAAAAACTGGAGCAAATATTTAATATTATTTAAAAGAAAATATATATTATAAAGATTATTTTTCTCTTGGAAAGAAAACAAATAATGACTGTGTTTTACCAACCAACAAAACATTATTAACAAGTGGTTATATGAAGGGATTTTTTTTTCCAATCTTGAAATGTTTGCCATATTTTAAATATTTAATTCCTTGGAAACTTTTTCAAATAACACAATGTAGAGTAATTCCATTATGCAAAAATTCAATGCATACCATGTTCACTAGACAAATAAAATATGGAACACTACACAATTAGAACTTCACATTGCAATACCAAGGGAGTATGCAAAGTTGAGTTTCTGGCAAAACGTTGTGAAAATAAATCACCTACAAGTTTACCACTATTTGTTTTCCACCATAAGCATCCATACAATGCTCTTTATTTTCTGTCCTAACTTTGATATCCTATTACACCGACAATAAAGCATTAGTAAATTCATTGAACCTTCTAAATAGGAAATTTAACACGTGTCATAGGAATAGGCTAATATTACCTGCATCTTTCCATGAAAATAATGAAATAATGGGCTCTTTGGAGTTTAGCTCCTATTGTTATTTATGGAAAAAAATAAATGATGCGTTAATGCTAAGGTAAAAACTATTTAAGATAGAATAAGGAAAGGAAGCATGGATAGCATTTATGAAATGAAATCATTAAATATCCTTGCTCATTTGCAATAAAATTTCATTATATGTATCTATTGGGCAAGGAATCACCAATGAAGGAAGTCAATTGGAATAGATTGATTACTTCTACTCTTTCATATAAAATAAAAGTCTGTGTATTTGCTCCGCTGCACATCTCTTTCATACAAAATAAAAGTCTGTGTATTTGCTCCACTGCACATCTCTTTCATACAAAATAAAAGTCTGTGTATTTTCTCCGCCGCACATCTGGGTTATGTAGATCGTCGAACATCTAGGTTAGGTAGACTGCAGCATGTATCAACCAAATTTGCAATTGGACCATTGGGAACCTCTTCATTTGTTTCATACTTGAACTCATCCACAACTATCTTGTGCATATCTTTCTCAAAATCGTTAATCTTTACCTCATCATTTTTTTAGGGCATTGTCCTATTGCATGTGCCTCTTAAGTCCCACTGGCCATTTTCAAAATGGTCTACTATGAAATATTTCAAGAGGGCAATGACTTTGAAACCCAACAACAAGCGGATCCCATTGAGTGCATATTGAATAACATGTCTAATGGATAAATAGAAGCCTAACTGCTTTGCTTTAATTTCTTGGCACTTGTGACAATGCATTACCTCATATTTCATAATATAGACACTTGATTTTAGAAACTATTAGCCAGAGAATAGAATGTTGACACTCGTATTTGGTAGCACAGTTACCCACTCTGGGTCTAAAACATTAAAATGAAACTTAATTGCTCCTTGAGGGATGCCTTTAAACTTTGCCTCTATGTTTTTTACTAGATATGGTGAATAGAGTACCATCAATGTAAAGTTATGCGATGAAAAAATTAGTGCACTTTTACATGAGATTCGTCTTTATATATGGTTTTAGGATGTTCTACATGCACAGAATGAATACATTTTCAATTGGACATCAAAGCCAAGAAAACCATATGAATATAAAGACAACAACCTTCTTGATTTGTAATGAGTTATTTTCATGTTCAAACATACATGACAAAGCATACACAATAGAGATTTCATTTTATTACGATTTACCTCTTCTTAATCTATGCAAGAATCATTTGAGTCCCTAAAAATCAAAAGAAACCCAGGAAAAAGGTTTGAGAGACTTAATAATCACTAGCACAACCATTAATAGATTCACCACACTAGGGTACCAAAACCATTTCTAATCCAAAATAGCAACATGAAATTGCAAAATGGCACAAGAAACCACACTAGAAACTGCACTGTTTCCCCAAAAACTGCAAGCTAGAAAATAAGTAGAAATAGACCTCACAATTGGAAGCCAAACAATAAGTAGAAATAGACCCCATAGAATGCAAGCCTTCGAACCATGGATTCAAGGATAAATTATAAACTTTCACTATTATGTTTATGAAGAAAATTGTACGTGTCAACTTTAGGACTTTTCTTAGCCTGTAAATATTTACTTAAAGATTTTCAAATTCATGCCATACCTAGGATAAATTGAATGCTACCAATTACATGGAAAACAGAAGATAATTCTGAGTTGACTTAGTTGATCTAATAGGGTAGCACAACTCTCTACATGGACCATTTCAGGGGAATCACCACATTGATCCATGTCACGGTAAACTCACCTAATCATTTACTCACAATCACATGGTTGTTCAAGTCGATTTCAAATAGATACATGATTAGCGTGGCTTTCAACCTTCTACTCCGGTGTTCATATTGCATTACCAGGATTATGCCCTACATGGTCACAGTTAAAATGTAAAATAACATATTTTTAGGGTACCACACTCCCAATCCTTAAATTGAGGACAATTGTTATAACTGCATGCACAATTCACATATTTTGGTGATAATTCATTCAATATGTTTTATGCATAACTACAAGATAAACTTGCTACTTCAAGCACAACAATGAAATACAAATCTTCCCAAATCTTGGCGAGATGATTTTTCAAAATCTTCCATACCTTCGGTGTATCTTTACATCTTTAGGGTAAATTGCTAGTTTTATCTCTTAAGTTTGGAGAAAAAAAACTTAGTAATTTTTTAAAACCATAAATACTCCATCGATATAATTAATATATCTTTTATGGAATATTGCAAGTGAGTCAGGGTTGAGAAGACAAGTATTCTTATTCCATCTGCGTTACATTATCATATTCTCGTGAGATACTTTGATGGAGCATTAAAGAATGATATCTGTGGGGGGACTACTTATTAGATGCTCAAATGCTCAAAATTTCCACCTATGGATGGGATGCGAAGCTGGTACAAATACAAAGGAAGAATTAATGGCAATATGGATATTATTATATTTTTCTACTTTCAAGAAGATTCAAAGTCTAAAAGTTTGTAGGGACTCTAGCTTAATATCGATTGGATGCTTGGTATTTCTAAACTCAGGTTCTCAAGTCGGAACATTAGAAAAGGAGAGTTTAGAATGCACAAAGCTTTTTCTAAAATTTAACATTTTCACGTGTACAAAGAATTAAATAGTCAAGGTGATTATTTATCTAAAAAAGCTGTGGGGTTGGAGGAAGGATAAATTTTCTTTGAAAAATTTAAAGATTCTGTCACTGTGGATATGAGCTATTTAAAGTGTTTATCTAAAAAAGCTGTGGGTTGGAGGAAGGATAAATTTTCTTTGAAAAATTTAAAGATTCTGTCACTGTGGATATGAGCTATTTAAAGTGTTATTAGTATCACATGTCTTAAAAGTCGTTTAAGGTAGTATTATTGATTTTTACTTTTTGTTTAATTGGATGACTATAAGACATTACAATACTTTAAATCGTGTTAATCAACGACTTTGTAATGATTGAATGTCTAATACTTATATGAGTTAATATTTTTTTGGAGTGAATTAATATTTTTTGGAGAAATATTTTCTAGCTAGTAATATGTTGAGGATTATGGTATATGTTACATTTGTGAACTTAGTCTATAAGATTCTTTTTATTCACTCTTTATGAATAACAAGCAGTTGTATTTTCTTTTGTTGAAAAAAAAAGTGCACGATTATTTTAATTCTGTTTATATTCTAATTCTATCTAATTTTTATCACGAGGGGATTTATTAATTTGTAAAGTTTATTTTAATTAACATTTATTTTATTTTAAAATTCAATTTTATAATATAAATTTTTTATTTTACATTGAATTATTAAAAGAATAAAATTCTTAAAAATGAGTTTTAAATAATTTTGAAATTTTTTTTAAAAAAATTCATTTATGTTTTTTCTATTTATTATTTTGTCATATTGCTATAATATATTTTGATTCTTTTTTGTCAATCATTTTTTTTATTAATTCAAAATCTTACATCTTCTCATGGTTGTTTACAAAAAATTGTTGGTCTCGTTTTTATTATATTTATTGACCAACATCCACATATCCAAGTACAAATAAAATTTCCAAAATGATAGTGATTTACATAAATTGACAAAAAAAAATGCCAAAACATGGTCCATAATATCAAAAGACAACCAACTATTATTATACATCATTAGAATTTACTGGTGTAGGATAATATAGACCTAAATCAGGGGATGACATGGGTTTGAATTCACAATACACATGCCCCTCCATGTGAGCCAATCGGGTTTCCAAGTGGTCAAGCTTCTCTTGTAGGATGTGTTGTTGGCCTCTCCGAATATTGACTAATCCATCATGCATAGGTTTCGTTGTATGTGATTCATGAAATCAATAGTCTCATTATGATAATATTTCTGAGGTTGAGAAAGCGACGAGTCAACAATTACACCCTGACCCTGCTCATGTTGTTGCCATCGTCCCTAAAGGTCCCTTCCCTCAATTTCTCAACGTTCCCAGCTTTGTTGTAGAGGCATAATTGGCTCAGAGAGAACATACATAGTTGTGTCCCCCAAAGCAAGCGCCTCTTACTAGAGAGACCCCCACAAGTCATTGCAAGAACCACCAAGACTTTTAGAAGAAAAACCAGCTCCAAAAATAGAATAAAAGAGAGATCAACGCCTTAGAAATAAACCACTTCGAGGGGGAAACCTCCTTTACATTACATAAATGAACAATTCTTGGATGATACAAATGAAAAAACCTCCTTCTATATATAGGAGTCCATGGGTTCATAATATAATCCTAGCCAACCTAACAATAATAATGTAAGGGCACAATAATAACAATATGGGGGTTAAGGGGTAACAAAATAATAATAAGGGGGCTATACTAACCACAATAAGGGACTACACTAGTAATATAGGGACCTAACATGCCCCTCTCCTTCAAAAAAGTGTTGTCCGCAATGCTTAAGTAGCTCTTGATGCTTCTATATATAATTATCATCCTCCAATGTAGAATCTTTAGTGGGTAAGTTCTTCCACTTGATGAGATACTCTGAAATTGATCGATTTCGTAGTTGTCGAGTTCTTGTTTCCGTGACTGCTTCAGGTTCCAATATGATTTTTCCTTCCTCGCCAAGTTCTGGCAATATTGTTTGAGCTGGAATTTTGTCACCTATAATCTTCTTTAAGCATGAAAAATGGAAAACTGGATGCGCTCACGAAGAAGCAGGAAGCTCCAATTTGTATGCCATAGTACCAATCTTTTGCAACGCCTTGTAAGGACCATAGTAATTTGGAAATAGTTTATTATCCTTCTTATCTTGCTTGAGGAACATTTGTTTGTATGGTTGTAGTCGTAAAAATACCCTGTCTCCTACATCAAAACTTCTCTCACTGCAATGTTGATATGTCTGTTGTTTCATTCGATTTTGTGCCAAATTTAGATTATCCTTTAAGAGTTGGAGAACTTGCTGTCGATGCTCGATGTGATCTTCCACTACTTTAACCTTAGAATTTTCTCTTAAAGATGATGTGATGGACAATGGATGATATCCATAAAGTGCCATAAATGGGGTCATTTTTGTTGCAGTATGGAAGGAAGTGTTATACCATCATTCATCCGGAGGTAACCACTTGACCCATTGTGTTTGTTTATCAGATACAAAACAACGAAGATATCCTTCCAAACATTTGTTCACTCTCTCAGTTTGACCATCAGATTGAGGATGATAAGATGAGCTATGAGCTAGTTGAGTACCCAAACAAGAAAATAATCCCGTCCAAAAACTTCCAGAAAAAATGGGATCATCTTCGCTTACAATAATCTTTGGGTTTCCATGTAGATTTTGAATTGTTTCCATAAATGTAGTAGCAATTGTACTTGCTTTAAATGGATGAGATAATGCACAAAAGTGTGCATACTTGGTAAGTCTATCAACTACCACCATGATGGCACTCTTTCCTTCGGACTTAGATAAACCTGTGATAAAATCCACAGAAATCTCCTCCCAACATTGACTTGGAATGGATAAAGATTGTAGAAGACCCGACGTCTTAATTGTCTCAATTTTATTTTGTTGGCAAACCAAACATTTCGCCACAAACTTTTGAATATCAAATTTAAGGCTATCCTGAAAAAAATCTTTCTTCACCCTCTGGTAAGTTTTTAAAAATCCCGAGTGTCCTCCTAAAGGAGAAGTGTGCAATTCCAAAAGAACCTTTTGTTTTATTTGGGAATTCTTACAAAGATATAAGTGATCGTTGTACGATAAGGAATCATTTTTCCAACTAAATGTATCATATGTACTAGGATCTTTCTATAACTTTTGAATGAGTGTCCACACTAATTCGTCCTTCTTTCCATTCATCCCTTGCTTCGGTTATCCAATCTAGTTGGATAATAGAAATGACACAAAGTAATGCTTCCACCTCTTCATACTTTCTTGAGAGTTCATCTGCAACAACATTTAGCTTCCCTTTTTGGTAGATGATTTCAAAGTCATAACCCACCATCTTTGTGACCCATTTTTGTTGCTCTTTTAAAGATAGTATTTGTTCCAAAAAGTGTTTAAGACTATCATGATCAATTTTCACCTTGAAGTGTCTTTCCATTAGGCAAGGTCGCCATTTATTTAGTGCATGTAGTATTGTCAACATTTCCTTCACATAAATAGCTTTCTATAAATACTTCCCTTTGATTGGACGACTTTAAAAGCAATGGGTCTTCCTTCTTGCATTAAAATAGCACCAATTCCATTTCTTGAGGCATCACATTCCACAATAAAATGTTTTTGTGAAGTCTGGCGTAGCTAAGACCGATGCTAGGTACATTTCCTCTTTAATATGTTCAAAGGCCTTAGTTGCTTCAGGATTCCATGAAAATGCATCTTTCTTCAATAATGTTGTTAAAGGTGCTGCTATTCTCCCAAAATTCTTAACAAACTTGCGATAATAACCTGTTAACTTGAGAAATCCTCACAACTGATTTATGGTTGTGGGAAATTTCTATTCTTTAATGGCTTTAATTTTGTTAGGGTCCACCTTAACACGCTCGTGAGATAAAATATGACACAGATATTCCATATCTTGTACTCCAAAGAAAAATTTGGAGGTTTTTTCATATAATTGTTTCTCCTCCAATAGTTTGAGCACCCTGTCAACATGTTGAACATGATCCTTCCAAGACCTACTGTAGATTAGTATATCATCAAAAAAATACTAGCAAAAATTTTCTAAGGGTTTGAAAATGGAATTCATAAACCCTTGAAATGTAGAAGGTCATTGGTAAGGCCAAAAGGCATGACCAAAAATTCATAATGAGCCTCATGAGTTCGAAATGTTGTTTTCGGAATATCTTCAGTCTTCATTCTAATTTGATGATATCCTAAATGAAGATCCAACTTGGTAAAATAAATTTCTCCATGTAATTCATCCAATAATTCATCAATCACAGGAATGGGAAATTTATCTTTAATAGTGAGCTTATTTATCTCCCTATAATCCGGACACATGTACCATGATCCATCCTTCTTGTGCACCAATACTACTAGAGTAGAGAAATAACTTTGACTAGATTGAATTATGCCAGCCTCTAATATTTCTGCAATCATACGTTTAATTTCATTATTTTGGACATAAGGATATCTGTAAGGCCTGATGTTCGGAGGAAAACTTCCTAGAATCAAATAAATATCATGGTCATGATCACGAATAGGTGGGAGTCCTTTGGGAGTTTCAAACACCTTGGAATGATTGTCCAATACTTTTTGGAGATCTGGAGAAATAAAGGATTTTGATGTTGGAACTTCTGGTGAGCATAATTGTGCAATTATGCCTCATTATTCTTTCTTAAAAATATTTTTCATGACATTAGAGCTTATTATCTTTCCTGGCTTCCTTGCGATACCACATAATTCGACTTCCTTTCCTTCTGAAAACAATTTCAAGAAAAGTTCTTGAAAATTAAAGGCCACAGTTCCCAAATATTGTAACCATTGTACTCCCAGTACAACATCAGCACCTCCCATTGGAATGGAAAGCATTGGGCTATTCAATACATATTCCCCCATGGTTAGCTTGATATTATGGAATTCTCTATAGAAAATTATAGTTCCTCCATTTGCAACCATAACTTGACATTCTGGTGCTGGGTATAGGAAACAATTCAATTCCTTGGCTACCTTACAATGAATAAAATTATGGGTACTACCCAAATCAATCAACACTATTACCTTTTTCTTCTTGATATGTCCTTCTATCTTGAGAGTTTGAGAAGTGGTAGTTCCTTCCAATGCAATACACGATATGGTCGGACTCATTTCTTCTTTCTCTGGGGTTGGTTCCTAGTGTATATCCTCTTCTTTTGAAGTTTCTTCTCAACACATTATGACCTTTAGTGTATTTTCTATCATAACTGTAGCAAAGTGCTTTTGATTTTTTTTCTTCCAATTGTTGTGGTGTCAACCTTGTAGGTTGTGGAAGTTTAGGAGTAGAAACACTTCCATATTTATAAATGTGAGTGGTAGGCTTCCTTGTCGCCATAATTTTACATTCAATTTTTCTTGCCAACCCAAATGCCTTCTCCAATGAATCAGGTTTCCAAAGGCGAACCTCATGTTCGATGTTATCCTTTAAAGTCCCCATGAAGACATCAATCATGTGTTCCTCTAGAATATCATTTACTCTTATATTCAATTTTTTGAAATCCTCAATGTGCTCCACCACTGAACCCTTTTGTTTGAGATTTATCAATTGGCTAAAGAAGGTGTTGCTCTTTTTATCCTCATAATGTGCTATCATTTCCTGCATAAAAATTGACCAAGTGACAATTATTTTACAGAAGCAAATCCATCGATACCATATAAATTTATTTTTTCTAAATATAAAGTTGCAATGCCTACCTTTTGTGTGTTTTGCACATTATTGAGATCAAAATATTGCTCCATCTGTAGTATCCATGTTACGAGATCCTTGCCATCAAACTTCCTCATATCGATCTTTGGAATATGGTGGGTCTTGAATCCCACATTAGAGTTTATGAAATCACGATTAACATTTATTTTTTTTTCATCATGAGTTTCCTCTACTATATTTTCACCATTTGGAATTATTTCTTGTATCAACTTTGTCAAACCTTCCATGTCTACTTTTAGATCAGTCTTCACGCCTTTCATGTTGTCTTTCAGTTTTTCATCTATACCATCGATCTTACCTTCCATGCCATCCATATTGGCTTCCACGCCTTTCTTCAAACCATCCATATTATCTTCCATGCCCTTCTTCAAACCATCCATCTTAGCTTCTATGCTTTTATTTAAAACTTCCATTTCATTTTTTGTTTCTCTTTGCAAGAGCGAAATTTGGTGCACTTTCTCTTGTAATTTTGATATATCATGTTGCACTTCTTCATATTCATGAGTCATAGTAGAGTATTCTGAGGGCCTAATGGGTGTTGAATTCTTTTTAGGAGGAATTTTATAACCCAATACTAATATATATGCTTCAATATGCCCTTGGAATCAATTCAAACTGAATTTTCAAACAAGACTTATGCAATTTGAAAAAACAAATACACACCTTTTTCTTGCTTTTGAGGAGCTCGATATTGAAATTGAATTATATCTGTGATTTTGGATCATAAATATCTACAATTGGTGTTGTAGTAGCCCTTTGAATCTTCTTTCCAATTCCACTAGTCTGACCTGCTTTGGATGCTTCAAGACAAAGTTATGCCCAATCTCCCACAATGACCTAATTATGGACTGGTTCCATAGAGCGAACTTGTATGACATGCCATGTGTCATTGTTTTCTCCTTCATCTCTGAAATTGATACAAAGGAAATTGTAGTCTGTGTGATTTCAGCCACTTTTTACAGAATCCCAATCCGATGCACCGAGAGAGAGTTATGACTATTTTCCCATGGTCACCTCTTTGAAATGAAATTCAAGAGCCTGAAAAGACCCTAACGTCCACAGATCATATCTCTGAAAATATTGTGAACCAAGATCTGAAATTTTTACATGAAATTTCTCAAGATTTCGGCTTTGTGTGATAAGAAATTATGTTTCTGAGCCTTTATAGAAACAAATTTATATCGAAAATTCCACGATGACTTGTTTGGAGCAGTGAAACCAAAGAATCCAAAGCTCTACCAAATGTTATGAAACCAGCTCCCAAAATAGAAGAAAAGAGATACCAACACCTTAGAAATAAGCCACTTCGAGCGGGTTACCTCCTTTACATTACATAAATGAAAAATTCTTGGATGATACAAATGACAAAACCTTATTCTATATAAAGGAGTCCATGGGTCGCAATATAATCCTAGCCGACCTAACAATAATAATGTAAGGGCACAATAATAACAATATGGGGGTTATAGGGGTAACACAATAAAAATAAGGGGGCTATAATAACCAAAATAAAATACTACACTAGTAATATAGGGACCTAAAAATCATGCATCTCCCATAGGTTTCGTTGTATGTGATTCATGAAATCAATAGTATCATTATGATCATATTTCCAAGGTTGAGAAAGTGACGAGTCAAAAATTGCACCCTGACCCTACTCATGTTGCTAGCATCATCTCTGAAGGTCCCTCCTCTCCATTTCACAACGTTCCCAGCTTCATTGTAGAGGCATAATTGGCTTAGACAACACATGCATAGTTGTGTCCCCCAAAGCAAGCACCTCTTACTAGAGAGACCCCCACAAGTCATTGCAAGAATCACCAAGACTTTTAGAAGAAAAACCACTTCATCATGACCCAGACCGACTCGTGTAGTGGTTATACCCACCAACCTCCAAAAGAGAGTGAAATAACAAATAAATTGGATAGAAAAGACAGATGAGACTCTCACAATATCACTAACAACTAGTCGAACTAGCTTCCCACTTACTCGTAAACACCTAAACCATATGCATTTAGAATCCACGGTACCCCTGATACTCAAATTCTTGTGGTGATGGGTCACCTCCCTCCATCAATCCCTTGAACACCCAAATTCCCCAATGTAGATGAAAACAAACCAAAATTCCCCTCGCCAACTAACCACTCTAACCTGATAGACCCGACAGATAAAAGGCCATAAACACACAATTATCTAATGGAAAAATAACAAACAGGGTTGAAGATTTGAACCTGATATGAATAACCCATTACAGCTCCGTGAAGCCACCCATAGGGATGAAAATGGTATTGGGGTTTTTCTACTCCTCGATAATTAATCCATAACATGGCACAATTTCGTACATCCACCTATCTTATCCCTGGAGCTCCTTTTCACTAAAATTCACATTGCCAATTCCTCCCAAGATACCTCCTTCTGCACCTAGGATGAGGTGGAGATTAGTATGATACCTCATCCAATGTTGAGCATGCCACCATCCTTTCCACTAGTATAGGAAATCAATGAGCTAAGTAACCAAAATTAATACCATCAACTAACACCCTCTAGTGGCATGGGGTTTCACACAAGCATGCATGCTACCCAGCTACCACCCAAAACCTTAAGTGATGTCAAGGGGAAATGTATGGTGGCGAACCCCTTCCACGATCCCCAATGTATGACGATCTATCACCTCCATCAGGGTAATATATTATTTTTTTTAAATAATAATAATGAATTAAAATTAACTTAGATATCAAATTGGTATATCATTTTTTTTTTTAATTTGTGGAATAAATGATTCCACTTATTTGAATATTTGACTATATTTATGAAGATGTACACGCTCTAAATTTTACATTTTAACGTATATTTTTTTAGTAGAATATATATATTCTTAACCATCATGTTCATTTACATTGCATTGATTATTTCAAAAATAATAATCATCAAAAATATTTTTTCTCAATAAATATAAAGTAATAAGTAAAATATTAATTAAAATTTATTTAATCTTTTATATATAGAGAGAGAGATACATGAATGAAAATCTTGTTGGGATAAATTTTTGTATGGCAAAATTTAAGGTTTTAAGGTTGACTGATCCAAAAAGAAAATTACAACTTAAGGGAAAAAAATATTTAAATAGTAAAGAAATCGTTCAAATTAGAAGCTATTCCATATTAATTTTAAAATTTACTTATATTTTTAAAATATTAAATAATATAATTTTAACAAATAGAAAAAAATAATACAAATATTTTAAATTAGATATATTTTCTATTTATCTTTTTAAAGGTGTCAATGAATTATATTTGTTCTACATATTTTTCAAAAAAATATAAAATATAAAAATAAAATGAGACACATTTTTTTTGTATAATGCTTAATAAATTATACATTAAAATAATATAAAAGAATTTGATATAGTTGTGAGAGTGATTATTGAAGGAGTGGTTATTGAAGGTGTTCATCTCGTATGAAATACCCTAATTTCGTGAACAATGAATTGCTTTAGTGAGATATCCATGGTAGTTTTCAGATTAGATGGATAGAGGAAGAAGTAGCACTAAATATTGCTTACCCTTCTTCCATTTGAAAGAGGAGAAGAAGGAGCATGATTTGTTTCTCATAGTAATGTAATTTGAGTGAGAAGGAGAAGGAGAATTGACCATTTCACATACTTTAGTCATTTTTGGGACGAAGAGAGGAAGAACCAACACTTTCTCATGCTTTAGTAATTTTTTGGAGGAGAGGTGACATTGGCTATTTCTCAAACTTTAAAAATTTGATTGATGATGAGAAGGATATGGACCATTGACCATTTCTAACACTCTTCCATTTGAAAGATGAGGAGAATGGGCATGTAACCTTTCTCGCACTTTTGTGATTTTAGTGAATGGGATTAAGAACATTGACTCTTTATCATACTTTAGTAATTTTCAAGATCAAGAGAACAAGCACTAGAGTTTTTTCATATTTTAGTAATTTTTTGGAGAAGGAGAAGGAGCACTAGCCCTCACTCACACTTCTACCATTTGAGTGCAGAGAAGATCGATCACACACTTGTTCTCACACTTTTGTAGTTTGAGTGAGGAAGAGAAGGAGTAATGATCCTTTCTCACACTTTATTAATATTTGGGAGTAAGGGAAGGAGCATCGTCCCTTTCTCATACTTTAGTTATTTTTGGGAGGAGAAGGAGAACGGCCCCTTTTCCACACTTTTCAAATTATATGGATTAGGAGAATGAGTGGTTTCATATTCACACAAGTAATTTTAGGAAAGAGGAGAAGCATTGTTATCCTTTTTTCTCACTAAATCAAATATGCATCAATCAAATTTAATTTATAAGTATAGTGATTAATGCATATTTAATTTTAGGAAAGAGAAGAATGAGTGGTTTCATATTCACACAAGTAATATTTGACCCTGTACGTAAGGGAAAAATTACATGAAGTTCATTCTAACAAAAATGGATGCGATAAATCCGGAAGATTCTACACATAACAACACAAGTCGCAGAAGCCTCAAATCAACAATTTTGACCCTGTATGGAAGGGGAAAATTACATGAAGTTCATTATAACAAAAATGGATGCGATAAATCCGGAAGATTCTACACACAACGACACAAGTCGCAGAAGCCTCAAATCAACAATTTTGACCCTGTACAGAAGGGGAAAATTACATGAAGTTCATTCTAACAAAAATGGATGCGATAAATCCGGAAGACTCTACACACAACAACACAAGTCGCAGAAGCCTCAAATTGAAAATTTTTACCCTGTACGGAAGGGGAAAATTACATGAAGTTCATTCTAACAAAAATGGATGCAATAAATCCGAAAGATTCTACACACAACAACACAAGTCGTAGAAGCCTCAAATCAACAATTTTTACCTTGTACGAAAGGGAAGAATTACATGAAGTTCATTCTAACAAAAATGGATGAAATAAATCCGGAAGATTCTACACGGAACAACACAAATTGCAGAAGCCTCAAATCAACAATTTTTACCCTGTACGAAAGGGAAAAATTACATGAAGTTCATTCTAAAAAAAATGGATGCGATAAATCCGGAGGATTCTGCACACAACAACACAAGTCGCAGAAGCCTCAAATCAACAATTTTGACCCTGTATGGAAGGGGAAAATTACATGAAGTTCATTCTAACAAAAATGGATGCGAAAAATCCAGAAGATTCTACACACAACAACACAAGTCGCATAAGCCTCAAATCAGCAATTTTGACCCTATACGGAAGGGAAAAATTACATGAAGTTCATTCTAACAAAAATGGATGCGATAAATCCGGAAGATTCTACACACAATAACACAAGTCACATAAGCCTCAAATCAACAACTTTGACCCTGTACGGAAGGGGGAAATTACATGAAGCTCATTCCAACAAAAATGGATGCGATAAATCTGGAAGATTATATAAACAACAACACAAGTCGCAGAAGCCTCAAATCAACAATTTTGACCCTATACGGAAGGGAAAAATTACATGAAGTTCATTCTAACGAAAATGGATGCGATAAATCCAGAAGATTATACACACAACAACACAAGTCGCAGAAGCCTCAAATAAAATTTTTTGACCCTGTACGGAAGGGGAAAATTACATGAAGTTCATTCTAACAAAAATGGATGCGATAAATCCGGAAGATTCTACACACAACAACACAGGCCGCAGAAGCCTCAAATAAACATTGATGTACATTCCTTTTTCATTTATGAAAGAATGTCTCAATCACTGTATAATCATGGTTGGTCATTTATCTTGTTTATCCACGGTGTTATTGAATTATTGGGTCATGTGGTTACTTAATTCTTAGTGAATTGCAGGTTACTTTATATGCTCATGACTGGTGACCTGAAAAATCACTCGGGATTAATTTGTTGCCTTCTTGTAAGTTCTTTGTGATCTGATATGTTTAAGAATTTGGGAAGCGCACTATCATAACCTTGATTATAGGTCATTTTATAGGTTATGAGTTAAATCTATGCTAGTGAATAATGGAATCCATCTCCTAGGTACTTGACTACTCCATTGGTGTGAAATTATCTCCTGTGTAAGAATTCCAAAGTCATAAGAATTCCCTCAGACTTTGGATACAACTCATGGGCGATCAAATACAAGAGATATTTCAATGTAGTGCCTATGGTCACTGATAGATAGTGGAAGTCCCTCCTTCAATTTCTAGTTAAATACATTAAGATAAGTATATTTATTGATGAAAATTTGATTTATGGACATTATTTGTGCTAATATATTGATGGGATGATGTAGGGTCCTATTTCATTCATGAAATAATGTTTGAATCATTGTATAATCATGGTTTATCTTTTATCTTGTTTATCCATGGCATTAATGAATGATTGGTTCAAGTGGTTACTTCCTTCTTAGTGAATTGTAGGTTAATTGATATGCTCAAGACCGGTGACCTAAAAATCACTCGGGATTAACCTGTTTCCTTCTTATAAGCTCTTCGTTATCTGATATGTTTAATAATTTGGGCAACTCACTATCATAACCTTGAATGCATGTCACTTATCTCTCTCTCTCTTTCTCTCTCTCTCTCTCTCTCTATATATATATATATATATATGGAATGTTTTGTATTGTTAACAACCTTGAATGCTTGAACTATGGAATTTGTTTCCATACTCATGATTACAAAGAAACTTGCATACTGTGAACTGAATGGACACTTGGGTTGTGTTGATGGTTTCTTAGATAATAAGTAATATGGTAAATTGTAGGTTTATGTATACTCATGTTGATATGGATGAAAATTGTAGTTGTTGGATGTTTAAGGATAACATATACTTTCTAACAGTTGGACCATAATCCCCCTTGAGTAGAGATGCAACTATGTGTATTTCATAATTATTCAATTGAGCATCTCTTAACTTGTATACCAATCTAAAAAGGATCAAAAAAGTCTGTGACACCATTGGTATTTGTTCCCATGATTTTTGTAATGTAATAGAGTAATGGACAGAAGCGTGTGACCACAAATTCATTATCTCAGAGGGAAAAAGAGAGATGACCCAAGTGGGATTAGTTGGCACCTTATATTAATTTTATGGTGTAAATAATGAGAAAAATATAATAATTGGAAGATTCATAGAGTGTAAAGATACCCCTAAGTAAATAATAAAAATGAAAATGCACACCAATATGGGGTTGGACCTCTTCTTGGTGGAGCTCATGAGTAAAATTAGAAAGAGATATGAGCTAAGGTAATGGGATTCCCCAAAAGAGACAATTGTGACCAGAAGAGCAAGAGGATAATAAGGAAATAGAATGGGTGCTTGTTGTGGGTTGATAAACCACTCATTGGGTGTCTAGCACAACTAATAAACCACCCAAGGTGATTTCTAGGGCTAATAAACCACATGTAGAAAGGTGCTTATTGTGGGACAATAAAATTCTCATTGAGTGCTTGAAACAACTGATAAAACACCCAGGGTTCTTGGTGGGGGTTGATAAACCACTCCTAGAGTGCTTGACCCAATTGATAAACCATCCATTATTGTGAATTCTATCATATTTGACTAGTTGAAAAAAAATCCACTATCATATGTATTTCCTATATTTTGTGTATTCTAAAATGGCTTCCTGTTGAGGTTGTTGAAAGGAAAAATTCCCCTTAGATATTGGATTTGTCTTAGGGGTAACTGCTGTAAGTACTATAGTAGGTCTATGGTTGGGTGTAAAATTGAAGTCTCGCCTTCAGTTTGCCCTGTTTTTAAATTGTGTATGAAATGCTACAAACTGAGAGCTATGGAATTAAATAAGTTATTTTTGAATGCATGTAAATATGGATAATGTTGCATGGAATTTAGTATTATTTTTGTGCATGGATGTTATTGATTGAATTATTGACTATTTTATGGTTCTACTTGTAGGGATTTATAGGGTAAGTTCCTTAGATCAAGAACTAAAGGTCACCACTCACAATCAAATCAAAAATCAGTATACCAGTATAATCACATGGTTAAAACCCTCAAAGAGGGAAACAATCCATGGCCTGAGCCAACGCGGCCACTTCAGGGAATTTATTAATACAAAAAGAAAAGTTACATATGTTTCTCTCATAAACGGTTACCGAAAAAATGACCCTCCATGCTCTTTAAATAGAGATCATGGACCAATCGGTTGCTAAGCCACGGATCAAGTGTCGTTAATATCGAGGTGGGAGATAACCATCAGATCACTACAAATCGCGACCGTCGGATTATAAGTTACAAATGTACATGATAAAGAAACACACTTTACCTAACTCTACACTAGACTAAGCTATTCTTAACTATTTCCTATGTGTCAGAATATCCTAACATCCCCCCGAAAGAACAACTTCGGATAGGATTGAAGGATTTACAAAGGTGACACAAAAGGAGCCTATTTCCTATGTGTCAAAATATCCTAACATCCCCCCTTAAGAACAAATTGGGATAGGATTGAAGGATTTATAAAAGCGACACAATAGGAGAAGGAAGGAGGCATTAAATCCTATCCCCCCTTAATGACAACTTTCCTAAACTCCAAGCATGGATCAAATTTTGGTAAACTTCACTTCTGTGAGAGCCTTTGTAAAGATATCAGCTACTTGATCATTGGTTGGACAATACTGCACTTCAAGAAAATGATCATGAATGAGCTTTTTGATGAAGTGTATGTGGAGTTCAATGTGTTTCATACGTTGATGTTGAATTGGATCTTTACATAGCTGAATGGCACTCTAATTATCACACCAAAGTGTAGTTGGATAATGTTGATGAAGACCAAATTCATACAGAATCTGACGAAGCCACATGGCTTCCTTTCTGGCTTCATCTGCACCACGATATTCTGCTTCTGCTAAAGAAAGAGAGATGGCACTTTGTTTCTTACAAGACCAAGTAATAGGTCCTGAACCAAGAGTGAATACATATCCTGCAGTATACTTTCGATCATCAGGGTCACTAGACCAATCAGAATCAATGAAGCCAATCAATAATGGAGATGCTCCTACATTGTAATGAATCCTGAACTGAACTGTACCTCGAATATATCGAAGTATTCTTTTAGCTGCTTTCCAGTGACTTTCATGAGGTTGGTGCATAAACCAAGCGACAAGACCAATGACAAAGGAAAGGTTAGGACGGGTGTGGGTTAGATACAGAAGTTTACCAACAAGTTGACGATATAAGGTAGCATCAACTTCAGGGGTAGTACATTCTTCCATGTGAAAGTGGTGTAGAAGATCACAAGCATACTTGGACTGAGAGAGGGTAACTCCTTCCTTGGATTGCAAGACTTGAAGACCAAGGAAATAATGCAAGTGTCCTAAGTTTGTCATTTCAAACATTTTTTTGAGGCTAGAATTCACATGGTTTATATGGTTTGGATCACTAACAGTAAGCATAAGATCATCAACATAAAGAAAAAGGATGGTGAAGTACTTACCCACTTTCTTGGTGTAGACAATGTTGTTAGAATGACACCTAGAAAAGCCATTATCTAATATAAATCTATCCATTTTGGCATACCAAGCCTAAGGAACTTGTTTGAGACCATAGATAGACTTCCTAAGTTGACAAACAAGGCTAGATTCATTTTGGATAAAGCCAGGGGGTTGTTCCATGTATATTTCTTCATGTAAATCTCCATGTAAGAAGGCAGATTTCCATCTGATGGGCTTCCCATTTAAAGGAAGCAACAAGGGAAAGAACAAGGTAGATAGAATTCATTTTGGCAACAGGGGAGAAGGTTTCAGTATATTCAATGCCCTCAACTTGTGAAAATCCTTTAGCAACAAGATGAGCTTTATGTCTATCCACTTTTCCATCTGGTCCAAACTTGGTTTTGTAAACCCATCTGCATCTGAGAAGTTTTCTCCCTTTTGGAAGAGGAACAAGATCCCAAGTATCATTTTCCAATAAGGAACGATATTCTTCATTCATAGTTTCATCCCAAGCTGGATGACCGGAGGCTTCTTCAAAGGTTTGTGGATCAGGATTTTATGGAACTTGAGCCAATAAGGAAGAAGCTCTTTCGAACTGAGAACATGTACGTCATCGATCGGCAGGGTCACCTGCAAGATAACCTGCTGCATCCCGAGTAGAGCGGACCCATCTTGGAAGTGGTGGTGTATAAGGAACATTTTCACGAGGTGGAGAAGGATTGTCATCCTCGCTGTCATCATCTGAACTAGAAGGAATTCTATTAAAAATATAAGAGAGAGAGAGAGAGAGGTGGCACATATGCCGAATCAGGCTCATAGGCCAAAGGCATACACCTTAAATGACTAGCGGTGATATATTTTCATCAAATTTTACATCTCTTCTAATGATAATATTTTTGGATTTTGGTTGAAGAATTCTATATCCTTTGACATCTTCAGAATATCCAACAAAAATACATTTTTCAATCTTAGGTTCTAAGGCTTTATGTTTTGCATATGAAATATGGGCCCAAGCATCACTTCCAAAAACACAAAAGTAACTTACATCTGGTTTGATTGAGCTCCAAACTTCTTCTAGAGTTATATTCTTTAAAACTTTAGTAGGAGTGTGATTTACTATGTAATTTGCACAGTTAATAGCTTCTGCCAAAAATTGAGACCAAGCCCTTTAGATTGAAGCATACAATTAGCCATTTCCTTTAAGGTGCAATTCTTCCTTTCAACTACACCATTTTGTTGTGGAGTATATGGAACAGTATCTTGCAATTGAATGCCATGCTCAGTGTAGAAGTTGATAAATTTTTTGTTAACATATTCTCCGCCATTGTCTGATCTTAACTTAAGAATTTGATGTCCAGATTGTTTCTCAACAAAGGTCTTAAAGGCCAAGAATATGTTAAAACTTCACTCTTGAGTTTTAAGAAATATACCGAAGTGCATCTGGAAAAATCATCAATGAAAGTTAAGAAGTACTTGTAGCCAGAGAAAGAAACAACTAGAAGTGGACCACATAAATCAATGTGCACAAGCTGCAAAGAGGTTGAAGCGTGCCAAGAGGCATGTTTGTCAAAACTATCCAGATGATGTTTTCCGAGTACACAATCGGAACAAACACCATCTCGGAAAGATACCATAGGAAGGCCTGTCACCATATTTTCTTTACATAGAGTTTGAAGAGAGCGATAGTTTAAGTGACCAAATCGTTCATGCCAAAGTTCGATCACTTCATCATTATGAGCAAAAAAAACATAGGGGAAGACATGATGACCCAGGTACACTAAACTTATAAAACCTTGGGGAATCATCGGCAATGCCGGTAGCTAAAATATGTTTAGGATTTTTGAGGTCCTTGATTACAACATCATGAGGTGAGAATTCTACTATTTTCCCTTCACGATTAAGTTATCGATAAAAACGGATAGAAGGTTGCATGAAAGGTAGGAACACATAGTACATCATTAAACTGACCATTATATAGATGAATGGTTCTAGATCCTACGACACTAAGAGATCTATCATCACGAACATAAATATGTTTGGTGTTACAATCATTTAAAGAAGAAAACATGGATTTATTTTTAGCCATGTGGTAAGAAGCTCCAGAATCAGGCCACTCATGAAGGAGGGAAAGAAGAAGATACATTTAATGCATAACCGGATCTTGATGCTTGACAACCACAAGCGAGAAAGTGCCATGCTTGAAGATGAAGGTGAAGAGTGCTCCAAATTGATGTTGTGCTTCTTCATTGCTGCTTCTAAGGCTTCCATATTCTTAAAACATTTGGACTCTATATGGCCATCTCGATTGCAAAAGTTGCAATGTCTATCTATCTTCTTCCCTTTGTTTTGATTTGCCTTATTTTTTTGGTGATTTGATTTTTCAGTTTGTGGCTGAAATTGCTTAGGGCCATTTTTTGGTTTAGGACCATATTTTTTAGGACACTGCTTCTTGGGATTATTTTGATATGGTTGTTGTTGGGCTACTAAGGCTTTCTTAGAATCATTTCCAGCAGCGATAAGACCAAGGTGTAAAATTTTTTCTTGTTCTCTTATCAAAGAATCACAAAAGGCATTAAAAGAGGGATTCTTGTAGGTGGTTCTTGAAGAAATGATGGCTTCTCTAGTGGAATGGAAGGTGGAAACAAATACAGAGTATGTAGGACCAGGCTTAGAAAGAATGCAATATATGAGGCTACCATCGTCCTTTTTGATCTTACAACCTTCTAAAAGAATTATGAGGGTCTTAAATTTGGACAGAAAATATTCAATGGAGGAGAAATTATTGGGGTCCAAAGTAAGCAACTCATTTTCAAGCTGGTGGGCCCAGATTTGATTTTGAATGCCAAAAATAGTTTTTAGCTTTTCCAGGGCCTCATCAGGGGTGTCAATGTCAAGGATATGAAATCGAAGATCTTGAGCAATGGGCATTCCTATCAACCCTCGTGCTTGATGTTGTTTATTTTCCCATTTAACAGCTTTATCATCATCGAAAGGTTTAGTTTCTTGTCCTGTGGCTATTCTATAAAGCCCTTTACTTCTAATTATATCTACCATGTGAGGTAGCCATTGGAAATAATTGGTGCTGTTAAGAATAACCGGGCATGCACTTTCCATTTAAAGAAAAAAAACTGAAGCTAAGAAAAGCTGAAACTAACTTCTCCAATGGAAATATCTTGAAAAAATAGGTCGTTTCAAAAAAAAAATCGGCTCGAGAAATGGCTTCCGGATGAAGAATTTATGCCTTTTGAAAAATCTGAGTTGTAGATGCCGAATAGTTACGGGAACGAGATGAAGTGCAGCTTTTTAAAAAACAATTCCGCCCCTTTGAACAATTTTTTTTTACAAAAGAAGCTTGAGAAGGAGACTTGAAACCACGACCTCTATTCTCATAAAATAACCCCTCACCAAGTGAGATAGTAAAAGGATCACGTTATTGTATGAAAGGAGGAAGGGGTTTTTTTTTTTTACTCTTTGGTGTGCATGCCTTTTCTTGCACAAAAAAAACACAAAAACCGAGCAAAAAAAAACGAAATGCAAAGCCTTACGGCAGAATGTTAGATTTTCAGTTAGCCTTACCGGCAACTATCACTTTTTTCACTATTTCGGATTTCCCGAGATCGCACAAAGATGCAGGGAAAGAGCATACATAGCAAAAAAATCTCTTTTTCCTGTTTCTGATTTTCCGAGATCGCACGTAGCACACAACAAAGAGAATACACAAAGAAGAGGGTATAGATCCGGCAAATAAATAAAATCTTAATACCCAAAAAAAAAAAAAAAAAAACCTATTAACAAATATAACTGCAAAATAGATGCTTTATACCTCTAGACCTAAACTGTCATAACTTGGGCAGCCAGAAACCTTTTCGCATGAAACAAAAGGCATTCCTCACTCTAAAAGACGCTCCAGACACAACCGAGTAGTTCTCCAAGCCCAAAAATGTTCAGAAATAGTATATCTACAAAACAACATTCGCATGCAGTTAAACTGGCTTTGGATTTTGATCAACAACAGACGTGGTCCTCAAAATAGCTTTGATACCATGTAGGAATTTACAAGGTAAGTTCCTTAGATAAAGAAACAAAGGTCACCGCTCACAAAAATATCACAAATCAGTACACCAGTGTAATCATGTGGTTAAAATCCTCAAAGAGGGAAATAGTCCACGACCTAAGCCAACGCAACCACTTCAGGCAATTTATTAATATAAAAAAAAGTTACATATGTTTATATCATAAATGGTTAACGGAAAAATGACCCTCCATGCTTTTTAAATAGAGATCATGGACCAATCGGGTGTTAAGCTACGGATCAAGTGTTGTTAATACTGAGGTGAGAGATAACCGTCGGATCACTACAAATCGCGACCGTCGGATTATAAGTTACAAATGTACATGGTAAAGAAACACACTTTACCTAACTCTACACTAGACTAAGTTATTCTTAACTATTTCCTATGTGTCGGAATATGCTAACATTACTGATGAATTTTTTTATCATGCAACTGTAAGTTCAATTCCTGGGAAATTATTTATCATTTCATATAGAAATCACTCCATGTTTGTTGTATTGGGAGATGGTATGAGTGCAGATAATTGCCTTTAGCTGAAATTTTTGATATTAAGGATTGTACCTTGCAAAAGTTAATATATAGCTCTGTGAAATCAATTGGTCAAATTTTCCTTGAAATGATACACATATTTCATAAATCTATGGTATTGAGCTATAAGTTAAATGTTTTGAATTCCTTCATAATTTTATTGTGTTATATGCAGTCATGCAAGCTTCATGACTCATATTTGTTTCATACTCAATTTGTATGTCAAATACAAGATTTTTAATGTTTTTAAAAATTGAATGTGTAGGGCATAAATATGGTTTGAGTGTTAATGGGGTTGTAGGCTTGGTTCTAAATTTTTTGAGACTATTAAACATTTAATGTTTTAAAAAAATCATTTAACCGTGTGTAATTGTTCCTAACATGCCCCATTTTTCTTTATTTTAATGATCAAACTAGCCAGATCGAAACCGAACCCTGATTTTTATTTAAGTATTTAAGCTATGAATAAAATTAGGGTCAAACTGTAGAAATAATGACATAGTAGAAGAATGACTAAAATCATAAAATTGACTAAGTGTTGAAATTCAGGGAATTTTGGGGTCGAGACCCATTGGGCTCATGTTATGGATGGAAGTTACTGACTCGTGGGTCAGTCTTGACCTTATTCGGGGGGGTCAGGAAGGTGGAAAAGAAAACATCTTATAAAATTTCTCCTAGATGAATGCCCGGACTAGTGGGACAGGCCCAACCTTAATCAAGGGTCGGGACCTCAGTGAGAATTTTAGGTCAGAGGTTGGGACCAAATATAGGTTTGGGGTCATGATCTTATAGGTGTGCGCTATATATTTCATTGTGAGGAAGTTGACCTCGATGTCCTCAAATTGGACCCCTGTCTCAAGTGGCATGGAAAAGGCCACAAGTGGGTAATGTAGGCCATTGGATGCGGTGGAGTGCCACACAAGTGCCGCATGGTAGAACTCTCGTTGACATGGCTAGGGTTTATTGGGATAAACTTTAAATGGCCATGACTTGTGATATGGGAGTCAGATTTTGATAAACTTTGTATCGTCAGACAGCTCATAATGAAATGGTCGTGATGACAATGATTTATTATGGTTTCAGAAAAGATGAAATTTGAGGGATTTTATGGCACCATTTCCATAACTGAACATTGGAGTTTGGGTCATCATAGTAACTACTTCCTTATACACTTACTATGTGTTATGGGTGGTAAAGGGGTATGTTATAAGTGTTATAAAAGTAATTAGTTTAGACATTGTACTTGAGAAGCTCCCATGGAAACACTAGATGAATGATTGATATGCATGATATATTAGCACCTCCTTTATGCTAATTGCAGAATACTGTAATGTCTGGTTGTATAGGATTTTTGATTGAGTATTAATTCATGCTAATTGAGCTTTGATACTTAAAATATCTACATAAAATAAGGAGATAAGTTCCTATGTTAATTTCATGTTATTTCTAGTTGGCTAACATCGTTATGTGTGTAAAAAGTAGAAAGACGAACATCAAAATACAACAAGGAAGGGAAAGAATGAGTATCAAATTTGAATATCATGGTACGAACAGGACCCTTCAAGCTCTGAAAGAGGATTCAGTTGGGATATGAAATAGGAAGACACCCCTAAACTCATGGACACACTTATATGTCTAAGAGTTGAGATAAGAAGCTACAATGCAAACAATGAGAAAATTTTCAAAGAGAAAGCAAAACTAAATGCTCTATTGTTGCAAAGTCTATCAGAATTACAAAGACAAATATAGTAGGAGTTTGGTGCCAACCATCATGATAAGAAAAAGCCTAAGGATATCCCATTATCGATCCCAAAGCACAAACTAGATGATATGAAAGTACAAGGAAACTAATCAAGAAAGAGGATAATACATGCATAAGGAGGAACAAAATTTCTCATCTCTTCAGAAATAGGGCTAAGTAATCCTAACCAATCATTGGACAATGCAACCACTATATGTCGTTATTAAAGGAAGAGTATAAATACTCCCATGCAATAATAGTTCAAGAAAGAAAAATCCCCAACCTTTGATGGAGAGGTAAAGAAAGCATAAGATGTCAAGGTTTGGATTTTGGGAATTAAGAAGTACTTCAAGTTGCATGACTATACTGAGAACATGAAGTTTGTGGTAGATATTTTTAATCTAAAAGGAAAGGTTGATATATGGTGGGAGTATTTCAATAATATAAAAGGTATACGGGAAAGAGAGTTTACATAGAGAAAGTTTGAAAATTACTTTCGAGCGAAGTACATGTATGAAAAATACTTTGATACCAAAGCCAAGGAGTTTTATGAACACAAACTAGGGTAGATGAAATTTGAAGAATAAACCTAAAAATTATTGGAGCTACTATGGTATGTACATTAAATCAAGGATGAGAATACCAAGATACATAGGTATGTCAGTGGGTTACCCCAAGTATACCGATATAGAATAGAATTTGGTGGACCTAAGACTCTAGAGGAGGTTACATGTAAGACCAAACACTGCTATAAATAGTATAAGCAGAAGAATGAAGTCTGGGATTACTGGAGGAAGAACAAAGGAGGAGGGAAGAGAACCTCAGGATATAAGCAAGGAGGAGAGGGTGGAAGGTTTAATAAATTCATGGTGAACAATATAAAAACTCCATAGTTAACAGAAATGAACCAAAATAATTAGGGAATGAACGGATGAAAGGAGCCTATCAATGTTGGGAGTGTGGAGAAAATCATTTGAGGAGATACTTCCCCAAGCTACAAAAATTTAGTGCAAATACACACAACATACAAGAGCTATCAACTGTGAATGATGTGGCCCAGAGAATCCATAAAATATACATTGTAATGGAAAATAGGTAAGTAGAAAAACACGCAACAATCATTCAAATGGAAGGTATAGTAAATAAATCTCCAGTTTTAATTTTGATTGACCCAAAATCTAATTTCAGCTATATTAGTCCTAATATTGTGGCAATTTTAAAATTGACAAATAAATTCCATGAAAAACCATGGCATGTTGAGTTGAACATTGGGACAAAGAGGAGGATATCAAAGATGATTGAGTCTTTCCTTGTACAAATTGAGGGCATCGCTACAACAATTAAATTGAATTTGTTGCCATTAGTATCACATGACATTCTGATTGGCATAGATTGGTTGGCAATAAAAAAAACCAAAATTGATCTCTATAATAAAGTGTTGTAATGTCTCAGCGATGAAGGTGACCCAATATCGTTGTAGGGAATCAAAACACCAATAACACTTAGAGTGATATCATAAGTACAAGTAAGGCAGTGTATCAGGCAGGGTTGTGCATTGTATGCCATTCAAATATTAGAGAAGAATAAAGCCAACATAGATCCCTTTGCAAATTATCTGGTATTGAAACAATATAACGATGTATTTCTAGAAGAATTTCTAGGAATGTCACCCAACCAGGAGATTAACTTCACAATTGAGTTGATTCTAGGAACAACACCAACAACAAAGGATCCATATTGCATGAGCACACTTGAGCTCATGGAATTAAAGTTGCAACTGAAGGAATTAATTGAAAAAATGTATATACGGCCCAAAATTTAACCATGGGGAACCCCTGCACTTTTTGTTAATGAGAAGGATGGAACACTACATCTATGCAGCAAATACAGACAGTTAAACAAATCCACTATGAAGAATAAGTACCCATTAGCCAAGATTGATGATATATTTAATCAGTTGGGGGGGGGGGGGCTTTGGTGTTTTCCAAGATTAATTTAAGGTTGGGTTACCATCAGGTCATAATTAGGGAAGAATACATTCACAATACTTTGTTCAAAATGAGGTATGGCCAATATGAATTCACTGTAGTTCCATTCAGGCTTACAAATTCCCCATTGTCTAATGAACAATATGCTCATGCCATACTTGGAAAAAAAATTTGTTCTAGTATTCATGGATGACATTCTGGTGTACTAGAAAATGAAAATAAACATGGGGACCACCTGAGAGTTATTGTACAATTGCATAGAGAGCATAAACTATATGTGAAACTCAACAAGTGAGAATTATTTAAAACTTAGATTGACTACTTGGGTAATGTAATCTCAACAGAGGGAGTGGTTGTGGATCTAGAAAATGTTAAAATGATAATAGATTGGCCCACACCCTAGAGTGTGACAAAAGTCATATCATTTAATTGGTTGGTTATTATCAAAGATTCATTCAAAAATTCTCAAAGATTAGGCATCCCATCACTACATTGCAAATAAAAGTAGTGAATTTTAAGTGACTCTTGAATGTGCAACTTTTTTTTATCAGCCAAAGGAGTTACTCACTTATGCACCTATCTTAAAAATAACTGACCTAGAAAAGTATTTTTTTGTTTTCATTGATGTCTATAATGAAGGACTTGGTGGATTCCTATTGTAGGAAGACCATGTAATCTACTATGAATCTAGGAAGCTAAATGAGCATGAAAGGAATCATCTTACTTATTACCTATTGGGAAGGAGGCACACATTAGTTACTGTTCAAGGTGGTCTGAAATACTTATTTGACTAGCCCAAGTTGAATGATAGACAAGCCACGTGCTTGGCTTTGATAAGTGAATTTTTCTTCAAGATTAAGTACATTAAAGGAAAGGAGAATAGAGTGGCGGTTGAACTCGGTATAATTTTTCAAGAGGTTCACCTAACAACCATAAGCACTTTCTCCTCTAACATCTATGAGAATATTAAAGAATGGGTTGATAAATGATGAACATTACCAACATGTGAAGGAGTAATGGAAGGAACAAATTGTAATATCCCAAAAGGGAGAATGCAGTAATACTGAAACACAATATAAGAACTACAAATAAGTAAAAAATAATTCTAAAGACAACATCAGAATATACAAAGAATTTGAGCCATTTTATTATATGGAGAGGATTCAGTTAAACAATGTACAAAATAGGATTAGATCTAGCCAAAGATATGGCCTAGAATCACCTTGCAAACATGCTACAACTGACACTGCGTAACTGGTGCGCTTACAGGAAGAAATATTTTGTTGTCCCTTTTGTTGCTGATATACATGAGAATGATGCAAAGGGAAATGAAGATCTATGGAGCTCAGGAGCTTTGATGATGCCAAGATTCAAGATCTGGCCAATGTGATGGGAACCCAAGATAACCCAGAAAGGATTTTCCAAATCTACAACTTTGGAAAATCTACCTCCTAGGGTTTGATCCTTTGATTGTTGGGTTATACAAATATGAAGCTAGATCTGATCCAAATATGGTTGCAATATGTTCTTCAAACAGATCTGAGATTTGAGGGTTGATCCCTCCTTCAGATCTATAAGCTAGGAGCTTGAGATATTGTCTCCTCTTCTTCCTCCTTCAACTTGTAGCAACTAAATATGCAGCTGCTATAGAAAATGCATTGTATAAGAGGGAGAGGCTCTATTCCTACTGAAATATGCTACAATAGACTCTAGGCTGATGGAAATAGGGATGGAAAGGTAAGGGGATGTTCCCTCACAGGATTACTAGCTGAAATACTAGTAACTTCCTTCCTCCTTTCGATCTGCAATGATGGACTGTGTAATCCTTGATGGGACTATTGATGATATGAGTTCAATAATATTTTTCCTAATTCTAGATCTGAAATAATTCCTGGGAATGTTTATCTTCAATCCCAAGGTGATAGGAATAAACCTACACTGGTTCTCTAGCTGAAATACTGAAGACAACCTCCACCTACCAAACTGATCTTTAGAAATTGCATAATTCCTGAAGGTATATTTTTTGCAGATGATGTAAATTATAAGTGGCACCAATGCCTGATGTAGAATGAAATACAACCCTCTTTCCAGAGCTACTCAAAGAAAGAGGAGGGATTCCCGACCAGGAACACCCTATGCTAAACAACAATTGCAATATTAGCTAAACAACTAAAGAAAGCATGGAATGTCACATGACAATTCCAGATCTAAGCAGACCTCAAAATCAATAATCAATAGCCTCCTTCATTTTTGCCTTCATCTCCTTTATATATTTTATGACCCTTCCCATGCCTTGTCCCACCTCTAAACTGCATTGTGCATGTGGACATAATACTCCATGTTTGACTATGCTGTCTCTCGAAGTCCTCCATCATGTCTAGATGCATTGTACAACCTCTCCATCATGTGTGCATTAGTTGCACCACTTCCTCCATCTCTTCATCATGAATTCTCTATGATCTTTCATTAGATGCCTTCCATGATCTTAGTTGACTGCTTCAACCTCTATGATCTATCTCATTAATGAGACATGATCTCTAATCCATTCGCATTAGGAGTTTATCCACTACCCCATTATGTAGATCTAAGCTTAGTTAATCCACATTCACACACAAAATGTGGATATTTATTCATCTTGAGGATTATGGGTCCCTCCACCCTTTTATTTGCTTAATTCATTAAGAAAATTAAGAACTCTAATATTCTAAATATCATGTGAAAATTTTGGAATATTACAGTCCTCCCTGAAAAAATGTTGCTTGACCTCAAGCAACTGCAAAGTAGATGCAAAAGACGT
The DNA here is from genome assembly GCA_034641835.2 of Pinus albicaulis. Classification (NCBI taxonomy): domain Eukaryota; kingdom Viridiplantae; phylum Streptophyta; class Pinopsida; order Pinales; family Pinaceae; genus Pinus; species Pinus albicaulis. The sequence goes on from CM076572.1 coordinate 953,774,022, forward strand.
CCATTTCCCTCCAAATGGAATCCACATAAGGAAGGCCTCCCCATCTGTCACAATGTGCCATGCATGTCTAGCTCCAAATCTGCCTCTCTAGAATGTCTAGAATGGCCTCCAACTGAAAATTTAGATACCCTTCCTCATCAATGAATCTCCAAGTGGCAACCATATGATGACAAAAGATCTCCTCTACACATGAGATACATAAGATGAAGTGGTTCATTCCTAAAGTGGAAAGTCCCAACTCATGAACTATCTCTCCAACCCATGATACATAGAGTAGTTTACATCTATCAATGCCCTCATCAGTAACCCTATTGGCCATGTAGGAATCAAACATCACATCATCATAGTAAAAAAGAAGAAGTAGAGACATATGGGAAAACGTGAAAAATGTCAAACCATATTCTCCTAATAACAACCAATGCATCAAAGCTTTCTATTGCCATGCTAGATCATCATGAAAATATGTAAGAGAGCCATACTCTCTCAAAAGAAGCCACCGCAACAATGCTTCTTGTTTCCATTCCAAGTTAACATAAATGAGAATATGAGAGCCATACTCTCTCAAAAGAAGCCAACGCAGCAATGCCTCTTTCTTCCACACCACATCATTATTGTACCAAATGTATTGGCCATATTCCCTCAAGAGAAGCCACCTTAACAAGGCATCTTGTTGCCCCATCACATCATCATTATACCATGTACAATGACCATAATCCCCCAATAGAGGCCAATGTTGTAAGGCCTCCTGTTGCAAATCCTCCAGCAATGTCATGTAATATATGGGAAGAAATCAGCCCATACTCTCCCAATAGTAACCATAGCAACAAGGATTCTTTATTCCACCTTACATTATCAGGGCAAAAGTCATGGAGAAACAATATAGTAGTGGACATGTAAAATTTCTCATCAACATAATACAAACAAGCTCCCTTATGCCACATCATGTGAGAGTTATACTTTCTCCCAAACCCAAGTACATACATGAACATGAGATACATCCCAAACAAAAATACATGTAAAGACATGAGACATATCCCAAACATGAGTAAATACAAGGACATAAGATATAACATATGATGTCCAAACTCTCTCATCAACAACCAAAGTAACCATGCCTTTTTCTTCTGCATTCTTTCGATGATGTGTAAGACATGAATCAGAAAATTATGACTCATTGAGTGGTAGCCATACTCACCCAAGAGAAACCAGCGCAGCCATGCTTCTTGTTGGCATGTTTCATATATCTGCAAGTGGTTTGGAAACCACTTGCTCCATACTATCAACCATTCATCCCAATGTGGATGATGGATCTCATTCTGCAAATACTTGTTATCCTCCCATTGTAGGACACCAACCTCCTTAAACTGATGAAGAATTTTTCACTCCATGATATGTTGAAGTGCACCTCCAATGAGATCTCTCCATGTGACCTTCTTCTCATCAATGGCCCTCAAAAACCAATGAGGTTCTAGATCTGCTGCACGTATAATTTTCTCTTTGAGCTGTGAGATGCTCATTGAGAAAGTGTCATATAGAAAAGAGAAAATATTCCTCATCTCAAGATGTCTACCATTTGTCATCTTAACCTCCATTTCTTCATGAGTGAAGCTACCTTCATAATGCTCCAAGAATAATGGGGCTCCTTCATTATCACTGCTACTAAGTGACATTGATGTAGATCTACATGGTAATACATGTGTTGTCTCAAAGCAAGGCACAATACTGATCTCATAACCAGTCATTGTACATAGGATCATGCTCATCCCATTTTCTGAAACTCTACACTTCAACTCAAAGGGTTGAATGTAGCTCATCAATGATGACTGGAATATATCTTCATCTCCTCCTTGATTAAGTCAAGGTTCCTCTATGCTGTGATAGTTTGCTGCTTCAAATCAGCATTTTGTTCTAACCCTTGGTTATGCATTGGCCCTAATGGCATGCCCCCATAAGTTTCAATAAGATCTACTGAAACAATATGTGATGAAAGTGTATGCATATCTTGGATCAACTGATGTGTGGAAACCTCTTGCCAGAACACAAGATTTCCTCCAACCGGAACAATAATGTCTTGTTGTACTATACAACAACCCCCCATTTATTTTTATAAATAGGGACTCTTTAGAAATAAATAGGAAAATCATTTTTTAAAATCCTTTCAAAAAACACTTAGGAAATAAAATTCCTGCCCAAAAAACGCATCACTCATCATATATGTTATTTTTTCAAAAAGAAATCTTAAAGCATAAAATCTATGAACAGCGAGATGCGCTCTTTAGAAAGCTTTACTTTCCTTTTTCGCATCGCACTTGATTTAGTTAAGACTTAAAGGAACAAAGTGATAAAATTTGTGATGACCGCGGACCCGATGAAGCAAATAAACTCAAAAATATAAATCTTTTTCGCATCGCATCCATTTTGGATTTCGCAAATCGCATCGCGCGCGACTTATAATATAGACTTAAATATATCTTTTAAATCTTGTGATCTGCAATTTGCGCAGATCGCATTACACAATGTTTACGAGACAATCACAAAATATTATGAGAAATCATTGTGATTTGCACATTTAATGATCTCAGCGTGCGAAAAGCAACTTATGTCATATCAGATTGAATTTTAGATCTCAACGAATTTAAACAATTGATAAGTATTGCATGTGAATCCAGGTGAAACCATGTCAAGCATTAAATTTTGAAATCATAATAAATTATGAAGAGATGATTGATAAGATTGACAGTCTTTCATGTGAGTTTGAAATAAATTTCTAATACATCTTTGTAAATGCTCGTTATATGATATATTTCATTTCACTTTCAGGAAATCATTTATTGAGTTAAGAAAGCCAGAGATGAGTAAGAAGGGTAAATAGGTGTCTCAAGCATCATCCTCATAAGATTCAGATATGCCTTCATTGTTTTCAGACACTGTTTGTAATAAGGATTGCAATGTCTCATCATGGGAAGCTATGTATAAGCTCTTTGAGGATGAAGGGTCAAAAGTGATAACAAAGATATGTGCAACAAGCACTAATATCACTTATGATGCAACCCTTTTCGACGTTGCATGCTCGTTTTTTCATAAGATAGCCGCAAGACCAAAGATTATGCCTTACACATATATGATCAAGTAGGCAGTTGAAAATTTGAATATTGAAGACAGAGTGTTTAATAATTCCAGAGGAGAGACTATGGGTTCTTTTAAAGCTAAATATTTGGCAGCCATGTATCATTTACCAGCTCCACAAAAAAATTATGACAATAGATATGTGCAAATGTTCAAAGCTAAACATCCAGATCAAGGTCATCCATGAGTGGAAGGACAATGAGGGAAAACTGAAGCAAGACAAATCTGGTACATACCCCATTGCAAAAATCCCTCATCCCTATTGCTTTGTTGCTAGTATGTTGTGTAGGTTATTTGCTAGACCTGATAGTACTAGGTTCTCTAGAGACTGGGTTCCCTTAATTGACGCAATCTTCAATTCATCCATTTTGGATTGGGCAGACCTTTTATCTAATTATTTAGCCAAACACAATGCTGAATATAGGAATAAAGGAATGCTTCACCTCAAGAAAATTCACCCTTTTTCATGTCTGCTTATGTTATGGATTCCATCTGTTATACTTCTACATTTCCAATCATGGGTTGGAAATGGACCATTACAGATCCTACACCAATCCATATTTACCATAAAGAACTCTGGGATTCCAAATACCACTTGAATTTCTATAAATTCTATTATGGAGTTATGTTGCCTATGTATCAAATGATTTTTGATAAAAATATCCCTAGGGTTTCCAAGGAAGTCAATAGAGATATTGTTCCTACAACTCGATGGTTTGCTGAAGAGAAATTTACATATGTTCGAGTATTTGGAAGTTCCTCTCTTCCACATGTTTTGCCATATTATATTCCAAATAGATTGTTTGGGAGAGAAATAGTTTATCAACTTATTAATGCTGTCACCAAACAGTTAAAGGATGACAAAAAACCTATTTGGCCTTCATTCCCTGTATAGTGTGGTAATTTTGCTTTGGCCAATATTGGCCATACATACAAAGAATCTCCTAATATTGAAATGTTAAATCTGGAATATATGCCCTAGAGACTATATGATCCTAATGATGTAATTAAAAATTACATGTAAAAGCTTAAGACGAAACCTTTTGTAAAGGAAGAAGATAAGCTTGATGATTTCTTCCAAGGAGTCGAAGACTTTTTTGATATTGTTAAGAATGTTTCTAATCAATCAAGTCAAGAAGATGCCAAAGCCTTTCAGGAATACAAAAATAAGAGATTAAAGAATGTCCCTTTGAATTTTCTAGAATAAAAACACACTCCAAATGTTAGTCTTGATGAAGAAATGAAGGATGACTCCGAAGATGAATCTGGTTAGTCCCAACAGCAATCTGATAAGACAGATCAATCTAAAGATGAGTCTGAATCTACAAAAACCAATTTGGAAATCGACCAAATTATTCAAGGCACATATTTAAAAGAAAAAACAAACAAAAATGCCACTAAATAAAATACAGAAGCAGTTCCAAAGGATCAGATCATAAAATATCAATCTAAATCATCTGAAGGAAAATACCTAATAAATGAATGGGAACAATTTTCCCAAGCAATAAATACTTCTAAAGAAAAGGTCAATACTAATTAAGAAACAGGTTTTCAAACGCCAAAGCCTTCCCAAAGGATAGTTCAGACTGTCAACCCTTTATATACAATCCTAGTAGCACAGAGCAAAGAAATCATTCCAGCCTACTCCATAGATCAAATCATTTTTCAAATAGAAGACATTCCATCATTGGATATCTTCTACAGTCTGAGCCATAGAGTTGTGGTCAAAAGAAATATGAGAAAAAGGACTGATGAAACAACACTTAAATCTACAAATGAATTGGTTGACTTCCTCTAGAAAGATTCATTAGAGGGTTCCACTGAAAATTTGACTAAACTGTCACAATATGCAGGAGCTTATGCTACAGCTACTGTAGATAAGGCAAGTGAAATCAAAACACTGTTGAAGCAGAAGGAATCCAGGATACAAGAATTTGAACACATGTTAGATACAGAGAAATTCAAGTCTACAGAAAAATTCAGAGAAAATTTAGAACAGTTCCATAAAGATTTTGAAAAACTTAAGTTGGAACATCATACAGAGCTTAAATATAAACAGACACAGCTGGAGAGAACCATGGCAGAATTACAGAATCAATCACAATAAGAAAATTTCATTAAAGAAGCACTTGAGATAAATACAATGATTCAAAAGCAACAAAAGGTATTTTGTCATCAAGTTGCTATGTTTGATTCTTACTATGATTCCAATAAAATAATGATTCAGCAAATTGCCATTCAAAAACTTGAATGTGAGAATTTTCAAAAACAAATTGAAGAACATATTCAATGGCAAGATTCAGATATGGGAAAACAAGCTAATCTACCTCAAATAGATAAGCTTCATGGAGAATTATTATTTACAGAGTGGAAAACACAAATTGCCCGAGAAGAAAAAGAAGCGATTAAGACATTCAGCAAATCAAATGAGGTCATACAGCTTTTATGTGACCAATTGTTCAAAACAGGACTTATTGAAGAAAAGATGTCTGATGTGTTTTCATTGACAAAAGAAATAGAACTAAAATGGACACAGAGAGCATAACAAAAGGAAGAAGTAATCAGGAAAGTTAATAAGTCTGATCAAGAAAATTCTTGGAATTTTCTGATCAAACCTTACCATCTGCAACAAACTCTTCTACTTCTCACAGAATCAACTAAAAAGTCCTAGTCAACGATTTCAAATTCCATCTTCAAGAATCAAATCTGGTCACGAATATCTCAGCCACCTCAGCTCAAGATAGTGCTACATATTTTAAAACTGCGTGACCATACTCCGCAAAATATGCAGGATCCTTAAACTCAACATTATTAATTTTAAATTCCTAGATTATTGTTCAAGTTAGAGGAAGGTTGTTTGAAACCTCCTCTACATTTTTGTAAAATATTTAATTTAGTTTGTAGTTAGTTTTAGTATTTAAACCCTTCTCATGCATTTAGAGAAGGGTCCAGAATTTATTAAGAACATTTGCAAAGAATGCTTAATTGTAAGTAGGTTTGTGAATGCCTTGATGAAATAATGGAACACGACCTTATTCAGTTATAAACATCATTTTGTTGATTAATTCCTGGTGCAATTTTGTATTCTTTGAAAAACTCTTTGATTGAAGGATTGCATATGACCTATTATCATTGATCTAATAGACAGAGTAATACACAACTGGTACTAATACCATGTATGTTATTTATGTTTCTGAAAATTAGTGATGAACACATCTTTCATGAATCATATATGAAATTATTTGTTTATGTCTGAAATATTTGTTGCACTAATGCACAGTATAAAGACAGAGATTAGTTATTTTATATATGGTCATCCGACAATGTGATATATGTTTCATTTTCTTTTGATTAACTAATTTTTCAAGAGAATCATCTTACATGGTAATAATTCTATTAAATCTGAATTGATTTCATGACATATTCAATAGATATATTTCTAGATCGCATTGAGATATTATATCCTGGGTTAGATTAAATTTAATTCAAAGTCTTAAATTTAGAGTTAAATTTGTCTTAGTTTGTAGTAATTCATCATTCCAAAATGTTTTGGTAGAAACCCAACAAGTTATCATACAAAAACTAAAACTGGGAAATTGGTCCCATCACAACCAGTCAGAGCCACTACCCCAAACGGAAAAGGAGCTACTTTAAGGTCTAGACCGGGTGGTTATCCCCCTTTGTTGTTGCTACGATTTTCTGAAGCCTTCAACATGTCTCCAAATGCTGGTAAGAGTGATGGATGTTCTTCTATCAATGTACCAGTGTTGGTATCTGTCTCCTCCTCCTCATGCATCTCATCAATCATCCGTGGGGCTCCAAATGTCAAGAACTCAAGACCATCTTGCAAAGATTCAAGTGATCCTCCTCTTGATGTAAGCACATCTACAGCTGGTGGTGGTAGAGGCTCCTCCTCTTGAGTGATAATTAGAACATCTTCTCTTGAATCTTCATGTACTATCTCCTTGATGATGGGAGATGTCACTAGGTGAGATGTCTCTAGTTTCTTCCTACCATACTTTTCCTTCAGTATTTGAACAAAATATGCATAAGCAGACACTTTCATATGTGAAAATTGACTGAACCACCATTTTCTTGCTTCACCTTCAAGGTGCAGTGCTGCAAACTCCACAACCTCCCTTTCCGATATAGGATATTTCAGAAAGAATGTAAATAATTCTTCCCTCCAAGCCCTTAAGGTGCTTGTGGAAGATCCATCAAATGTAGGCAAGAAGGATCTATGCCTCTTTCTTCTATTGTTGCTTTTGGATCTCCTCTCTTCTTTGAGTTGTAGAAACTATTGGAGAGAGAGATTCTCCTTCAATGTTATAGGTTGTGACTTGTATTCAGGAAGATATTCAATTAGGGTCTCATGCCCCAAGCCTTCATCATATTCATACTTGTCCTCTTTCTCAAAGAAAGTGGATCTAGTGGAATAATGTGAAGCTCTTTTCTTCTCTGGTCTTCTTTGTTGCTGAAAATAAGTGTTGGGACCTTCTTCACCTTGAAACCTTCTTGAGGTTTCTCTTTGCCTTTCTCTTCTTTCTTCATTGATCTCCTTATTTATATCCTTCAGAGATCTAAAGGGAGTTGAGGCAAAACTTAATCTCTCCATAGTAGATCTCTACTATCTGCTTTTCTTATGTTGTCAAAATGTACACAAGACGAGCCAAAGATCATGCTTTGATACCACTGTAATATCCCAAAAGGGATAATGCAGTAATATTGAAACACAATATAAGAACTGAAACTAAGTAAACAATAAATCTAAAGAAAACATCAGAATATACAGAGAAGCTAAGCCTTTTTATTATATGGAGAGGATTCAGTTACACAATGTACAAAATAGGAGTAGATCTAGCGAAAGAGATGGCCTAGAATCACCCTACAAACATGCTAAAACTAGCACTGCGTAACTGGTGAGCTTACATGAAGCAATACTGCATTGTCCCTTCTGTTGCTAATATACATGAGAATTTTGCAAAAGGAAATGCAGATCTAGGGAGCTCAGGAGCTCTGATGATGCCAAGATTCAAGATTTGGCCAATGTGATGGGAACACAAGATAACCCACAAAGGATTTTCCAGATCTACAACTTTGGAAAATCACCCTCCTAGGGTTTGATCCTTTGACTACTGGGTTATACAGATATGAAGCTAGATCTGATCCAAATATGGCTGCAATATGTTCTACAAATAGATTTGAGCTTTGAGGGTTGATCCCTCCTTTAGATCTACAAGCTAGGAGCTTGAGATCTTGTCTCCTCTTCCTCCTCCTTCAACTTGTAGCAACTGAATATGTAGTTGCTACAGAAATTGCATTGTACAAGAGGGATAGGTTCTATGCCTACTAAAATATGCTACAATAGACTCTAGGCTGATGGAAATAGGGATGGAAAGGTAAGGGGATGATCCCTCACAAGATTACTAGCTGAAATACTAGTAACTTCCTTCCTCCTTTGGATTTGCAATGATGGACTGCGTAATCCTTGATGGGACTGCTGTTAATAAGAATTCAATAATTTTTTGCCTGATGCCAGATCTGAAATGAAGCCCTAGGAATGTTGATATTCAAGCCTAAGGTGATAGGAATAAACCTACACCGATTCTCCAGCTAAAATACTAAAGACAACCTCCACCTTCCAAACTGATCTTCAGAAATTGCGTATTTCCTGAAGGTAGATGTTCTGCAAATGATGGAAATTATAAGTGGAACCAATCCTTGATGTAGAATGAAGTACAACCCTCTTTCCAGAGCTACTCCAAGAAATATGAGGGATTCCTGACTAGGAACACCCTATTCTAAATAGCACTTGCAATCTTAGCTAAACAACCAAAGAAAGCATGGAATGTCACATGAAAATTCCAAATCTAAACAGACCTCAAAATCAATAATTAATAACCTCCTTCATTGTTGCCTTCATCTCCTTTATATATTTTATGAGCCTTCCCATGCCTTGGCCCACCTCTAAACTACACTATGCATGTGGACATAATACTCCATGTTTGACTGTGTTGTCTCTCCAAGTCCTCCATAATGTCTAGATGGATTGTACACCCTCTCCATAATGTGTGCATTAATTGCACCACTTCCTCCATCACTTCAAAATGAATGCCCTATGATATTTCATTAGATTCCTTCCATGATCTTAGTTGACTGCTTCAACCTCCATGATCTATCTCATTAATGAGACATGATCTCTAATCCATTCACATTAGGAGTTGCTCCACTACCCCATTATGTAGATATAGGCTTAATTAATCCACATTCACACATAAAAAGTGGATATTTATTCATCTTGAGGATTATGGATCCCTCCACCCTTTTATTTTCTTAATTCATTGAGAAAATTAAGAACCCTAATATTCCAAATATCATGTGAAAATTTGGGAATATTACACAAATAGATAGACCAATAAGCAAAAGCTACCAACTAAATGATGATGGAATGGTAATATTCAAGAAAATGATATATGCACCCAATGCCAAGGATTTAAGAAAGCTTATCATGGATGACTTTCATAAAATACCTTGCTCGGATAAACCTAGATATCAAAATATGATGAAAACCATAAAAGGACATATTTTTAGCTTGGAATGAAGAAATATATTGTTGAATACCTTGCAAATTATTTGGAAAGTCAACAAGTGAAATTAGAGTGTAGGCACCCAGTGGGACTGCAACTAATCCCAATTCTGGAATGGAAATGGGAGGTCATATCCATGGACTTCATTATAAGTCTTCCCAAAGCATCTAGACAACATGATGTCACTATGGTGGTAGCGAATACGTTGAGCAAGGTGGATCATTTTATAGTTGTTAAAAGTACTCATAAACATATTGGTATAGCCAATATTTTCATGAAATACATATTTAGGTTGCATGGGATACCTAAAATGATAATATTTCACAATTATATATGCAAAGAAATAAATAGTAGAGAACATAAGCACAAGAATCAATCACATGTACACAGTTATTTTTGGACAACTGTCCTGGGAAAAACCCAATGTGGGAAAATCGATGCAGCAGATGAGGGTTTTATTAATTCTTCAGAAAATTATATCTTTACAGGAAAAATATACGGTAGATAAATTCTGAACCACCTGAGACTAAATTTCCGACTTACTCAGACAATTATCTAACACCTAGAACAACCCCTGCATGCCCCTGCATCACTCAACAAGATTCTCTACGTAGTCCCAGCGTTGGACTACGTGAATCTACAAGGATTTTGTGTGGGGTCTCTATGTTACAGCCTCAAGATGCCTCCAATGACCCATTGTTTCCCTCCGATCTTGATCTCGATCACCCCTGACCTCCTTCTTTTGCTTCTGCAACTGCTCGCCCTGCAACTCTCCCACTGAGATCAAATTCTACATCAGAATGCATCTCCTTCGGGTACTGAGTGTATGCTCAGCTTGTTTTCCGAATGACCCTCAAGTATTCTTTTATAATCTTCTTGTTGGAGAACCAACTTCCCAGATTAAAAGATTAATCAATGGCTATGATTAAAACTTGAATTGATCCATGTTTTCTAGAAGATTCACACTCTCACTTATTAATAACCTTTAATTATTTCATTTCCCTAACTTTAGACTTAGGGTCTTCATAAAAATAATTAATTATTTTAATAAGTCTTGAACTGAGTGGAATTTCCACAAACTGTTTATGGGTTCTTTGGAATGTTGTTGTCCAAGCCTCCCTGCAAATTTTGAGACTTGGAACACTTCCAGATGATACAAAGATAAACACTCCCTCTTAGCGAGGAAGATGTTCCAACAATATGCCTGCTGCATGCTACTCTGATTCCGAAGCACCCTCTACGCTACTAATCTCAGGATTCTGCTCCCCCCATCTGCTGCACTGTTTTCCCCTGTATTGTTGCCTTTGATATTTCCACTGTCACTTGTTGCCTCTGTACCACATCTCCCTTTGAATACCGAATCCTCCATTGCTGCTACTAGAAGGGATTCTTCATCATCCCCATATTCTCTCTAAAGTGGACAAAATTTGTCTTTCCCATAGCTTTTGTGAGTATTTCTGCCACATGTTCTCCTATTGGAGTGTACTGCAGTTGAACAACTCCATGTTATACAGTCCCTGATGAAGTGACACTGGATGTCAATATGTTTTGACCTATCATGAAACATAGGATTCTCAGAGAGTTTTATGCAACTCTAATTATCACATAAAATTATGGTCATTTCCATTTTCTCCTTGAGTAGATTTACTAGTAGTGTCCTAAGCCATATGGCTTCGAACGAAGTTGTGTCGGTTGCCATATAATCTACCTCTGCTAAACTCAGTGCCACATACTTCTATTTCCTACTGCACCGAGAAGTCATTCCTGATCCCAGACTAAAATAGTACCCACTAGTACTCTTCTGATCAACTAAACTTCTAGCCCAATCTGCATCAGTGAAACCACTCAACTTGACATCATTGTCATGGGTGTACTTCAATCCAAGCTCAATTGTCCCTCGAAGGTACCTGAGAACATGCTTGGTTGCTACCCAATGTGCCATCTTAGATTCCACCATGAACTGACTTAGGATATTAACAGCATAACAAATGTTTGGCCTTGGATTTACCAGATACATCAATGACCCTATGAGATGTCTGTACAGTGTAGGATCAGCTTCATCATCTTTGGACATGTCAATTTTCCTCCATTTGGTAATCATTGGAATATTCATGGGCCTACAATCCTCCATCTGAAATCTCTTCAGAATATATGTAGTGTGTCTTCCTTGAACAAGGAATATCTCCCCATTCTACTGCCAGAATTCCAACCCCAGAAAATAGTGGATTCGTCGTAGATCCTTCATGTCAAATTCTTCAGCCAAATTCTTCTTGCAATTTGTAATGAGCCTTGATGATCATTTCAAGAACATATCATCCACATACAGTACCAGTATCAAAGGCTCACTCCCTACTCTCAAACAGTAGAGATTGGGATCTGCATCACTCTTGACGAATCCCATCTTCTATAGGTAGTTGTCAATCCGAACATACCAGGCTCTAGGAGCTTGCTTTAGTTCATATAATGCTTTATTCAATATGCACACATGAGTTTTCTGATCATGTGTCTCAAAGCCCTTTAGTTGTTTTGTATACACCTCTTCTTCTATCACACCATTAAAGAATGTCGTCTTGATGTCCATCTGGTGAATTTCTCATCCCTTCTGCACAACAAGGGATATCACAGACCTGATAGATGTGTATCTGGCTACAGGGGTGAAGTTTTCTTCATAGTCTAATCCTTCCTTCTGAGTATACCCCTTAGCCACAAGCCTGGATTTCTTGATGTTTTAGTCTCCAGCATACTTGATCTTGTAAATCCACCTATATCCCACAGTCGATCTCTCCTACAGTCTAGGTACTACTTCCCAGAAATACTTTTTCATGATGGAACTGTACTCTTCTACGACTACATCAACCCACACCTAGTGCTGAGCTACTTCCCAAAAACTGGAAGGTTATCCAAATTGAGAAACTAAGGCTTGATTCCTTTCAGACTGCTTATGTTTTCTCTTCTCATTTCGAGGGATTCTAAAAAAATCCTCTGTATCCTTCAAAATCTATCGAATTTCCATGCTCGTTCTTCCAATGGTGGTGGTTGGATTTACCGGCTCTCCTCCTTGTAAATCCTCGGGGGACCCATCCTTTGGATCACTATGACTTGGAGAGGCAACTAAATTTTCTGCTGCTGGTTGTTGGGGTTGGACCAGAGGCTCTTCCTCTAACTGTGTAGTAGAAGGCAACTCTCGTGATCTTCTGAAGGCTTTCTCCTCCATGAACTTCACATCTCTTCACACCACTAATTTCCTACTCTTAGGAATGTAGATGCGATAATCCTTTGCATTCTCGTTGTATCCTACTAAATACCCCTTTTCAGCAGTCATCTCCAACTTCTTCCTCTTCTCACTAGGTACATGATAGTAAGATGTATTGTCGAAGATCCTAAAGTGACTCACTTCGGGCTTTCTACCAGTGAAAACACTTTATGGTGTGATCTTTCCCAGTGCAGTGTGAGGATTTCTGTTCTGAATGTAGACAACTGTATTACACGCTTCAGCCCATAGAAATTTGGGTATGTCTTGGTCATACAACATAGCTCTGGTTGCTTCAAAAATAGTTTGGTTCTTCCTTTTTGCCACTCCATTATGTTCCGGATTATATGGAGGTTTCCATTCTCTTTTGATGTCATCCCTTGCAAAAAATACGGTGAATTATTTATCTATGTATTCACCTCCATTATCTGATCGCAACACCTTGATCTGCTTCCCTATCAGATTTTCCACCAGAGCCTTAAACTCTTTAAATCAACTGAAGACTTCATCCTTGGTCTTCAAGAAGTAGATCTAGGTTTTTCTGGAATGGTCATCAATGAAGGTGACGAAATTCTTGGCACCGCTAAGAGCTCTAGTGGACATTGGACCGTAGATATATGAGTGTATTAGATTCAACACACCCTTGGCCCTATTGTTGCTTTTATGATATGTTTCCATGGCATATTTCCCCAATACACACCCCTTGCAGACATCATACCATTTGGTGCTCAGTTCTAGAACACCTGTGGCCATCTTCTAGAGATTTATCAATGCCCCATGATGCAAGTGCCCTATTCTTCTGTGCCATAGTTCATGCAGGTCCGTTTCATCTACGTTTCCAACTAATGCCATTGGGGAATCAAGCTGCAACTTGTACAGGTTGTTTCTTCTTACCCCTATCTGTGCCTTCTTCTTCCAACTGAGGTGCTTGACATAGAATCTATTTCCAATAAAGTAGACATCATATCCTTGGTTTTGAAGCTGTGACACTGAGAGTATATTCATTGTGAAACCTGGCACATGTAGTACATTAGCGACTCAGATTTTGTTCCCTAACTTGGTTTAAAAAACTACGGTACCTCTCCCAATGGGAGTGCACTTTGCTTTATTACCAATGGTTATTTTGAAGTTCATCTACTCTTCTTGGTAGTCTAAAAAACAGTCACGTACTCCCGTCATGTGAGAAGAGGCTCCACTATCAATATACCAGACATCTAAAGACGCAGTGCTCCAGGGATAATTTTAAGAACCCCCCTAAATTTATATATATATAAAATAGGCGAATCCCCATGACACATAGGAAAAATGGAAGGCGATTTTATTAATAATATAATATGTATATATAATTTTTTGGCGAATCTCTCACAAGATTATATTATCCTGTAAAATCATGGTGAATCACCAGTACAAATGGCGAATCACTACTACAAAATGCTGAATCGTTGTCTAGTGGAGTTCGGAGTGTTGGTTCCAATGAAGATATGGTAATTGAACCAGGAGTAGAAGGAAGAGAACCACTGAGACCAAGCATGGCACATGGTGACTCGTGAGGGAAGTAGTTCTCGTGTAGTTTGGAAAACGCGTTCTTCTAGTTCTGCTAAGCGTAGTGTTGTTTGTCATGCTACTACTAGCACTGATATTGAGGTTGGAGAGGAGTTTGAGGAAAGGTAGAAGTGGTGGAGAATTACAAAGAGTACCCCATGATGGGCTCCATTTTTCCCTTTGGTATTTGTGCCTGCAAGACCTTTTGTCCATTGAACAACAATTAGCCATTCAACCAACAATCAACTTGACTGAATTGATTAGGTACGAGTCAACTTAGACTAATCTTCAAAACTATGATTTGCACTATCCCATATTTATCACATTAATTCTACACAACATTGTGCATTTGCACCTAACTCTTAATAATTCTTTTCCAAGAAAAATCTATAATAAGAAAAATATTTTACTATATTCTAAAAGGTGAAGATGTCGAAATCATGCCACAAAGTGAAAGGAAATAAAATATCTTTCCTCAAACAACCAAATATATAAAGAAAACAATAATGATTATAATAATAGAACTAGATCTATCGATCTATCGATATATGCATGATATGAGAACCATAAGCATTCAAGAGACTAATTTCAAACTCAACAAAATCCTCTAAACAAGCAACAAACAAACCACTAAATTTTTTAAAGATATCAAGGCTAGACATTAACACAATTTCATGTACTTGAATAAGCCCGTTGTTGCTTAGCGTTAGACTTCTTAAATTAGTTCTTTATCATTTAATACTATGACACTATCTATGTGAAAAGAAATAGGTCCCAACTTCATTAAATCTGATTTCATTTCCAATCAAAGATCAAAATTAGCTTCGTTTCCAATACCAACATAAAATCACACATTTTCCAAATATCAATAATTATTTTCCAAGAAAATATAAAACTCGAAACTTAGCAAAATTCCCCAAACACAAGCAACATATATACCATTAAAATTTTCTAAGATGTCAAAGCTAGACATCAAGGTAGTTTCATGTAATTGAATGAGCCCATTGATGCTTTGCATTAGTCTTGTTAAATTAGTTATTTATCATTTAATACTAGTCAAACGCTATCTATGTGAAAATAGGTCCCAAAATCATAAAATCCAGCTTCATTTCCTGTCACAAATAAGAAGCAAACAATGTAAGGATTGAATATGAAACATCAATCTTAAAATAACACACATGAAAGAAATGTAGCTGCAATGTTACAATGAAAAATACAAAATATAGAACCCATTTTTACCTGAATTTGACATGTAGTAATCTTGAATGATCAACGGAACATGTATACCAAAATAAGAGTCCTAGGGTATTTCAATTTCCCAATTCTCATCTTGGTAATCATTTTCTACATTATGAACATGATCTTCTCCAAATGTACTGCCATTATGAGCCTCCAAAACATTATCTTCTGTATCAAGTTCATTAGATAAATTTGTTATATTGTTTTCTCCCCTTCTATCACAATTTGATCGCCAAAGCGCTAGTGCTCTTTCATATGGAAAATTGTCAACGTCATACTTTGTTACATATAATCTTAAACATGTATCCACATGTTTATCAAGATTTTTCCTCAACTTTGACTTTAAAAATGATAGTGCACTAAACATTCTCTCATCCTCCACTGATCCCAAAAACATGGTTTGACACAAATCTGCTAATTTAAAATATTCTGATATGTTTTCTTGCAGGTATTGGCTAGCACTTAAAGTATTCCATAATCTTGTTATAGCACCGTTTTCATTAGGATTCTCCAAAAAAGGATATTGCTTCCACATTGTTTCAGCAAAGCATCCACCTTGTTGATACAATTTTGATGAATCTAAAATACCTTCAATCTGTTCTCCATGTATCGAGACTTTCTTGCAAAAGTGGTCTACTAAACATTTTAATCTCTTTTGAAAATCGGCTTTTAAATTTCTTGAACATTGACAATTGTTCCAATATTGAGGGTATACCACACACATGGCCTCCAACAATTCATCTCGAGGAAATCGTTCTCTTATCTCTGATGATAGTGATCTTGCAATTTCTATCAAATTTTGTCTCACCGAGATCACAATATTATCAAATTGGTCTCTTGACACGGGGCAATCTTTGGTGATTCGTCCCGTCTTACTAATATAATGAAAGGGGACCATATACCCATGCACTGTGATACATAGTATCCCTTTTTCATCAAACGTCAAAATTTTTTCAGTATTTTCTATATTGATGATCTTAGTCCAACTTGTAAACTCTGGACCAGTAAAAGAGTCCGACATCATATACAAATTATCCAATGCAAGGCATGCTGACTTTCTCGCATTTGTGTATTCGGAAATATACATTGTGCGATTCTGAGACATTTTCATGAGGACATTCATTTCATGTAGCATAGGAAGAATTCCAGCCAATGTCAATAATGTTTCTATATCAGTTAGTCGAAAAAGAAGATCTTGAGCTTTGTCTACATTGTAGCGATTTTCATACATCAACCCTACCAAATATTTGAACTCACTAAATAGTCTTTGAGCTGGTCCATTTAATGAGATCCATCTTGTATCAACATCTTTCAGTATTTTTTTTCCATCCGTAACACCATCTGCAAATTGTTGAAACTCTAAATATCATTTAGGACTATGAGAAAAGTATGCATGAGTCTCACGTACAAGATCTTCAACTTTTGAAACTAATGGAAACTTGCTTACTATTTTAAATGCAAGATTCATCCTATGAGCCATACAATGAATATTAATCATATATGGCGAAGCTGATAGTTGTAGTCGAACACAAAGACCATTCCTTTGTCCTTGCATTACCGATGCTCCATCTACTCCAACACATACCAACTTTTTTGCAATCATTAAATGATCCATACCACTTTCCTTCAAAGTATTAAGAACAAGTTCATAAATATTTTCAGCTGTAGAAGTCTCTCTCATCTTTTTAATCCCAAGTAGATAGGAATGCCTAATATGCTCATTAACCATATAAATGCTCATGCAAATCCATGAAGTATTATCAATAGCTGTAACCTCATCCAAAGACAATGCCAAAAACCTAGCATTTGCAATCTCCTGTTTCAAATCATCAATTTCTACTTGAGCTAGATATCTCGCCCATTCCCAACCACTAGTTACGGACCAATGAGAAGATGGAAAGTTTGGCACGTGAAGAAAAGATAGAAATTTCATCTGATCTGGATAATCTGTCATAGGACGACCTTTACATAAGATGTGAAATACAGTGCTCATTTGTATCGTCTTGGATAACAAACTTCTTTCCATCGTCTTTTCAAATTGAGATATGATGGTTCCTCCACTTGCCTCAAGTTTCTTCTTATTTATTAAATATTTTTTGTATTCTTCCACACATTGGCTATGTCGGCATTCCTCCAAATATTTCCATCTGACAATAGATTTCTCTTTACCATTTACAATTTTCTTTTCATAAACCTTTCCTGCATGTTTTTGTATTGTATCTAGCTTCATCTGAAATCTCACTACCTTGCAACTTTTCCAACTACACGCAAGACATTTAACTTCTCGTAAATCCTCATTTGTAGAAGGTATTTCTTCAATAAATGGAAAACTTGAGAGCCAATCATCTTGGAATTTTCTCCCTATGGTCCACCGGCCTTTTTTCCTTTTCCGTGAATGGTTTGTGTCACCTTCCAAGGAAATATCTTTAACATTTTCATCATTAATTTCTGTTGAAACTGCATTTATCTCACCCTGATCACTTGAGGAACCTATTATTTCATCCATCATATGGATATCAGATGCATTTTCACAAGAGTTAACATCTCTCTCAGTAATATATTGTTCAAAGGAGCTTGAAGCATGAAGAGAATGTGTATTCTTGGATTGAGACTTTTTAAAGTATGATAATACATCAATTTGACTTGATAGTTTCTTCCCGGGATTAGATTTTGACATCTCACTGAATATTCCAGAAGTAAAATTTCAAATCGATCTAGAAACCTGCATCAATAGTTTCCAAGAGTTGAGAATTACTAGATTTGTAAGTAGCTTTCAAAGTAAAATAAGTGTAATGTTCACAAAAACCATTATGCAATTTTTTATTAAAATGTTGTGCCAAGGCCCAACCCAAAAGAAAAAATAAATCATTATACTCAAAACAATAACATCATGAGTCATCATCTAAAAAACAAAGAACATCATTCAAATATAAAATATAAAAAAAAATCCACTAAATTAAATCATATCTCCAAATCACCTAATGAACACTTGAAAGCTTTAAACAAAACAACAAAATATTACAATAACTTTAATCATCCTTTCCAAAACACCTCTCCCTTAAGTTGTAAATAATTGGTTATAAGAAGTTGAAACATATCCTCTATCATTTTCCATGATAAAAGTGAGGAAGGAAACTAGTCAGTTACTAGTCATTCTTTTACTTATCAATGGAAAGAAATCCCTTAAGACATTGTCCTCCTGTTGACCATAGTTTCCTTTCCATAGTGAAACACGTCCAGTATGGCCATGAAATAACCTAAAAAGACTCAAATGTTTTCCATGATTTGTAAACACACGGGTGCCATGTAAAGTTTCAGGCCCAAAAAAGCACATGTAGGATCCTATAAACCAATATTAGTTATTGTATCAAACATTTAAAACTCCTAATTAGCACTTAGTGTTTGTTATTTAACCAAGTTCCATTGAAATAACAGTCATGGGATGTTACCAAAGAGTTAACCAATAGATAAATGCACACCACAAATCATACATTCATTGGAACTTCCCCTCCCATGAATGACCATCTAAGGGAAAGGGGCAAAAAATAAGAAAATAAGTCAGCGAATCACCATAGTCAACCAATGATTCTTAATGTAAAATCATTGGAAACTGAAAATCAAGTGAAAATTTAACCCATGCATCCATGGGTTGACAAAAAGAGTTTATAGCAGCCACAAGCTAATCATTCTACGAGTCTACCCAAATCTGACACAAACTCCTAAAACTTGTTGATTAGAAATTCCCCAAGAAATTTCACTTGGTTCATGAGAGAATGAAAGATGAGTGCAAATAAACGTCCATGAAAGACGAGTACAAATATCCTTCCATGAATGGATATCACTCTCCAAAATCATTTTGGGCATATTCCAATATGTAGGAGCCAGGGAAACATGGTGCATAACAGCAGTCTATTGTGCCTGAATTTAAACCGCATCAAGGGAACATTTGCACTCTTCACACATTTAACATTGAAGACAATTAATTAATGCCTGACATGACCATAGCAACAAAAGCATCAAGCAGAGGTTATAACAAGATTATGTGAAAGTGAGAAAGAACACCCATCATGAAGCATCAAGTAATATCATCCACAACATCAACATCACTGTTGGGCAGATTTTGATCACCTTTGCCTACTAGAAGTAACTTCTAGTGGTAAATGTGGTTTTAAAGCTAATCTATGTGAACGAAGGGGGGTAGGATTATGTTATTCCACGATTGTTGATTAATTTTAACCAAAAATAAATAAACAAAAAGAGGGTAATGCTAGGCAAAAGGGTTTACCAGTAAACTGTGAACTGCAGAATACCTCCTGGCAAGCCAAGAAGTACGGGAAGGCAATCTCCCCGAATGCTGTGTTCGGTGTATCACAATTTAAAGGCGGCCGACTTGGTTCACTATGGATGGATAGCACCTAAAATTTGTCCTCCCAAATATACCCGAAGGTTGGTGGAGGCCCAAGTCCATAATAGCGCTGTCTAATGCGAAACCGCAGAGTGAGAGCACCACCTATATACTTATCGTACTGTAACGCCGCCCCAAGGGACGTGCTACGATATACTTATGTACGTGGGGTGAGATATCACACTCGGAATGTATCACAGACAAGTTAACGACAGCTGCTATGTTTTACGACGCCGGAACACGTCTCTAGCCTAGACCTTCTAAATGTTATCGTTATGGTTCCAATGCGTTTTTAGATAAATTGAGATTAATTTTATGTTGATCTTGTTTAAAAATTTGCCTTTCAATGGTACCGCGATGATGTATGTAGAAATTCCTAAATGCAAACTAAGAATGATAAGCAAACTTTTCACTTTTAGTTTTTCAATGAAAGACCTACCTACAAAGGGAAGAGAGCAAATAATTTTGTGAGCAAACAAATCATTGAACAAAAGAAAACATTGAGCACAAAACTAAATGCAGATTTCCTAATGTTCATTTTGTGCAAAAAAAACGCAATCCTACATGCAAATGCAAGTTTTTCTTTTCAGTTCCTTTAATGTTATGAATGCAGAAAAGAAACTAAGTGCATCAAACAAATGCTTTTTACTTTTCGAGAAATGAAGAATATGAATGACAATTGTATAACCGCCATCATTGCCAAAATATACATGCCATTTACAAAATGTCAAGGAACTAGATTAAGAAGAGATATCTCAAAGATCAAATTAAAAAGGAAAATAAAACAATCATCATGATACAAGAAACAAAAATATCAAGTGAAAGAGTTAAGGAAATAGCATCTTCGTGTTGGAGGAGATGTGAATATGTAGCCTTAGGTGTTAGATGAAGTGTTAGATGGAAGTGTTTGGGGTTTGAAGTTATACACATAAAAATCCTGTTACAAAAAACATAAACTCTCATAGACCAATGGTCCCATTGCCTATAGATCTTTGCTAGGGAAGAAAATTGAAATGATGCAAATACTAGTATAGATTCTCTATAACTCTAGATCTATTAAGCAACAAAAGGGATAAATATCAAATAACTTCTCAGGCTTAAAAAAATATAGGGTCAAGTGGATCTATGCTAGTTTATATATATTTGTAACATTAAACATCGAATATGAAATACTTTCCATGTTATTTTATCAGTGTCCATGTCTATTACAATGATGTCTCTGCCACCCAAGCTTTAATGCATCTCACTTTCTATCGGTGCAACTAGAGATCTAAAATGTAGTTAGTTCTATTATTGTTTAATACTTTTAGGATAGAATTAAGTGTTTATTACCTATATGCTTTGCATGACAAATGAATGTCTTTTAATGTTTTTCCAATTTAGTCTTTTATAGTGAAATCGAGTACCACATAAAATTGCATGAAAGAGGAGGACAGACTTTTGCTGGCTAGCTTAAGTGTTGTATCTGCTGACCCAGATGACATTGAGCACCAGCTACTTGCCAAGGTATCCCTTCTTGTGAAATTAGCTTAATAATCTTATAGGATGATCTTATATCTTGTAATTGATATGTTCTTAGTCTTCTAGAGTGTAACACATGCATTTTATTTTTTTGTTAAATGTAGCTCATTTTCCTGTATTTCTTCCCACTTTTCATTGTACTTATTGGTATGATAGGATGAGAACAAAGCTCATGAAAACATCAGTCAACCTGCACAGGTAAGCGATGGTGAAAAAACTTCTGAAAGAGAAAAAGGTGATCAAGAAAGTTTGCTTACAAAGGTCCAAATTCATGCTCAATTAAGGGTAGTGGAGGCTGAAATAGCTGCAGTTTCAGCTAGCCTTGAAATAGTTCAAAGAATTGCAGGCAAAGATTCAGAGAGTTTAGAAGGTAAAAAGTATGAAAATGATCAAGACTTAAGTGAACACAAGCCTTTTGTAGTGGATGGAGGAGTGATTCAATGAGCATTGGCTACTGAAAGGCTTAGAAGCCTTAAGCAGAAAAGAGGACATCTTAAGGAACAACTGAAAGCTTTTGAGAGATATGGAAAGACACGGGAACTTGAGGAACAAAAGGTGCTTATGAATTCAGTGAAGAATAAAGAAGAAATAGTGATCAATAGAACTGGACGTCTGTTGGATAAGCCAACAAGAGGGAAAAGGAATAATTTTTCATTGCAGGAGGATGATGAGTTTGATGCGGCAATGTCAGGGCTCATTGAAACTGTAACTTGCATTGCCCTTTAGTCCTGTATTAGTATCAGATGTCTTAAATGCAATACAAGTATGAAGGTTTAAACTCTTCATGAAGACAGTTTTGAGGAAACTTTATGACAGTAAAGCTTTGACAAAACTTTATGAAGCCATGGTTTCGAGGCAGAGCTTAGATTTCTCATGCGAAGTGACAGCAATAAAGAGACTCAACTTTAAGACACGAGTTTGGAAAGATTGATTTATTATGAACCCACAATTTAGAAAAAACTTGAGTTTTTAGGAAGTTGCAGTTTTTGAACAATGATTTTGAGGAATCGACAATTTAATAAAAACAACAAAGTTGAGGAAAGATGAGGCATGACAAAAAATTAACAAACAGTGGAATTTGAAAGCTCATAGAGACAAAATTTCAAGTGTCTTATAACTATTGTAGAAAAGAATAAAAAGTGTGGAAAGCAGAATATATGCCGGGGGTGTGTGTGTGTTAAAGACGCGAAGGAGGATGAATTATAGTTGAAACAGAATTGCAGCCATTGAGAAGAAAAAATATAGTCTTGGAAGAAAGCAGAAGATCAAAGCAGCAGCAGAAACTGAACATGAACTAGCCCCAGCAAGATGTATCAGCAGAGCTAGTCAGTTTGCTCAACAATAAGAAACGTTTAGTGAAGATGGGTCAAAGATTTAGGGGTAAAGACAAGGAGGAGGCTGAATTATAATTGAAACAGAATTGCAGCCATTGAGAAGACAAAAAATAGTCTTGGAAGAAAGCAGAAGATCAAAGTAGCAGCAGAAACTGAGCATGAACTAGCCCCGGCAAGACGTATCAGCAGATCTAGTCAGTTTGCTCAACAATAAGAAACGTGCAGTGAATATGGGGAAAAGATTTCATCAATTCAATAAGCAACCTAAAAAATAATTTCAAGTAAAAAATTTCATAACCGCAAATTAGTGAAATTTTCTTGCACAAAATTGGAAAGACAACCTATTATTTGGAGGGAATAATTGCAGTAATAGGTTTGAAATTGAGATGAATCAAACATGGAGCTGGTTACACTGCTTAAGAACAAGAAAGTTGCAGTGGATATAGATGTTTGGACTGAGACTGATTGATTAGATAAACAAGCTAGAAACGTACTAAATAATGAAAAGATTGAAGACCCCAAAGAGAGTAAAACTGCTTGCACAAAATTGTAAGGAATATTTGTAGAAGCAGCAAATTAGAAAAACAAAATTCAATTAAGGAGTAAAATGGAATTCAAACTGCAAGACAAATTTCTACCTTCAGATTATAACAGAAGTACACTCTAATAGTTACAGAATCTAAAATAAAAAGAAAAAAACATTTAGGAGTACACCGAAGAAAGCCATCCATTCTAGTTGGGCAACAAGAATTTATAAGGTAGGCAAATAGGTGGTTGTTTCATAGAGGCAGGGGTGTTGGTGCAGCAAATCAATGCAAGACAAGAGTTTTTGCATCCAAGAAAGAAAATACAAAAGAGCAGAAGACTGGGAATCTGGAACAAAATAGATTCATTATCTCTAGATTGCAAGAATATTTATGCAATTATATATTAGAATATATTTAATACTGATTAAACAATAAGAATGATAATGTTACAATGAGCATCGTGACAGCTTAATTTTATGCATTGACTGGTCATGAAGTAAATGGGTATGTGCCCTTTGACATTTCATTAGCTAATTGTTATTATTATTATTATGTTATCATATTACCACCCCCTCAAGTAATGTTTTTATCTTGTGTTAGGGGTTTGACTCTCTGCGTGATTTGAGTGTTGGCAATTTCCTTTGTATTCTTTGCATCCATATCTTGAATTCTGTTGACCTGGTTGCTTAACATAAAACATTGATGCTACTTGATAAGATATTTTCCTTGCTTCCACTGTTGTACGTTCATATGTGCTTGTGATTTTTTCATTAGTTATAATTCACCTTCCTTGAAAGCAAAACCCTCATCAGTGATCACCATAGAATTTATAATGTTGATATTGCCAGTTAAACTCTGTGAACTATTCTTTTGGGTTGGTGTTATAAGTACACAACTACAGCAACAACTCCACACCTAGCACCATTATATCTCATCAAGTAGTAGAGCATATAATCCTGTTTGCAGCCTTACTTCTTGTATTTGAACTGATATTTGATGAGATCTTCCCACTCCCTTGACCTTTTTTCCATCAATGACCATAATGGTGAGGTTCTTGGTTGGGTACACATAGGTATAGCTGTTTAGAAACATTGAACTCTACACTACACAATGATCATTACTGTCAGAAGCTACAAGTATCATCGCATTTCTATTTTTCACACTAACTTTGAGCTTTAGTGTCTTAGGTTGTGATTTTCTTGAGCAAGTTATAGATGGAGTTGTAGTTTCTTTCGTCTTTGCTTAGAACCTAGATCTTATCAACCCTGCTGAGATGAAGTAGGATATATTTGGCATTCAATTCTTGTATTTGGTCCTTTTCGTAATTTCCTTTTTAGGCACGTCTTCATTTATTTTGTTGGGAACATGAAACGGAAGCTAATGATATTGTTGATGGCGCTTCATTATCAATCATCAATATTTCAATTTTCAATCAGGTTAACTTGTTCTACCCTGACCTCTTTTACGAACTGTGTGATGGTACTTCATTATCCACCATCGATATTTCAATTCTAAATATATTGAATTGACCTGTATTACCATGACCTCTTTCGTGAACTGTGGTCAATGAATTCAGACTTACTAACAGAATTTTGTGAGTTTTGGATTCTACTTTGATCTCATGTTTTAGTTAGACAATCAATCCCTTCTCTACACTCATTAATTATCTTTGATACTTCATCCTTTCCGGACTCTTAATTGCACCCAACAATAGAAGAGCTCATAGAAGTCCATCTTTTATTTATAAATATAGAGCTCATATGAAACCATCTTTTTATTTATAAATATATTCTAACAAAACATTCTTAGGATGGACTTCTATGAGCTCTTAATTTGTAAGTCCACCTTCTTGTCTAGGAAGATTGTTAACACCTTCTTGTCTAGGAAGAATTGAAATTTAATCACCTGGGATGCTTGGATAATTAAATATAATCTCCAGGCCAAGTATGTTAGTTTATTTTGAGTCAAATTCCCCTGCTCTGGTACAGAGTTTGTAGGCAAAATAGCATACAAGTATTATGTTTCTCTCAAGCTCCCAATGCCCAGTCTAGGTTACAGATAATTTCATCAATGTTGTATTAGACCTAACATACCTAAATGATCATGGTAATAAGATTTCACTGTTGTATGTTGAGGATTGAACAACATGCACTAATAAACCTTAGGCTTCCACCTGATAGGGGCATCTCAAAAGATCTCATATTATCCGACTACATTATCCTAGTTAGTAAATGATATATACAAGTTTTGTTTCTTAAAAAAAATTAATTGGCATAGTATCTAATATGACATTGTGTTGATTCTCATAGTCACATAGCATTGTATATTTGCATGGTTTTGTACACTAGTCATGAAAATTGATTGTTGTTCTGAAGTACGCCTTGCTACTGCATAAACATTCTCCGCATTGTTAACACCTTCTTTGCCTAGAAGAATTGAAATTTAATTCCATCTGATGCTTCAGATTGGCTAAAGATAATCTCCAGGCCAAGTATGTTAGTTTATTTTGAGTCAAATTCCCCTGCTCTGGTACAGAGTTTGTAGGCATTATAGGAAAAAGAATGATTTTCCTATACTTTGCTGCTAATATGAAGAATCATGTTCCAATGTCTCATTTACTTTTTACGGGAGTGGGCTTGCATTAGTTTTCCATTCCATGGGGAAAAATTTACATAGTGGATTGCATAGTAAACAT
Source organism: Pinus albicaulis (assembly GCA_034641835.2). Classification (NCBI taxonomy): domain Eukaryota; kingdom Viridiplantae; phylum Streptophyta; class Pinopsida; order Pinales; family Pinaceae; genus Pinus; species Pinus albicaulis. Next base: position 953,800,248 of record CM076572.1, read on the forward strand.
ACTAGAAATAAAAGAGAATTGATGATATCAAAATTAGGGTAACAAATAATTAATTCAAGAAAAACAAATATAAAGGATAGAAAAATACATGTAGAGAGTTGTGAATGTTGAACTGTACCAAGTTCCCCACCTATGCAACATAATTTACTACTTCTGCTTTGTAGTACCCCATGGAGAATAAATTATGGAATGAAGGTGTGACTACTCTGCCTTATCTGATGTTTTTTAAGGGAAAACTTGTGAATTTGAATACTAGATTGTTTATTATTACATTGTGATGGTTGCATTTCCAAATGGCTCCACTGTTTAGTGATCATGGTGGAAAAATTGCAAATGCCTTTTCACAGTATTTTGTTCATTTGTTCTCTCTCGAAAGCCCTTGCACTGCCTGCTCTGAACTACATCACCAAGATGACCAGATCTAAGCTACAATTCTATCTGCAAAAGGTCATGGAGCCTTGTTCTGAAGTACGCCTTGCTACTGCATAAACATTCTGGCAGATTGTTAACACCTTCTTGTCTAGGAAGAATTGAAATTTAATCACCTGGGATGCTTGGATCATTAAAGATAATCTCCAGACCAAGTATGTTAGTTTATTTTGAGTCAAATTCCCCTGCTCTGGTACAGAGTTTGTAGGCATTATAGGAAAAAGAATGCTTTTCCTATACTTTGCTGCTAATATGAAGAATCATCTTCCAATGTCTCATTTACTTTTTACGGGAGTGGGATTGCATTAGTTTTCCATTCCATGGGGAAAAATTTACATAGTGGATTGCATAGTAAACATACTAGAAATAAAAGAGAATTGATGATATCAAAATTAGGGTAACAAATAATTAATTCAAGCAAAACAAATATAAAGGATAGAAAAATACATGTAGAAAGTTGTGAATGATGAACTGTACCAAGTTCCCCACCTATGCAACACAATTTACTACTTCTGATTTGTAGTACCCCATGGAGAATAAATTATGGAATGAAGGTGTGACTACTCTACCTTATCTGATTTTTTTTAAGGGAAAACTTGTGAATTTGAATGCTAGATTGTTTATTATTACATTGTGATGGTTGCATTTCCAAATGGCTCCACTGTTTAGTGATCATGGTAGAAAAATTGCAAATGTCTTTTCACAGTCTTTTGTTCATTTGTTCTCTCTCGAAAGCCCTTGCACTGCCTACTTTGAACTACATCACCAAGATGACCAGCTCTAAGCTGCAATTCTATCTGCAAAAGGTCATGGAGCCTTGTTCCGAAGTATGCCTTGCTACTGCATAAACATTCTGGCAGATTGTTAACACCTTCTTGTCTAGGAAGAATTGAAATTTAATCACCTGGGATGCTTGGATCATTAAAGATAATCTCCAGGCCAAGTATGTTAGTTTATTTTGAGTCAAATTCCCCTGCTCTGGTATAGAGTTTGTAGGCAAAATAGCATACAAGTATTATGTTTCTCTCAAGATCCCAATGCCCAGTCTAGGTTACAGATAATTTCATCAATGTTGTATTAGTCCTAACATACCTAATTGATCATGGTAATCAGATTTCACTGTTGTATGTTGAGGATTGAACAACATGTGCACTTCAATAAAACCTTATACAAACCACCTTGATAGGGGCATCCTAAAAAGATCTCATATTATCCTAGTTATTAATGATATATACAAGTTTTGTTTCTTAAAAAACATTAATTGGCATGGTATCTAATATGACATTGTGTTGATTCTCATAGTCACATAGCATTGTATATTTGCATGGTTTTGTACACTAGTCATGAAAATTGATTGTTGTTATGAAGTACGCCTTGCTACTACATAAACATTCTGGCAGATTGTTAACACCTTCTTGTCTAGGAAGAATTGAAATTTAATCACCTGGGATGCTTGGATCATTAAAGATAATCTCCAGGCCAAGTATGTTAGTTTATTTTGAGTCAAATTCCCCTGCTCTGGTACAGAGTTTGTAGGCAAAATAGCATACAAGTATTATGTTTCTCTCAAGCTCCCAATGCCCAGTCTAGGTTACATATAATTTCATCAATGTTGTATTAGTCCTAACATACCTAAATGATCATGGTAATAAGATTTCACTGTTGTATGTTGAGGATTGAACAACATGTGCACTTCAATAAAACCTTATACAAGCCACCTTGATAGGGGCATCCTCAAAAGATCTCATATTATCCGACTACATTATCCTAGTTAGTAAATGATATATACAAGTTTTGTTTCTTAAAAAACATTAATTGGCATGGTATCTAATATGACATTGTGTTGATTCTCATAGTCACATAGCATTGTATATTTGCATCGTTTTGTACACTAGTCATGAAAATTGATTCTTGTTCTGAAGTACGCCCTGCTACTGCATAAACATTCTGGCAGATTGTTAACACCTTCTTGTCTAGGAAGAATTGAAATTTAATCACCTGGGATGCTTGGATCATTAAAGATAATCTCCAGGCCAAGTATGTTAGTTTATTTTGAGTCAAATTCCCCTGCTCTGGTATAGAGTTTGTAGGCATTATAGGAAAAATAATGCTTTTCCTATAATTTGCTGCTAAAATGAAGAATCATCTTCCAATGTCTCATTTACTTTTTATGCGAGTGGGCTTGCATTAGTTTTCCATTCCATGGGGAAAAATTTACATAGTGGATTGCATAGTAAACATACTAGAAATAAAAGAGAATTGATGATATCAAAATTATGGTAACAAATAATTAATTCAAGCAAAACAAATATAAAGGATAGAAAAATACATGTAGAAAGTTGTGAATGATGAACTGTACCAAGTTCCCCACCTATGCAACACAATTTACTACTTCTTCTTTGTAGTACCCCATGGAGAATAAATTATGGAATGAAGGTGTGACTACTCTGCCTTATCTGATTTTTTAAAAGGGAAAACTTGTGAATTTGAATGCTAGATTGTTTATTATTACATTGTGATGGTTGCATTTCCAAATGGCTCCATTGTTTAGTGATCATGGTAGCAGTTTTCTCATTTCCAGTGGTGCACTGTACTATTGCTCCATTTTTCTCTCTGGTGATAGTTAAAGAGCCTTTCTTACGTCCAAAAGGCACCTTTGTGTGTTGAAAACAACCAACATTTGAGCCTTCCACATTATGATATTCAGATGTAACACAAACACCATTCATAAAACCTCTCGTTTTTGAGGTTAACCCTTCTTTAACTCCCATTGAACTTGAGCTACAATATATGATGTCCTCTAGTTTCTTTGAATGGCAGATTTCATGGGAATCGACATGACCCGGGCCATGGGACGTGTTCCTATGTCTGCAAAAACTGAATTCATGTCCCTTTCTAGAGTCATCAGAATCACTTGAGCAATTCTCATTGTTAGTATGAAAACAATGCAGTTCATGGCAGGACTTCCTATCTATTGGAAAGTGGTGACAGTATCTATGTTTGTGTACCCTAGTGTTGCTCGTATGAATGTACCTAAGAGAACTGCTTGTTAAATTTTCCTTACATATTTGTTCTTCTTTTTTCTCCACGATGGAGAGAGGGCACCTAAACATGAACTTAGAGTTCATCCAAAAGGGGCCATCTGAACCATAACCTGATTCTAAGGTACTAATTTTAGAATATGGGCTCTCACTTCTCTTACTCTTCATTCCAGACAGCTTTTCTTCCTTGTAATTACTAGTATCTGAATTGTCTGACCTGTATCTGCTACAACTTCTCTGGCAGCTACCACACTTATGTGACATTCTTCCATCAATTCTTGCACAAACATCACAGCTACTTGTGTGACTGCATTGTTTACAAGTATTGACTATATACGTGGTCCTCCTTACTGTCTCTGATTTCTCATGTGCTTTCTTTTTGCATTTTCACCTTCTACATGAAAGGCATGTTCCAGCATCCATTCTTGAAAAATATCCACAGAAAACATATGCATCACCATACAAAAAAAATATGTATATCCTCAATAATTTCGTCACAGGGTGCAATCCAGAGGTGTCAATCCAATGTGAAAACAGAGCAACACAAATAAAAAAGCACTAATTAAACCCCAACTGAGATGGAAAAAAAAAAAAACAAATTCAATCATAAAAGCAAATAAAATCGAGAATGCAAGGTCACCCAATAAGATAAATCTTCCTACTTATTTCCAGGAATTTTTCTCAACAGTATTCAATGCTTGTGTTATACAAAAGTCAGCTGAGTGTTCCATTGTCTAGACAATCCCAAAACCCATTAATGGGTGCAAAAAGGTGTGGAGATATATTATACATCCATGGGCTTTACATATCACAAACAGAAACATATAATGTAATAGAGACTCACATAAATGATGTAAATTGGTAGAATTTGCATGCAAACCTTTGGTTTATTCAAAATGGAGTCCGGTTGACGAAAGAAAACCCGAAAGGGCTAGAAGAAGAGAATGATTTATACAGATACATACACTGGTATACCTGATGAGTGAAAGAGTTTTATGTAAAGGCCCGCCCAATATTGTGAAATGTCGATACCCAGCATCAGCGACAAAGTCCCCAGACGCAGGAGATAAGCTTACAACATCTTTTCGAAAGCCCGTAGCTGTTGTTCCTGTTTCAAATCCAGAGAAACCGAGCAAGTAGGATGTGGCGAGTGTTATCTCCCACAACACCATTTCCTCGAAGTGTATCTCGATTCTCTACTATATACGAACTAAGGGAAGCCCTAACGGAGTCCGGACCAGAGAGTGACGGACCAGAGAGAATCGGCCAGGCCCTAACGGACTATGATGGAGTTCCTATGACTGCAAGAACTTAGAAGATCGGTGATTCGGTGTGCACAGAGCCCAGCCACCTCTCCAAACCACTGAAAAATGGGGCGAATTCCATGGAAATCTGGAAAATTGGTTGAAAAAATGGGCGAATGCCATGGAAAAATGGAAAATCGTAGGCGAATTTCATGCTTTCAGTTTTGTGCGCCCTTTTTTGGTGGGCTAATATTAACTAATTAATTATTTTTAAAATATTTTTTGGGCTAACTATATTAAACTATAAAAATTGGGTTTTATATAAAAAATTCGCCCTAATAAAATTTAAAATCCCTTAAAATTCGCCTTTGGGCTAAAATTCGCCCCTAAAATTATCCCTGCAGTGCTCGATACACAAGCAAAATCTTCCTCTAGTCTAGATGCCAATACAGATACATCATGATCCATTTGTTCTATCATCTTCTTCCCCCTCCTAGAGAACTGTGTGAGCCCTTCTGCATTGTTGCTGCAACAGTAGAACTTCGTTCACTGATAGATGCCCCCTCTCTATTATTCATCTCTGGCTCTGATCCCATGTGAAAATTTACAAAAAGTTGTAGTGATAGATTTATTTCACCTACTTATTATTTCAATAAGTTATTATTTAGAAATATTCCGGAAAATATTGAAATAAATACTATTGCAGCATTCACAATTACATATGTAGAGAAATGAACAATAGAGAACATAAGCACAAGAATCAATCACATGTACACAGCTATTTTTGGAAAATTGTCCCCAGAAAAACCCAATGTGGGAAAACTAGTGTAGAAGACGAGGGTTTTATTAATTCTTCAGAAAATGATATCTTTACAGGGAAAATATATGGCAGATAAATTCTGAACCACCTGAGACTAAATTTTTGGCTTACTTGAACAATTCTCTGACACCCAGAACAACCCCCGCACGCCCCTGTGTCACTCAGCATGATTATTTTTATAGTCCCAACGCTGGACTACGTGAATCTACGAGGAGACTTTGTGGGGTCTCTGCGTTGTAGCCTCAATATGCCTCCAGTGATCCACTGTTTCCCTTTGACCCTGATCTCGATCACCCCTGACCTCCTCCTTTTTCTTCTGCAACTTCTCGCCCTGTAACTCTCCCAGTGAGATTGAATTATACATTAGAATGGATCTCCTTTGGGTACTCAGTGTATGCACATCTTTTTTTCCAAATGACCCTCAAGCCTTCTTTTATAATCTTCCTATTGGAGAACCAATGGCCCAGATTTAAAGATTAATCAATGGCTAAGATAAAAACTTGACTTGATCCATGTTTTCTAGAAGATTCACACTCTGACTTATTAATACCCTTAATTATTTCATTTCCATAAGTTTAGACTTAGGGTCTTCATCAAAATAATTAATTATTTTAATAAGTCTTGAACCAAGTGGAATTCCCACAAATTGTTTCTAGGTTCTTTGGAATGATGTTGTCCAAGCCTCTCTGCAAAGTTTGATACTTGGAACACTTCCGAATGCTACAAAAATCAACAACGCTATGTAGACCAACACATACTACACAAAGAGTTTCAAGTGGAAGAGCATGTTTATATCCATATTAAGCCAAAAAAATCTCAATGAAATGGGCTCATGTGCGAAGTTGGCACCCAGATATAAAGAACCATTTTAGAGCTTGGAAAGAGTGGGGCCAATGACCTATATATTGGTCTTTCCATTGTTAGGTCCCTATAATACTAGTGTATCCCCATTATTTTTATTGTTGGTGTAGCCCGCTATTGTTATTGTTGTGCCCATGTATCCCCATATTATTATTTCTGTGACCCATAGAAACCCACTATTGTTATTTTTATTCCCTTACATTATTATTGTTATGTAGGCTTTGATTATATTGTGACCCTTAGACTCTTATATATACCAATGAGGTATTATTATTCATATCATCCAAGAATTGCTCATTTATGTGATGTAAAGGAGGTTTCCCCCTCAAAGAGGCTAATTTTCAATTCGTTGATCTATCTTTTCTTTTGTTTTGTGATCTGGTTGCACAAAATTTGGTATCAGAGGATTGGATTCTAGGGTTTTGTTCTCAAATAGGGCATCTTGGATTTTTTTTCTATAATTTGTTTTCTCCGAGGCTTAAGAAGCTGAAATTTTGACCACAAGGAGACAAAATATTGGTGAAATTTTCATACAAATTTGAAATCTTGGATTGCTATATTTTCTGAGATATGGTCCGAAGAAGTTATGGTTATTGTAGGCTCAATAATTTAGTCTCAAACATGTGACCTAGGGAAAATTTTCATAACTTTATCTATAAGAATCACATTTGAATTTTGTAAAAATTGAATTAAATTTCATGAACTTTATTTTTTCTAGTATTATCTTTAGGGCCTAAGGTCGAAATACTGACATGTGTAATTCCATACAAGTTCACTCTACTGAACCAATCCATAATCAGGTCATTGTGGGAGATTGGGAATAACTTTAAATTGAAGAATCCAATCTCAGTCTGACTTGTGGAATTGGAAATAAGACTTAGAGGGCTACCACATGATGAAATTTTAGTCCTTGGAGAACCAAAATTATAGAGATATAATAGTTTCAATATCGAGCTCCTAAAAAAGAAAGAAAAAGGTGTGTATTTTTTTTATTTTTTATTTTGCATAAATTTTGTTTGAAAAATCAGTTTGAAGTGATTCAAAGGTCTTAGTGAAGCCTAAATATCATTGTTTGATTCAAAAATGCCTCAAAAAAAAATTGACACACCTATTAAGCAACCAGAAAACTCTACTATGACACAGGAAGAAGAGGAAGAAATGTAACTTCATATATTAAAATTATGAGACCAAGTGCAACAAATTTCATTCTCGCAAAGAGTAACCAAAAATGAATTGTAATCTAAGATGGATGGTTTGAATAATGGTTTAAAATACGACATGGAATAAATGATGAATGTCAATATAGAAGGTTTGAAGGATGATTAAAAAGCATAAATGAAAATGGAATTGAAAGGTTTGAAGGAAGTTTTGACAACGCTGCTACAAGAAATGCTTCCTAGTGGTGACAAGGTCCTCCATGAAAATCACGATGAGGAAAAAAGGAATACAAATTAAAATTTTAGAGACTCCAATAGTGGGTTGAAGACTAACCACATTCCAAAGATCGATATGAGGAATTTTGATGGCAAGGATCCGGTAACATAGATATGACATATGGATCATTTTTTTTTATCTACATGATGTGCCACACACACAAAAGGTACGCATTGCATCTTTATATTTAGAAAAAAATCATTTTTTGTGGAATCAATGGCTTTGTTCTCATAAATAAATTGTCACTTGGAAAATTTTTGGGGAAGAATAGGTAGCACATTAGGAGGATGCAAAGAGAAACACCTTCTTTAGTCAATTGATAAATCTCAAATGAAAGGGTTCAATTGTGGAGTACATTAAGCACTTACAAAGATTAAATATCAGGGTAAATGATATTCCATAGGAGAATAGGATTGATGTATTCATATTGATTTTAATGGATAACATCCAACATGAGGTTCACCTTTTGGAACCTGATTCATTATAGAAGGCATTCAAGGTAGCAAGAAAAGTTGAAAGAAAAATTATGTCAACAAGGAAGTATACCACTCACAACTATAAATATGGAAGTGTTACTACTCCTAGCCTTCCACAACCTACAAGGTTGACACCACAACAATTGGATGAAAAAAGAGTAAAAGATACTTTTTATAGTTGTGATAGAAAATACACTAAAGTTCAGAAGTGTCCTGAGAAGAAATTATTTTACATAGATTTTGAAGAAAAGGAAGAAAAGGAACAAGAAACATAAAAAAAGAGAGGATATACACTAGGAACTAACCCCAAAAAAATAAGAAATGAATTCAAAAATATATTTTTATGCATTGGGAGTAATTTCCACTCCTCAAACTCTCAAGATAAAATGATATATTAGGAAGAAAAAGGTAATAGTGTTGATTGATTCAGGTAGTACCCATAATTTTATTCATTGTATGATAGCCAAGGAATTGAATTTATTTCTATATCCAACACCAAAGTTTCAAGTGATGGTTGCAAATGGAGAAACTATAAATTGCTTTATAAAGTTCCATAATATCAGGCTAAGCATGGGGGAATATGTATTGAATATTATAATACTTTCCCTTGCAATGGGTGGTGTTGATGTTGTATTAGGAGTCCAATGGTTACAATATTTGGGGACAATAACATTTAATTTTCAAGAACTTTCCTTGAATTTTTTTTGGGAAGAAAAGGAAATTAAATTAACATCTATCAAAGGGAAACCAAGGAAGGTAATCAGTTGTAATGGCATGACAAATATTTTTAAGAAATAACAAAAGGGTGTAATTTCACAATTATTCTCACTAGAGGTTCAGACATCAAAATAATCTATTTCTCCATATCTCAAAAAATTCTTCGACAATCATTCCAAGGTATTCGAGACTCCCAAATTCCTCCCACCTATTCATGATTATTAGAATGCTATTCACTTGACTCCATGTAGTATTCTTCCAAACATTATGCCTTAAAAATATACCTATCCCCAAAAGAGTGAAATTGAATGTATGGTTGAAAAAATTCTAGAGGTTGGTATAATTCAACCGATTCGAAGTTATTTCTCTACTCTAGTACTATTGGTGAAAATAAGGATGGATCATGGTGTACGTGTCTGGATTATAGGGAGATCAACAAGCTCACTATTAAAGATCAATTTTCCATTCTCGTCATTAATAAATTTTTGGATGAACTACATGGAGAAATTTACTTCACCAAGTTGTATCTTTGTTCAAGATATCATCAAATTAGAATGAAGATCAAAGACATTCTGAAAACAAATTCAAATCTCAAGAAGGTCATTATGAATTTTTGGTCATGCATTTTTTCCTTACTAATGCACCTTCCACATTTCAAGGTTTGATTATTTCCATTTTCAAACCCTTCGTTAGAAAATTTGTGTTAGTATTTTTCGATGATATACTAACCTACAACAATTCTTGGAAGGATCATGTTCAACATCTTGACAGGGTGCTCAAAATATTGGGGGAAAAACGATTATATGCAAAAACCTCAAAATGTTTCTTTGGAGTACAGGAGGTGGAATATTTGGGTCATATTGTATCTGATGAGGGTGTAAAGGTAGACCCTAAAAAAATTCAATCCATTAAGGAATGGAAAAACCCACAACCCTAAATCATATTTGAGGATTTCTTAGGTTGACAGGGTATTATTACAAGTTTGTTAATAATTATGGGAGAATAGAAGCACCTCTAACAAAATCACTAGAGAAATATGCATTTTCTTGGACTCCAAAAGAAACTAAGTCCTTTGAAAATATTAAAAAGGCAATGTGCTAAGCATCGGTCTTAGCTACACCAGGCTTCAAAAAAACCTTTATTGTCAAATGTGATGCCCCGGGAAATGGAGTTGGTGTTATTTTAATGCAAGAAGGAAGACCTATTTCTTTTGAAAGTCATCCAATAAAGGGAAATTATTTACAAAAACCTATTTAAGAGAAGGAAATGTTGGCAATACTACATGCACTAAATAAATGGTGACCTTACCTAATGGGAAGACACTTCGAGGTAAAAATAGATCATGATAGTAGTAAATGTGTTTTGGAGCAAATATTATCTTCAGAATAGAAACAAAAAAGGGTAACAAAGACGTTTGGTTATGAATTTGAAATTATCGACAAAAAATGGAAGCAGAATGTTGTTGTAGATGCACTCTCAATAAAGGATGTGGAAACATTGCTCCGTGCCATTTATGTTATCCAACCTGATTGGATAATTGAAGCAAGGGATGAATGGAAGAATGACGAAGAGGTGTGGACACTGATTCAAAAGTTGCAGCAAGATCCTGGTACATATGATATAGTCATATGGAAAAATGATTCATTATGGTACAAAGATCACTTATATCTCTGTAATAATTCCCAACTCAAACAAAATATTCTTTTGGAATTGCACACCACCCCCATAGGAGGGCACTCAAGATTTTAAAAACTTACCAAATGGTCAAAAAGGAATTTTTTTGGGATGTTCTTAAATATTATATTTGAATTTTTGTGAAGAATGTTTGGTTTGCCAAAAAAATAAAGTTGAGACAATTAAAACCCCCAGTTTGTTACAACCTTTAGCTATTCCAAGTCAGCGTTTGCCGGAGGTCTTAATGGATTTTATCACGAGTTTACCCAAGTATGAAGAAAATAGTGTCATCATGGTGGTAGTCGATAGACTTACCATGTATGCACACTTTTGTGCATTATCTCATCCTTTTAAAGCCAGTACAATTGATATTGCATTTATGGAAACAATTCAAAAGCTACATGGAAACCCAAAGATTATTGTAAGTGACAAAGATCCCATTTTCACTAGAATTTTTTTCTTGTCTTGGTACTCAACTAGCTCATAGCTCATCTTATCATCCTCAATCTGACAGGCAAAATCAGATAGTGAAATGTTTGGAAAGATATCTCCGTTTCTTTGTATATGATAAATAAACACAATGGGTCAAGTGTTTACCTGTGGTTGAATGGTGGCACAACACTTCCTTCCATACTACAACAAAAATGATTCCATTTATGGCACTTTATGAATATCATCCATTATCCATCACATCATATTTAAGAGAAAAATCTAAGGTTAAAGTAGTGGAATATAGAATCGAGCATCAAAAACAACTTCTCCAACTCTTAAAGGATAACCTCACTATGGCGCAGAATCAATTGAAACAAAAAGAATACCATCATAACAGTGAAAGACATTTTGATGTAGGAGATTGTGTATTTTTACAGCTACAACCATAAAAAAAAAATTCCCTCAAGAAAGCTAAAAAAGATGATAAATTATCTCCAAATTACTATGGTCCTTACAAGGTGTTTCAAAATATTGGTATTATGGCATACAAATTAGAGTTCCCTGCATCTTCCCGAGTACACTCTATTTTCCATGTTTCACGCTTAAAGAAGCTTATCGGTGACAATCTCCTAGTCCAAACAATATTTCCATAACTTGAAAAATAAGGAAAAATCATATTGGATCCTGAAGCAGTCACATAAATAAGAACCTGACAGCTACGAAATTGATCAATTTCAGTATCTCATTAAGTGGAAGAACTTACCCGCTAAAGATTCCACATGGGAGGATGGGAATTTTATACAAAAGCACCTAGAACTACGCAAGCATTGAGGAAAACAATTTTTTGAAGGAGAGGGAAATGTTAGGTCCCTATAATACTAGTGTATCCCCCTTATTGTTATTATTAGTGTGGAGCCTCAAGTCTGCCTCAATTTTGACATTTATTTTCACTATCTTCCTTCTTTTTAACAACTCCATAAGCTCAAACAAGTATTGAAATGAAAATTTTACCTTGGTAAGGTATCATAATGATATATTTTTGATATTTTCAAATTTTCCTTATTATTAGAATAAAATTTTTATTCAGCCACAGAATTAATGTAATTATGCAGCGAAATTATGTTTATATAGCCACTGCCACGATTCAACAGGTTCTGTGGAATCAATGAAGAAGCGAAACATATGGGAAGTTGATGAATGATCCGGTCATGGATCCTATCATATCTGTATGTCCCAAATCAGGGAAGAAATTGCCTAGGATTGTGGTCAAAGGGTCGGTCAAAATAGGAACCGGAACAAGCGAGCGAGAAAGATTGAGGCTTCACAATTTTCTCTCCACATAGAAAATCGTGAAGTGATGAAATTCAAATGTATGTTTAGAGTTTCATTCATAATTTGTTTAGTCTCCAAAGGCATGAAAGCCTCAAAAATTTAATACAAGACTGTTATAAATACCAGACTGTGTAATTGTGAAACAAGTTCAAATTATTGTGATATTGTTATATTCTGAAACTCTATTTTTATTCACTAATAGAAGAAGGAAATGTTCTGGAATCTTAATGCGTAGCTAGTAAAGAATAGATCAGAATCCATTCTATTGTGGAGGGCCCCTGCACAGAAGAGGTTTATTTTTTTAATTTCTTGTTCTTTCATAGTTCAATTTTTCATGCTTTCATTGTATTTTTATATAGATACATGCTATGTTTCCGTTGTGATTTATAGCATACATGTACTCTGTCTTCATTTTTGTTTCATAGCCCAAATACACACTTTAATTTCATAATGTAGACATATTTTTTTCTTTCATTTGCATTGCAATTATTTTTGGATGTCTATAGTATAGATGATCGGGTTTATCATTGTTCACTATTTGGTATCTTCATTTGCAGAATATCGTTATGTTAATATAAATGCTTTGTTTATGATTGGGTATATTTAGAGATAATTTATCATAGTGGCTAGCATAGATTGATTTAGTATAGCTTAAGATTCATCATTTAGATTAATTTATTTTCATGCAATATAAGTTTATCATAGATTAGTTTCCTTTCTCAAAAACATTTCCTTTTCTTCCTTCTTGCAAGTTTTATTTTTCAATTATGAAAATATTTCTTTTAATAAACGTGAATAATCTTTAGTTATTTCTTGTTTTTAATTTTCATTCATATAAATTTTCCAAAAGAATACAAAAATATTATAGTTCCTTCTTGTTTCTAGAACTTTAGTTTTTCTCCAAAGTCAGTCATTAACTATTAACAAGCTAAGATAGGATTTTCATCATAGTTTTGGAACTTAGTTAAATTTAAATTTCATTTCACAAATTATAATTTTTAGTTTCTCAATTCCATTTAGACATTAAAAATAAACACAAAATCTTAAAAAACAACTTTAAAGATATAAAATCAACAAGATAAATTAAGTAAGAAAAGGCTTCTAGCATATATAGTGCACTTGCACTTCACAACATTACCAACTACAGTCGATAATTTATGATAGAAATTTAAGAAATTAAATTGACTAAACATTTTGGCGTTGTTGAAGGGGAAGTGTAAATAGGAGCCTTATCTCTTAGTCTAAAAAAAAAACACACAAAAATATAAAAAGTGACATGCAAGAAGAAAGAGATTCTAGATGTATATTTGTAGCTATAGGTAGAAGTTTGATCCCAACAACACCACTCACTCCATCAAGACTTCGTAGTGCCACACCATCCACCCAAACTAGCATTCCATTCTTAGCAGGTAGACATAGACTTCTTGAGGTCTTAAGATCAAAAATTCAATCTAGAGAATCTTCAACTTCATCAACTGAAGCAGTTGTGGAAGAATAATATCCTATATCCCAAAAAGAAAGTGTAAACTTTCTAACCTCTACTGGAGAAAAACTCTTAGCCCAGGAGCTATAAATCCCTACTGAGGAGGAAGAAGAAGTCTTATTTAACATACCATTGATAAAGGAACTAGAAGAATCATAAGAGGAACAAACAATCCCAAATTTAGAATCCTATATTAGTTCTGAAGAATCTACAATGGCTGAAGAAGGGGAAGGAGAAGTACACAATGTGAATGATGACCAATTAATACTAGGAGGAGGTGGACCTAGGATTGGAGGTGGAGGTAGAGGTAGAAGTAGATGAAGAGGAGAAGGAAGAGGAGGTAGAGGATAAGTAGATCCTGTTGGATTTCCTATACTTGATGAAGACACTACTACCACAATAAAGAATATCTCACCCTCCATCCTTCCCAATTTTCATGGATTAAGAAGTGAATATCCTGAAACATTTATTTTTGAATTCAAATTTTTATGTAGATCATATGATTACTTACTCGATTCTCAAAAATTGAAATTGTTTCCTGCAACTCTTAAGGATGCAACATTAAAATGGTTCATGGTCTTCTTAACACATTCTATTAGGACATGGGAAGAAATGAATAATGCATTCTTACAAAATACAATGATTACTGCACATCGCATAATCATAAAGATTAAGTTTTTAAGATGATGCAAAGAGAATATGAAAAGTTGGAGGATCTGATTGAGAGATTCAGTTACAATCTAAAAAGGGCTAAGATGGAAAATTTGGATGAAGATAATTTAAAAGATCTCCTGTTGAAAGCAATTAGAGATGAATAGATATCTATAATTAATATGATGGGAAAGGAAGACATTTATCAACTATCATTGCGTGAGATATTTGAATTATGCATACATATTTCAAGAGGAAAGTCAAGAATTGGGAGGAGTTCAAAAGATCCTATTCCCTCTAGAGTTAATAAATCTGCAACTCGAACAGTAAGTAGGGCTGAAATATGAAATTTTCTTGATGTGTTCAAAAAAAATATTTTAGGGAGTCTTAGTGAACAAATAGACACCTTGAAGTTACAAAATAAGCAAAGAACTGAAAGTGATGCCTTATCTATCTTTTTCCTTTGTACAGAAAGAAACATGCCTTAAGAGAATGCCCTCTTGATTTAAAAATCATAGAAACATGTGTCATATGTATAGAAAATCATTAAACAAATAAATTTCCTTCCATTCCAGGTATTAAAGCCATTTACCAAGAGGAAATAGCTTCAAACTAGATAGATCCTCTTTGTTTCGTTGCTAGAATACCATGACAAGGACCAAAAACTCAAGGTTTCAACACTCAGATGCATACTCAACCCCCACAAAATAATTGGAATGCATCAATACCATGGTAGCAACCCTGGTCTCAACCCCAACCTTGGACACACGAATTGCAAAATCCTTATGATAGATATTCTCAATATCACCAATATTCACAATCTTATCCAAACTTTCCACCACAACATTTTTCTCAAACCAGTCAACAACCTCAATTTCAAAATCAAAACCCACAACTTTCATTACCATTTCCACAAAGGCCAAACCAACTACCTTCTCAACCAATTCCAAACCCAAAAAATAAAAATGCACAACCTATTTATAACTTGGAGGGGAAAAATTTCAGACTTATATGATAAATCCACTAGATCTTAATAATGTTCAACTTAGATCTGGTAGAATATTAGAAAAAAAGTTGCCTTCTGTTATTATTCAGGAAAAAAAAAAGATGACCATTCTGATGAGGAGATTTTTCTTCATCAAGATACAAATCTTGAAAATAAAAATAATCAGTCTAAAGAAGGGACATCTCTTCATCAGAATAAAAAAATTTAAAATAAAAAACAAGATAATCAAATAAACTCAACTCCCATCATAGAGAAACCTTCGGTATCTATACCAAAACCTCCTTTCCCTGAAAGACTACAAATTGATAAAGGGGTAGAAAAAAAATTTGTGTTGACTAACTATGATATATTAGATGAATTGAAGAATGTTTGTATGAAAATTCCTTTGCTACAAGCCATTAAATAAATTTCAACCCTTGCAAAAACAATAAGAGAGTTGAGTATAAAGAAATCCAGAAGAAAACCAAAGGAATTAAAAAGAATACAGTTAATAGGGAAAATTGTAGATCATGATGGGAAAAACAACCATACTGAAATATTTGGATCCAGGAAGTCCCATTGTGAAAACACACATCAATGATATCGAAATAAAAAACATGTTGATCTACTTAGGAGCAACCATAAACATCATGAGTAAACAAACTATGGAACAACTAAAAATTCCAAATCTTCAATATATACCAACATTGTTACAACTAGCAGATAGATCTGTAATTAAACCAGATGGTGTATTAGAAGAAATTTATGTATCCTTAGATTCTTGGGAATATCCAGTTTACTTAATGATATTAACTCCCAATAATAACTTATGAGTACATCCATTGATATTAGGAAGACCTTGGTTAGCTACAACTGATGCCTTCATCGGTTGTAGATCTGGTGACATGTTTATATTTGATGGAAGTTCAACAAATAAATTCACGTTATACCCTTAAGAAAGAATAATGATAGAATTATAATATGAAGAATGGATGGATGATGACAATGACATACGACCTATTTTTACTATCTCACAAATCAGTGAAGAAAATTAAATTCTAAATTCGATAGAAAATCATGAATTATCTTCACAATGTGAGAGTAGTCAAAATTTTTAGGAACAATGTAATATTGAATACTTATCATTTAGACAAATTTCTTTATATTCTATGGAAGATTTTGATCATTCTTAAACTGAAATATTTCCAAGTAAAAATTTGAATGTGAAAAAAAATCTAGAAATTTTTCAAAAGGAGGAATTAATAAAAACATTGCAAAAACATTCTTTTGCATATGCATGGGAATACATTGACATGAAAGGAATCAACCCTGAAACTTGCATACATCACATATATATTGAGGAGAATTCTAGACCAATCTAACAACCTCAAAGAAGAATGAATCCAAATATGAGGGAAATGGTAAAGGAAGAACTACAAAAACTTTTGAATGTAAACTTTATTTATCCAATATCAGGCATTCAATGGGTCTCACCTTTAGTAATTTTCCCTAAAAAGAATGGAAAATGGAGTGTGTATTGATTATAGGGAATTGAATAAGGCTACTTTAAAGGATCATTTTCCATTACCTTTCATAGATCAATTTTTAGATACACTAGCAGGGAAAAAAGATTTTTCATTTTTGGATGGTTTTAGTGGGTATAGTCAAATTCAGGTAGCACCAGAAGATCAATACAAAACCACCTTTACCTGTCCATGGGGAACTTATGCTTACTGAGTACTTCCTTTTGGACTATTAAATGCACCTGCAACTTTCCAAAGAGTAGTATTAGGTATTTTCTCTGATTTAATTCATGATTGTGTGGAAGTGTATATGGATGATTTTACAGTATATGGAAATTATTTTGAAGAAGCCCTTGAAAATTTGGAAAAAGTTCTCATAAGATGTAAGGAAGAAAATCTCTCATTAATTCATGATTTTTTTTTGTGATGTTTACTAAAGGAATTGTTTTAGGACACCGTATTTCAAGAAATGGAGTTAAGGTGGACTCATCTAAAGTTGAAGTTATTTCCAAATTAGAAATCCCAAATTGTAAAAAATATGTTAGTAGTTTTATTGGTTTTATAGGATACTACAGAAGATTTATAGAAAACTTCACAAAAATTGCATCTCCACTCTTCAAACTTCTCACAAAGGATTGTGAATTTAACTAGAATCGTGAGTGCCAAAAGGCATTTGAAACTTTGAATGAAAATATTTCTGAAGCACCCATCCTAAGAGGACCAAACTCAAAATTTCCTTTTCATATCTCAATTGATGCTTCAAAGAAATATCTGGGAGTTTTATTGGGACAAAAATACTTGACCCCTTATGTCATTTACTATACAAGTAAAAATTTGAAACCTGTAGAGTTAAATTATAGTATTACTGAAAATATTTTTTAGCTGTTGTCCATGCCATTAAAAAATTCAAAAATTAAATCAATGGCTATGAAACTTTCATTCACACGGATCATTTTTCAATTAGATATCTAATGAATAAATAAATTTCTAATGGCATAATCACAAGATGGTTACTATTATTGCAAGAATTTAATATCACCATTTTAGATCGACTTGGAAAAGAAAACACAGTTGCTAACTTTTTGTCTAGAATTCAAAATGATAAAAATGATACAGCAGTAGAAGATAGTTTTCTTGATGAATATATTTTTGCAATATATACTAAATCTCCATGGGTTTCATCCATTTCGAATTATTTAGCCACGGGAAAACTGCCATCATATTTGCTTCTTAGAGAAAAGAGGAAGATAATTCAAATGAGTGCATCTTATTCATGGGTAAATGAAGAATTGTACAAAACATGTCCAGATCTCGTCATTATGAGATGTGTACGAGAGGATGAAACACCTGAAATACTAAAGGCATGTCATGCTGAGCCATGTGGAGAATGTTATCACTCCACCAGATTTCTAAGGCTAAGGAAGAAATCCCGACAGAGGTAACCAAAAACCAACCTTTTAACTTGGTAGCTAGCCCTACCAAGTCGTAGAGGGCTCTCTCCACAAAACATTTAACCTAGGGGGATGAATGGATTAGGATTTTTAGGCTAGGTCCGAGTTCAAGGGTTTTGATAATTGATTTTGGTCGAGCTGCTGGATGAAAGTATGGTCAAGGGAGCTAGGTCAGGGAAAATGAGATAGGGTTGCAGAGATTCAATGGGGAAAGGTAGGCATAAATCTTAAAAATTTAAGATGATTGTAATGATATTGTTTTAATACTAATGAGGAGCTAGGAAGATAATGGGATATGTATTCTTCCTAAACAGAGTAAAATGGAAAAATTATGATAACTTTCCCTAAACAGAGCATGAGCAAGCATGTATTCTGCCTATCAAATTGAAAGAGATCATACAAAGAAATGTAATGAACATGAATACAACACATTATAACACATTAAACTAAAGGAAAAATAATGATAAACATCATACCACATGTATCCCAAAAAGAATTGCTACAACTCTTCTTTATTAACTGGCCAAACTGAGTACAATAGTCCTTGATCAATACATTAACATCCAAACATATTCTAACCACTGTTAAGAGTGAATAAAGGGACTAAATAAAGATAAAAACAACATTCACTCATCCTCAAGGGTCAAATTCATGAGGTGAGGAAGAGATCCACAAAATTCTAAACTGAAAGCTGGAATATAGGGAGCTCTAAGTGACTCCTTCCTAAATACATTCAAACTGATTCATTTGATTTAATGACAACTTTTACCTGATGAACCTACCTCTAGGTAACTTATCAATAACATAATTAAATTTGAGATGTCCTCAATTACATATGTGGAAACATAAATTTCTAAGATAGAGTCAAAATTACAGTGAAATTTAAAAAAAAAATCAGCAAATGGTCAAATGCCCCATTTTTCAATCAAGTGTGCCCTCCCTGTTCAAGGCTGATTTTGATTGACTTGTAGGTGTCAAAATCAGGCCCAAAATGGCTTGTTGGAAACATCTTCAAGTATAATTTCTGAATATGTCTCCAGTTTACAAAATTAAGGTGATTTTATTTCTCAAAACTCCATTCTCCTAAGATTGCTTTGTGCATGGCGCCTAGGCCAAAATAGGGGCATAAACATGACTTTTAGCTAGTTTTTTTACCTTTTCACTAACCTTTTTCTCCCAAAAAAGGTAGAAAATTGATAGGGTGAATTTCTTCATCATTCTGAATCCAATGGTGGCCTTTGTTGGCCATTGGATTCCTTAAAAAAGTGCACAACACCCAGGGCGCTACGCATGTGACCAGTTTGCTAATTTGAACTTGTTTAGGAATACACAAAAAAAAACAGATTTTGCAAAAATAGGTCAAATGGCTTCAAAATTGGTGGAGAGAGTGTTGGTGAGGTGGATAGGCTTGGAGTGAAGCCTCTTCAAGTATGTATAACTTTATTTTTCTCCTTTTGGTGAGTTAGGGCTTCAATTTTTGCATTTGCTACCTTGAGCTTTGTCCTTACAATTCTTTCTCTTTTGGCATAATGTTTGGCCATCCTCCTTTGAATGTTATTTTCCTTTTTAGCCTTCTTCAAAAACTTCCCCAAGTGATAATTTATGGCCTGAAGGCAACCTTCCTTTTCTTCCTTTATCATATCCAAAAATTGATCATCAAGCACGACTTCATCAACTATCTCTCTTTGTCTTTGTCTTTCAAGCTCCAAGGCTCTTTTCAGCCTCTAGTTCTAAGCCTTCCTCTTGGTGATTATTATTATTATTCTTGAAGAAAACCATGATTCTCTATGGTATCATCTAGCAAAATCTTGGCTTCTTCTACCTCTCTTTCTTCTATCATGTCTTAGTGTCAAAACCCTAAGGAGATGGAATGATAGTGAAAAATGAATTTTGAGCAGTGGGAATGTGATGGGGAAATTTAGGGATATGGGGGAAGGGGTTTATGAAATAAGGGAGGTGACAAGGAGTAGGAATGTAGAGGGTTTTTGAATAGGGAAATTTTTTATAGGTATGGGGTTTTCTGGGAGCCTAGGCAAATGAGTAGCCTAAGGCTTAGGGTATTGTGAATAAAGGGCTTGAGGAAGGGGATAATGATATAGGAATTTGGGAAAGGATTTTTTACAATGTGGGAAGGGTAATGAAGGTTTAGGGGCCGTGATTTTTGGATTTTAGAGTGAAATGGCGATTTGAGGGAGATACTAGGGTTTGAAATAAGTAAAACACCAAATATTTAAAGAAACTTTCAAAACACCATAGAGAATGACTGTAGGAGGAAGAAGAATGATGTAACTGACTATCACTCACTTGTTTGAGTTTGAAGAAAACATATCTGAAGCTTTAGAGGTTATTTTGGAAAATTCGGGAAGCATTTATGGCTTTTTTGGGCAAGTGTGCCCTCCCAAAAGCAAGTGCACCCTCCCAAAAGCAAGTGTACAACATCGTTTTGCATACGACTTTTGGAGGCCTTCTCGAACTCCAAATTGAGCTCATGATAGGTAGATGGAAATATATCTCTCTTGGATACACAATGGACCTATCAATCACTGCAAATGATCAATTATAACCCCTCAAAAATCAATTCTCCCAAGACTGGTCAAAAAGAGCCGAATGAGGGTGAAAAAATGTAGTGTGATGTTGCAGGCAAATTTTGGAGGCCTTACTCAACTCCCAATTGATCTCATAATAGCTCATTGGGAATATATTCCAGTATATTTTTCATTTGAATTATCAAGAAAGTCATTTGGACACTCTAGCTAGGATAAAAATTGATTTTCCCAAGGTCACTCCAGAAGTGCAGAAAACCTCTTGTAGCACCTGTATTTTTGACATTTCTCCAAAACCATGATACCTGTTTAAAAATGAAGAAGGTTTTTATTTTTTGACCTATTATGGACAAAAACCTCTCTCACTTGTATCAAATGCATCTCTGTTTAGTCATAAACATAATTTGAAGCAAAACTGGCCCTATGAGTGGAAAATGGTTTGACTCTTGGAATGACTTCTTGAAAAATGATGGAGACATGATTTTTATGAGTTGCAATGACCTCATACTTACTTATATGACCTAATTTATACCTCTTCTACTTAGATTTATAGGATTCCATAGTAAACCCTAGCTTAGTGGGAGAGGAAATTAGGGTTTAGTGCTTGTGGAAAATGATGATTTGGGCACCCTTGGGAAAATACAACTCCCTTTGACATTTGATCAATTTATGAACTAAAGACTCTTGCACTTTGACATGTGCTTGTTTGGCATGTGGAACTAAGTTAGCAACTTTTGGGAGACTAAGTACTTATTACATTTGAATTGACATAAAATTACATCAATTAAAATAAAATTACATCTTGGAATGAAACTCACATTTGAAATCAAAATTACATGATGAAATAAGCATTTCTCTTTACAAATCATCTTCACATGGTGAAGAGATGTTATTTGATCACCCTTTACTTGTTGGCCTTATGCAATGGAATGGTGTTTTATTGGACCATGAAAACCCTAGAAAACCTAATGATGACCTTGACAAGACTAGACTCCATGGTGACATCACATGATGAATTGAATTTATGGATGATGTACAGTCAACAAGGTATGGAAGTGTGCCAACAGAAAATGAAGTTTAAGGAAAAGTGATATTTTTGGAATAGTGCTACCATCAGTAACTAAATTTTTTGCGTGACTAGTGGAATGATAAAAAATTCTGAGTGAGACCCTAATATTAATATGAAAAGAGTATATTTTGATCACTGATGGCAGGATTCCAATACTGACACTAACAGATGACACTTTGTTGACAAGAGAACTACCTACAAAATCCTTCTCTTAGGATATTTTTTTCCTTCCCTTTTAAAGGATGTCAAGGAATATGTTAAAAGATGTGACAGTTGTCAGAGAATGGGGGAAACTTATTCCTTCAGATGAAATTCCCTTACAACCATAGGTACTTATTGAAACCTTTGAAAAATGGGCTTCAGATTTTTTTAGACCAATCAATCCACCATCAAGAAAAAAGAGTTATATTCTTGCGTTCATTGTGTTAGGTCCCTGTAATTTGTCAGATTGGTAAGACCAAATAAACAAAGGTAACATCAAACCAAATTTGAATTCCTAGGACCTGGCCTTCATGGACTCAGAGAGGTCTCTCTCTATATTTGTATAAAAGATACAACTTGATTTTTTAGGATGTTGATTTTAGACTAGTTAAAATGATAGGGATTGTTTGTTTTGTTTGGTTTGGTTTCTTGTCAGGAAGAACAGATAGAGTAAGAAAATTTCAAACCATTGGGCTATGGAGTCGGTGAAAGGTTTGGAGAGTACAAAAACAAATCTAAAGTGTTCCATAGGGAAAGTTAACAAAGAAAATGGATCTTAATAGCTTATGTGGGTGTGAAATGAACATTAAATTATGAGTTTAGTAGCTTAAAGAGAAATTAAGAATCCTTTAACATGTAATAGAATAAGAAGATTCTTTAAGATTACTTATTTTTGAGAAATAACCAAAGGACACAGCATACCATAAACTTCTTTGGCCAGACTTTACCAAGTAAACTTTAAAACAACATACAGCAAACCCTAGAGAGTAGGGAACTCCTAAATTCTCTAGCTATTCACTTTCAGACAAAGAAAAAACTTAAGATAATAAATCAGTAATGATTAAAGAGAAAGGAACTCCTAAGTTCTTCAATCAGACTTCAAATACCTTTAAAATGACATTTCAAGATAGACTAAAGGATAGGGCAAACCATAAACTTCTTTAGCCAAACCCTGGTAAGCAAACTTCAAAGAAAGCCTTGAGAACAACATTTCAAGCAGAACCAAAGGACAGGGAAAACCATAAACTTCTTTGGCTGGACTCTACTGATTTAATCTCAAGAAAACAAACTAGGTGGAAATGGAGAGCAGGGAACTCCTAAGTTCTCCAATCAGACCCAAGAGAGGAAAACATTTAAACAACAAAAAGCAGATAGAATTAAGGTGCCTCTAACAGCATATCTTAACCTAAATTTTTTGTTCTGTTATAAAATAAATTGATGTACAAAATAAAAAACAAAAGGAAACCATTACAAGATAAAAAATACATCACCATTTAACAAAGTTCATGAATCATGTGAATGTGCTTGTTCCATTGATATTCAGTCCAAAACAGTTACAATGCTCCAAAGCCAAACTTCTTTACAACTTAGAGTCTATGCAACATTCAACCCAACAACCAACCAACAAAAAAAACATGAAGCAACCATGCAGTATTTATCTGCAAATGAGGAGGTGATCCTAAGCTATGGTTTTAGATTTGTATTTATTACAAATTTAATGCATTTTTTACCTTTGAGACCATGCAAGGCCCAAGGAAAAATATCTAAGACTGGTTCATTGTAATAATAACTCCTAACTTAAATTCTGAGCTAACTTTGGAATATGTTTGACTTTAAGGCTTTTCAATAACTTTTACAATAACTCCTGGTAAGGGAGCAGTGCCAAGGCACAGGAGCGCAGTGCCGGTGCAAATGCATAGCGCCAAGGCAGAAAAAATGGCATGTCTTGCAACCAAATTTTGGAGGCCTTCTCGATGTCCAAATGAGCTCCAAGATGGCTCATTGAAAAGGTATCTAAGTATATTTTCCAAATATACTTTCACTTTCCAAAATGGTTCCCATATTCTCTATAAAATATCATTTCTCCCAAGACTGGTAAACGTGCAGTGCCAGGGTCAAAAAGAGAGCAGAAACATGATTTTTTGATGGTTTTTGGCCTTTTTGAGGGACCAGTTTTGCTCCAAATCTTCTGAAACTTTCTAATATTGATGTAATTGTCATTAGGAACATGAATATTGACCAATTTCCATTTTTATGGCCCAAAAAGAGCACAGCGCCAGTGGCGCTGCACGTTTGGCCAATTTTCTGCATGCTAAACTGTCAAAAATAAAAATGTGCACAAAAGTGCCAAAATTGGAATTTTGCTTGCTGATCAAGGGTTATAGGCCTAGAGGGACACCTCATCAAGAATATTGAGATTCTCTTTCTATTTTGCCTCAGCCAAAGCCAAAATCTTTGCATGGGCTCGTTTGAGTTTGGCCCTTGCAATCTTGTTTCTCATGGCATAATGTCTTGCCATATTCCTCTGACTGTCAGTGTCCTTCTTTGCCTTATCTAGTAGGCCCTCTCGATGAAAATTTTCCCTCTCAATCCAAGACTCTCTATTCCCTGCTAATATCTATGGCAAGCAGCTCACTTGGAGTGAACTGCTCTGCCAATTCCGCCTCTTTCTCCCTTTCCCGAGCTAAAGCCCTCTTCAGTCCAATGGTCCTCGCCCTCTGTCTAGGAAGCTTATCTTCCTCAACATCACTGCCATAAAAAATACCCAAGGTCTCATCTATCAAAGCCTTGGCCTTTCCGGCCTCTCTTTGAGCTCTGATTGCCTTGACCTCACTGATGATATGTTTTGTCTCTAGCTGCTGATTTTCTAACTCAAGAAATTTAATCACATTCTTTGCTCTACCAAGATTAGCTTGAAGCTCACTAATCTTGGCATCCTTACCTCTGATCAATGCACTAGTAATATTGTCCTCATCCTCATCATCAAGTTCAATCAACTAAAACTCCTACTCAGTTCCATGTTTTTCCTCCTCCTCCACAATGATATGCTTTGTAACATTCTCCTTTCCCTTGTCACCCTGTTTTGTTGATTAAGAAGACATGGCCCCTTTCACACCAAGTGAAGCAAACACATGCCTATGGCCTCTATGATATGTCAAAGGAAATGGATCAATTTCAATCATTTATTGCCAACTGTCTCAATGTTTCTTTCCTTGTTTGATGCTCCGGTATCATGATATGAGTGTGAAAGGTTGTGGAAAGGTGATGAGGAAGGATCATTATGAGATGACTAGATGTGAGTGGATGGTGACATCTGAACAACGATATGTTATGGAGAAGTAAATATGGGAGGATGAGAATATGAAGGAATATCCTACTGATGATGGCCAGGTGGAGTAGTGAAAACCTCATTGGCAATGAAGGTATCCCATGGAATTTTTTTTTGCTGGAGCTTATGCATGACCACCATCTTGATGAGGGAATGATGAAATAGGCTCTAAATTTGCTGATTGTAATCCCTCTTTTGCACAATGTAAGCCATCTTATCAATGCTACAAAAAATATAATAAGGCAAATGCAACATTCTAACTCTAGTGAAATTCATAAGAAGACAGATATGGTATGAGTAGAGGCGGGAAAACCTTCCCTCACAAGTGAAATACTTCATTATTATCATCATCATGGGCACATACCGGTCAAGAAGATGAGAGAAAGGGAAAATGGACTTCTTGTGATATTTGTACCTAGGTTTGAGGTACGGTTCATAATAGCTCATGTCCAAGTTTGCTTGTTTAAACCACCTCTCTCCTACACTAGGTACCCCTATAGCAACTAAAATGGTATTGGTGGACATCTCAAATGTAACTCTAGCAAGATTGACCTACTTGTCATGTAGATTGATGATGAATAGTCTTGTTAACTCCATGTGATTTTGTACTTGTTGCACTCTCTCACAAAAGTCAAAACAATCCACATGCTTAAAGCAAGAAACAGTGAGAGGAGAGGCCATGAGTTCCCTTGTATTGATGGGTTCAAAACTGTTTATCTTCCCTCCCTTATGATCATTTCTCCTTGGCATTTGTGCCTCACCAACAATGCCACTGTCTTCTTCCTCTAACATCTTCAAATTCTAATTTGGAAACCCTAGGTTGGAAGTTAAATGAAATGAGGGGAAGGGAATGAAATGACAACTTGAACAAATGAAGGGAATGAGTGAAGGGGCAAACTAAACCAATGGAAACCCTAAATAAATGTGATTACCCTTGTTTTTTACTGATATTTCTTTTAGGAGGGTGGAAGAAGGTTAAAAACAATGATCACAAGATAAAACCTAGGGTTTCCTTTAGGGTTTCATTTCCATTCACTTAAGAATCACCAAATGACATAAAAATAGGGCTTATGTCATGTACTTACCACTTAAGAGTGCTTGAAGGACTTTGGCAATATTTTGGAGAACATTTGATGTGATTTGAGTTGATATAATAGTCACCAACCCTCCCTGGCTAAACGTGTAGTGCTAGTGGTAAGTGCGTAGTGCCTCTGCAAGGGCGCAGTACCGAGTTCCAGGTGCGCAACATCTTCAGAAAAGACATTGAAAATCTTGGGCAAGGGCACAACACCGATCTCCAAGATCGCAGCGCCAGTGCAAACGCACAATGCCAAGGAATTTGGCCCGAATTCTTCTCAAAAACTCATAGTTTTTTTTCCTTTGCTAAATGCTTCTAATCTTTTGAAAGGAAACAATGAATTTTTGAAATGTAAGATGGGCTTTTATAGGCTTGTGGATTTAATTTAATTTGAAAAACCCACTTTCTAATATTTGAAGTCTTTTTCCTTTTCTCACTGATACTCTTTGACATTTTTTTCATTGCAAGTTGTTGAAGTCATGAAGTTGGCTTTTCTTTTGCTCATTGAGGCTTGACATGTTCATTTTGACAAATTTGGGACTTAGTTATTACATATAGTATCATCTTCAAAATCTTCTATAGTTTCCACTATAGATTTCAACTCATATTTTCCACCCTCTCTGGCTACCTTTTTCAAATCTCTAAGTGCCTGCAGTTCTTTACAGCAATCATCAGTGTTGTCTTCTAATTTCTCTATAGCCCTTTCAAGTTCATTCATTTATGTCTAGTTCACCTTACCTTTTTTCCATATTCCACCAATATTTTATGATAGAATTTCTTCATGTTTGGCCTTGTGTGCTTCCTCCATGTTATTTTCCTGCAAGTAATCACTACTTTGGAACTCAAATGGACTATCAAGTTTATATCCCTTGTCATTTACAAGACCAAGTTTTTCCCCTTTCCCTTGTTGTAAATTGTTTTCATTTGGGAGTAGACAGTCTACATCATCAGTACTTTCTACTGATAAATCTTCCAACACCTCTACAGAAGTGCCAAAATTTGTCCCATTTTTCTCACTTGCAAGTTTTGAACTGAGAAGATAATCCTCCTTGGAAATTTTAGGTCTTTCTTAAATAACCATGTCTTGACATTCTATTATATCTGAGCTAGATTCTAGCAAAGGAAAATCAGTGCCTGAAACATCCAAGGATTTTGGGGAGCCAGAAGAATGCTTGTCATAATCAATCCTTCTCATATGTGTGTTGACCTCATCGAAATGAAAGGATGACCTTGAAAAATGTAAAACCCTAATGACCTAATGGGAGTGCCTTTTGACCTGATTCTGAATGAAATTCGACTTAAAAACTTTCAAGTGAAAAGAGCATTTCCAAAAGTGTTGTTATGCTCAAGGGGACATAGGAATGAGTTAGCAACAAGAAATATTAGAGGGAGGATGGAGTTTATTGACAAGGGAAAATGGGGAAATGAGGTTTTAGGTAGGAAAGAAGGATGAAAATGAGAGGTATAAACCCATAATGAGTCTTTTAAGAGCAACAGGGTGGCTTTGAGATGGCAATTTGATATATAGGGAAAAAAATTTATGAATATAATGAAGGCAATGAGATTTCTAAAACTCAAGACATTCAAGGAATATTGTTTTCAGAAAACTATAACCATTCTACAGTCATCCAAAGATAGTGAAAAATACTGATGAATAACAGTGGCTCCACTTGGGGAGGGTAGCTCCTTTAGGAGGTGTCAAGAACCTCAGAGTTCTACTCTCTAGAATTTTTAAATCAGTGCCTTGTTTGGGCTTGGAATATTTCCTCCTTCAATTTACGATTTAATCATGTTCTTTGAAGCTGTGATCTTAAAATCTGAAAAACATGATTGCTTCAACATCAACTCTACCTACCCATCATACTTTTCCTAGCATTTTTTCTTCATTTGGGTGCATTTAGACTGGCAAACCCTGGACATCATTTTTTCTTTTGAAAGCCCAAACTATTTACTTCTACCCTTATATCATCCAAAGGCTCAGATTACACTGATGAGCCCTTTTATTCTCTACCTAGTATACTTATCTGTCAAGATTAAATGGTTTTACAGATTTTCATTCTCTAATCTATCAACATAAAATTTAAAACATGACCAAATCAAGGTTAAGCAGTTTGATTTGTCATGAGCTGTGGCATTTTGGACAAGCTGCACACAATATTTATTTTGCAAAAGTAAAACTAGAAACTTGAGGGCTATAATTTGGAAGTTGTCATTCATCCCTCTCTTTTCTCTTTGGTTCAGATTTGAGCTTTGGGAACCATTATCTTTTCCTAACCTAGTTTACTGATAAGCCAAGTTTAAATAGTTTGGAAAATCTTCATTTCTTTCTAACTTATCAGTAATCAATTTAAATGTGTTCAACCATGATTAAGCTATATGGCTGAACAATGTTTCATCAAAAAGTAGTGGCATTTAGACTTGCACGCTTTAAAATATATTATTTTTTGGTATGGGGCTTTACCTTTTCTTTTATCTTGTCCTCTTTTCTTATTTTATTTGTTTTTTTGTTTCATTTTTCTGATCTTTTATTCAAAAGTGTTATGTACAACGAATAAAGCTTTAAACTAAGAACTTCAACAAAAATAATGCTTGAGCATTCTGCCATTGACAGGACCTCCATATAACTCTGTTCCATCCATTTCTTGTAGAAAGAATGCATTTTTACCTCTTGCTGAATGGATGATGTATGGAACTTTCCACACATTGTCAAATTTCCCATGCTTGCCTTTGTCCTCTCTTCTTGAATCTCATTTCATAACTTTGTCTCCAATCTAGAAATCATTGGCTTTAGTCCTCTTATCAAATATTTTCTTAATATTCTCTTGTACTACTTGTGTTATGTTGTATACTTTTTCCCTTGATTCTTGCAATTGAATGGCTTGGTTCAGACTCCTTTGTATATCATTCTCCTCTGACTGTACCTCTTGAATAAGCTTCATCACTGGGACTCCAAAGGATGTTGGAAAAACTACATCCATGCCATACACTAGTTGATAGGGAGACATGTTAATTGATTTTTTTTTTGTTAATCTATCTACCCATAGTGCATGCACTAATTTTATGTGCCATGACTTCATGTTTTCTTCTAGCAACTTCTTAATGGTATTTACCAAAAATTTTTTAGAGGACTCATCCAACCCATTACCTTGAGGGTAATAAGCTGTAGAATACCCTAATGTAATGTGATACTTGTGGCAAAATTCCACCATTCTCTTGGATTTAAATGAAGCAACATTATCAGTGATGATTTTTCTTAGACAGCCAAATCTGGACAGAATATTGGTTTCAAGGAATTTGATGATTACCGAGTCAGTGGTATTCCTTGAAGGGATGACTTCTATCCATTTGGTGAAATATTCAGTTGCAGTGAGGATCCATTTATGTTGCGCAGAAGAGGAAGGGAAGATTTCTCCAATGAAATCTGAACTCCATTGTTGAAAAGGAGTTTCAACACTAATAGGTTGTAAAGGCAAAGGCAGTAGTTTTCTCTTTCCCTCAAAGATTTGGAATTTATGGCAAGTCACTACTAGCTTGTGGATATTAGGGAAAAGAGTGGGCCAATAGAAACCATCTCTAAGGATTTTTTTGGTAGTGGTTTTCCAATAGATATGACCTCCACATTCTCCTTCATGAAACTCATGCATGATTCTATGTGCATATTTTTCAAGTAAACATTTAAGCAGGATACCTACAAAATTTTACCAATATAAAGCTTTATCTAGAATGCAAAAATTTACAGCTTTTAGTTTCAAGAATTTGGCCTCTGTTTTGGAAAAACGAGGAGGAGCATTTAGTTTAAAAATCACATATAATATATCAGCATACCAGAGTGAGTTGAGAAATTCTTCTTTAATAGGTGGTGTCACCAGCTCCTCTTGTTCATCCAAGGAATGTATCATGTTTATGTCCAATGCTTGAAATTTTGCTTCAGCCATCAGTTTGGCCATTCCTTGCCCTTTGGTTAGCTTGGTGGGCTTGATTTCTAGATCATACTCTAAGATGACAGCAATCCATTAACCTCTTTTACCATCAGGGTCCTGAGTTAGTATGTCCTTAACAATGACATGAGGAAATAAAGCAATGATATGTGAATGCAAGATGTAAACCCTGAAATCTTTTAATTCTTTGATTAAGGCAAAATCTTGTTTTTCCATAATGTTATATTTTAGAGGTGCATCTCTTAGTGCCTTGCTGAATAAAGCTATGGGTTTTTCTTGTCCCATTATGTACTTGTGTAGTGATACTACAACAATTGTGTGTTCCGATGCAAATGAGAAGATGAAGAATTCCTTAGTGAAGTCAGGGTTGATGAGGACTGGTGTTTGGTTAAGTACTTTTTTTACCAGTTCAAAGGATTGATTTTCTTCTTTGGTCCATTTGACTCCTATTTCTCTTTTCATCATGTTTGTAATGTTTATTAGGAGTTCTGCAAGTTTTGGTATGAACCTTCTTAAGAAATTGATCTTTCCAATGAAATATTGTAGCTCTTTGATGTTCCTAGGGTGACTGATCTACAATATCCCCTAAATCCTCTTTGGGTCTAACTTAATCCCTTCTTCAGATATGATATGGCCTAAAAATTTTCCTTCTTGAAGACCAAACAAATTTTTCTTAGGATTTAAAGATAGACCATACTTTCTACATTTTTCAAAGACCTTTCTTAAGTGATCTAGGTGTTCTTCATCAGTTTTTGAATATACTGTGATATAATCAAGATATATCACAATGAAGTAACCTATTTCTTCAGAAAACGCAATTTCCATTTCTCTTTGAAAAGTGGCCCTGGCATTCATTAACCCAAAAGGCATTTTGACATACATGAAGGTGCCCCAAGGTGTAGTGAAGGCAATTTTGTGCTAATCATTTGGATGAACTAGCACCTGATTATACCTTGAAAAACCACCAAGAAAAGATATTATTTTGGAGCCTACTACCCTTTGCAGTATATGATCCATCTTAGGTAAAGGGTAGTTATCTTTATGGGAGGTTTTGTTTAAATTTTTGAAGTCTATGCAGAGTCTAATTTCCCATGTTTTATTCCTCACTGATACAAGATTTAAGACCCATTTCGACTACCTGAGTGTGACTATTATTCCACCATCATACCTTTTTTTATTTCTTTCTCAACTAGAGGCATTAGGACAAGGTTTATTCTGCACAATTTCTGCTTAAATAGTTTTTGGTTTTCCTTGAGAGGAATCTTATGCTGAATGATGCATGTATCATAGGACTTTAAGTCCTCATAGCCCCATGAAAACACATCATTAAATTCTTTTAAACAACTCAATTTATTTCTGTTTTATAAGAGCTGGCAATGCTTTGGACAATTTTATCATTTTAGGTTCTTCCTCACTTCCTATGTTGCATTCTTCTACATTTGTTTCAGTGGATTCTATTTTGGGCTTCCTAGCAACATCATTGAAGTGAAACAGTTCTTCTAAGGGGACAAGTCCTCTTGGCAATAGTTTTCTTTACATTGAAATACCTCAAGGTCCTTTTCATCTGAATATTCACACAATTGTGCCTCATGAGGGTGTTCTAACTGATTTATATCAGCAACATAAGGTGGCTTTGTTTTGTGTGTTTGTTCCTCAACAAAGCAGTCCTCTTCATGATCCGAATCTGATTTTGGCGTTTCAAACTCGTTTTTTGACTACAGGAAGTCTTCAATATATTTTTCACCTTCAAAAAATTGCCAATAATATATGTTATTAGGGACTTTTGGTCTGCTTTTGACCTTTACAATGTATTTTTCATTGGCATGAGGCAGTTGGCAAGTGCTGGAAATGAATGCTAGTTCATTTGCAAGGTTGTTTTGAATTCTTGGGATAGAATTAAGTTCATATTTTTCAAAAAAATTTAAGAGTTCTAAGGCATCATTTCTATATTCTCTTAACCTGGGATTTTTGGCTGAATATTCTCCTTTAATTTTCCTAATAATTAGCTCAAAATCTCCCTGAACGGAAATCTTCTTAGCTCCTATATATTTCAGCAACTATAAACCTAGGAGAAGAGCTTCATATTCTACAATATTGTTTGTACATTGAAAATCCAGCTTGTAAGAGTGACCTTCATTAGTGTTGTGTATCCAAACACTTGCTCCTGAACCAAATTTTCCACAAGAGCCATAAAATCTCATGTTCCAAAGAGTTTCAAGTTCAGATTTACCATTATTTTGTTCTTCATTTGGTGTTTGGGTTCATTGTTCTGACTGGTCTTATGTTGGGTGTGGAGCCTGATTATCTTGTTTACTTTGTATCACAACATTGGACCCCTATACCTTAAAAGGGGCGACAACGCCACCCGTAATTAATCGCTGCCATGGGGGGTCCAGGGGGGGCGGCAACTCTTTTCGGAGCGCCCCCCCTGGCGGGGGTTTTCGGGGGCAGCGCCCCCAAAGCTAAAAACAGATGGAAAATTGCCTTGTAAAAGTATAGTAATTTCTAGTCAATCTGGGTCGTTCATTAGGCAAATGATCTGATGGTAGAAGTTATGTTTAGATTAGGGTTTTTTGCCCTAGAAGGCAACCCCTCGCTTTTATGAGGGCATTGTATTGCGGTTGTGCATTGTATGTGTATTCTCGGAGCGAGAAACTGAGAGGGAAAATATGAGAGAGAATGGAGGATATTACAACGGATCTGTTGTAGGTTTTGTCTCTTCATTTTTGCTGGATAATAGAAAGGAAGGACTGGCTGTTCAGGGTGGACGTAGCCCAAACTGGGTGAACCACGTATATCTGTGTCTCTCTAGTTTTATGTGTTTTATGTGCTTGTATTTTTCCGCATATTTTATGTGTTGCATTGTTGCATAATATATAATTTTCTAACAACTTGCTCTTCCTCTTTTTTATCTACTTGTTCATTAATGTCATATTCATTGTACAAAATAAATGAATCAAGGTCTGAATGGACATAATAGAGAGGGGTGTTATTTGGCTTATCTTGGATGCTTACCATGTATTTCATGTGAGTTTCTCTGTATAATCTTCTTGTTTGGTTAAATACTGGAATGGTAGCATATGTCATGTCCATTTGGAGGGTTCCTTGGATTTTGGCTCCCCATGATCTTGATAAAAGCATGCCATATTTTGGGGTAATTTCAGCCACTACAATATCCATTACAAGGCTCTTGGTTGGTATTTGTGCCAAATTAACACATAGATCTTTGATTAGGCCCAAAAATTTAACTCTACTTGAATCAAAAGAGTACAAGTCTTTGTATGGTCTGGTTATTTCAGGGCTTGATCTTTCCATCACTACCTTTGGCATGAGGCTATGTGAAGCACCAGAATCTAGCATGGCATTGTGTAGGAATTTTTCATGGATGTTCAAACTGACATAGAATGGAGGCACACCTCCCTCTTGAAACTTTCCCTCTACCTATGGTCCAAACAACAATTATGGTTGATCATCACTCAGATTTAGAGTATCAGTGTTATCTCTTATGTTTAAAGCCTTCAAAACTTGAGATCTATATACATATTGAGTCACTAATTTAGTAAGGGGTATGGCTATTTTTATCTTGGCAATTTCACTCTCAATACTGAATGGTGTCAGTGTTTTTGGCAGATTTAAATCAGTTTTATCAGACATTTTTTTTTCAGCAACTTTAGCTTGTTGATTTTTATTTGGAATCTCAGTTAAAATGGTTTTTTCAGGGCCACTAGTTGATGTACTAGGGCAACTTTGGTCACCATCCTATTGGCTGATTTTTTTTTTCTTTGATCAGAATTCTTAGCCAAGGTGTTTGTATTTTCTGTTGTCTTTCTAGGAGTGTTTTCAGGGGTCTTCCTAGCAAAAATTTATAGTTTGTTCCTCTTGGGGATATCTTGGGTTTTCCTACTTCTGAGGTCATACTAACTATGAACCTCCATGATAGCATTTTCAAATCCTAGTTTGTATTCTTCAGAATCCTCATATGTTCTTTCAGCTTGGTTTGAGGAAAACAGACCTTGTTCTTCTTCTATGAGGAAAACAACGTCCTCATTATAAGAGCCTATTAGATTCACATGATTTTCCTCTGGCTCCTTAGTCTCTCTTTCCTCTTCATCTACATAGTTTTTTTGGAAATGAGGTCTGATTTGTTAGTCATTTTCTCTTTTTCTTATTTGAGGAGGATCTCTTCTGAAGTTTTGGTTTATGTTTCTGTTTTGAGGATTTGTTTGGTTTTCCCTAGGGGGTGCTCTTTCATTCAAGTTAATTTTCTCCATCATCCTTTCCATTGTCCTAAGTAGACTGTCAATTTTAGCATCATATGTGGAGGCCATAGGTTCCTCTTTGTATGTAACCCTTTTTTATGTTCTCATTCTAGCCCTTTTAGCAATTATATTAGATTATACACTTACTTCTCCCCTTTGCATGTATTCTAGGGTAAGGGGATCTCTTTCTCTTAATTGGTAAGCCATTTCTGGGTCAAATCCATCTGGAGATTTTACTAGGGCTAGGCCTTGTGGGGGTTTCATGTGGGGAGGAAGTGCATTATATACACTATTGAACCTAGTGCATTAGTCTTGAACACTCTCCCCAACATTTCTTTTAAGGTTCTCATACTCTGATAATATTTGTAGAGGATTTTTCTTAGTCTCCCACTTATTCATGAATACTTGATGAAGGGAAGGGAGATCATGAATGCTATTAGGGGCTAAGCTCTTGAACCATTTCTTTTCTTCTACCCCTAAACTTTGGGAAAAATTTCTCATTTTTATGGTCTCATCTTGTATTTCATGGTAGTCAAAAGAATCATTCATCTTGTCTACATGTTGTTGGGCAGTTCTAGGATCAGTTCCATTAAAATGAGGGATTCTAGATTGATAGTATTGAGGCATAGGTAGTAAAGGTTGTGGTAAGACCAGGGGGGCATACCATGCTGCCATGATAGGAGGTAATGGAACCCAAGGAGGATTTACAAGAGGAGGGTTTACTAGTGGAGGTGGAGGGTGGAATGGAGAAGTTTGAACAGTGAATGTATGAGTGGGAGTGGAAAATGCACTTGGACCAGTTAGCTGATATTGTGAAAATTTAGAACCGAAGGATTCAAAGTGCTGGAGAAGTTGAAGATCAGGAGGAGTGGAAGGAGAGGCTTCTCTACTATGACTCTGTTGTAGGCTGGTAGGCTCAAGGTTTGTCTAGTCTATCCAAATTTGAGACTTAGTTCTAAATAGGTTTTTTGTATGGTGTAAGTAAAATTGGGTATCTTGCAAGGATGTAAGGTTTTCAGGAAAGGAACTTGCTTTGTGAATTGGTCTGACAATAGTTTAATCTTCAATCCTAGAATTTTTTCTTAAGATTATTTCTGGGTCATAAACTATAGCAGGAGGGTTTGGGTCAGGGTGAGATCTGGTGCAGATTCTTTATGAAGCCAGATTTCAGACCCACAAAAAAGAGAGGCTGAAACTTTATAAGGGTTTCGAAAAATAGACCTATCTGAAAAATTATTGAATTCACACAGCATGTGGTTGGGTTTTATACTATTAGGATTGATTAATACATTCCTAAGGGATTTTGTGAGAACCAGTAGAGTCAGCAAGCCTACTAAAAACCAGCGGAGTCACTAGGTGGATGATGCTAACTGTTTTGAGGATTTGTTTGTTTTCCACCATCAAAAATTGGATGCCAATCTTTAGATATTTTTGGGTTTTCTGAGTTCTTATATAACACTAAGATTTTTAATGAGTGTCCCTACATTATGTTAGGTCCCTGTAATTTTTCAGATTGGTAAGACCAAATAAACAAGGGTAACATCAAACCAAATTTGAAGTCCTAGGACCTAGCCTTGCTGGACTCAAAGAGGGCTCTCTCTATATTTGTATAAAAGATATCACTTGATTGATTTAGGATGTTGATTTTAGTCTAGTTAAAATGATAGGGATTGTTTGTTTTGTTTGTTTTGGTTGCTTGTTAGGAAGAACATATAGAGTAAGAGAAGTTCAAACCATTGGGATATGGAGTC
The DNA here is from genome assembly GCA_034641835.2 of Pinus albicaulis. NCBI lineage: Eukaryota > Viridiplantae > Streptophyta > Pinopsida > Pinales > Pinaceae > Pinus > Pinus albicaulis. The sequence goes on from CM076572.1 coordinate 953,836,749, forward strand.
TGTGAAAGGTTTGAAGAGTAAAACAACAAATCTAGAGTGTTCTACAAAGAAAGTTAACAAAGAAAATGGATCTTAATAGCTTATGTGGGTGTGAAATGAACATTAAATTATGAGCTTAGTAGCTTAAAGGGTAATTAAATATCCTTTAACATGTACTAGAACAAGAGGAGTCTTTAAGATTACTTATTTTTGAGAAATGACCAAAGGAAAAGACATACCATAAACTTCTTTGGCCAGACTTTACCAAGTAAACTTTAAAACAACAATCCAACAAACCCTAGAGAGTAGGGAACTCCTTAATTATCTAGCTATTCACTTTCAGACAAAGAAAACACTTAAGATAAAAAATCAGTAATGACTAAAGAGCAGGGAGCCCCTAAGTTCTTCAATCAAACTTCAAATACCTTTAAAATGACTTTTCAAGATAGACTAAAGGACAGGGAAAACCATAAAATTCTTTAGCCAAACCCTAGTAAGCAAACTTCAAAGAAAGCCTTGAGAACAACATTTCAAACAGAACCAAAGGACAAGGCAAACCATAAACTTCTTTGGCTAGACTCTACTGAGTTAATCTCAAGAAAACAAACTAGGTGGAAATGGAGAGTAGGGAACTCCTAAGTTCTCCAATCAGACCCAGCAAAGGAAAACATTTAAACAACAGAAAGTAGACAGAATTAAGGTGCCTCTAACAACATATCTTAACCTAAATTGATGTAAAAAATGGAAAACAAAAGGAAATCATTACAATATAAGAAAATGCATCACCATTTAACAATGTTCATGAATCCTGTGAATGTGCTTGTTCCATTGATATTCAGTCCAAAACAGTTACAATGCTCCAAAGTCAAACATCTTTACAATTCAAAGTCTATGCCACATTCATCCCAACAGTCAACCAACAAAAAAAACATGAAGCTTCCATGCAGTATTTATCTTAAAAATGAGGAGGTGATCCTAATCTGGGTTTCAGATTTGTATTTATTACAAATTTAATGCATTTTTTACCTTTGAGACCATGCAAGGCCCATGGCAAAATATATAAGACTAATTCATTGTAATAATAACTCCTAACTTAAATTCTAAGCTAACTTTGGAATATGTTTGACTTTAAGGCTTCTCAATAAATTTTACAATAACTCCTGGTAAGGGCGCAGCGCCGATGCAAACACACAGTTCCAAAGCAGAAAAAATGGCCTATCTTGCAACCAACTTTTGGATGCCTTACCGATGTCCAAATGAGCTCCAAGATGGCTCATTGGAAAGGTATATGAATATATGTTCCAAATACACTTTCACTTTCTAAAATGGTTCCTATATGCCTTGTCAAAAATTACTTCTCCCAAGACTGGTAAACACGCAGCACCATGGTAAAAAAGAGGGCAGAAACATGATGTTTTGATGGGTTTTGGCCTTTTTGAGGGACCAGTTTTGATCCAAATATTCTGAAACTTTCTAAGTTTGATGCACTTGTCATTGGGAACATAAATATGCTGACCAGTTTCCATTTGGATGGCCCAAAAAAGAGCATAGCGCCGGTGGCGCTATGCATTTGGCCAATTTTCTGCATGCTAAACTGTCAAAAATCAAAATGTGCACCAAATTTCCAAAATTGGAAGTTTGCTTGCTAATCAAGGGTTAGAGGCCTAGAGGGACACCTCAACAAGAATATTGAGCATCTCTTTCTCTTTTTCCTCGGTCAAAGCCCAAGTCTTTGCATGGGCTCGTTTGAGTTTGGTCCTTGCAATCCTGTTTCTCATGGCATAATGTATTGCCATCAAAGCTGCCCAAGGTCTCATCTAGCAAAGCCTTGGCCTTTCTAGCCTCTCTTTGAGCTCTTATTTCCTTAACCTCACTGATGATCTGTTTTGTCTCTAGCTGCTGATTTTCTAACCCAAGAAAGTTAATCACATTCTTTGCTCTACCAAGATTAGCTTGAAGCTCACTAATTTTGGCTTCCTTGCCTCTGTTCAATGCAACAGTAATTATGTCCTCATCCTCATCATCAAGGTCAATTAGCTGAAACTCCTGATTAGTTTCATGTTTTTCCTCACCCTCCACAATGATATGCTCTGTAACCTTTTCCTTTCCCTTTCCCTTGTCAACCTGTTTTGTTGATGAAGAAGATATGGCCCCTTTCACACCAAGTGAAGAAAGCACATGCCTGTGGCCTCTCTGATATGTCAAAGGAAATGATTCAATGTTAATCATTTTATTTCCAACTGTCTCAATGTTTCTTTCCTTGCTTGATGCTCCGGTATCATGATATGAGGGTGACGGGTTGTGGAAAGGTGATGAGGAAGGATCAATCTGAGGTGCCTGGATGTGAGTGGATGGTGATGTATTAACATCAGGATGTGATGGAGAAGTGGATATGGGAGGATGAGAAGATGAAGGAATATCCTACTGATGATGGCCAGGTGGAGTAGTGAAAACTTTATTGGCAATGAAGGTATCCCATGGAATGTTTTTTTGTTGGAGCTGATGCATGACCACCATCTTGATGAGGGAATTATGAAATAGGCTCTACATTTTCTAATTGTAATCCCACTTTTGCACAATGTAGGCCATCTTATCAATGCTATGGAAAAGATAATAAGGCAAATGCAACATTCTAACTCTATTGAAATGCATAAGAATATGGATATGGTATGAGTAGAGGTGGGAAAGCCTTCCATCACAAGTGAAATACTTCATTATTATCCTCATCATGGGCACATACTGGTCAAGAAGATGAGAGAAAAATAAAATGGACTTCTTGTGATATTTGTACCTAGGTTTTAGGTATGGTTCATAATAGATCATGTCCAAGTATGCTTGTTTAAACCACCTCTCTCCTACACTAGGTATCCTTGTAGCAGCTGCAATGGCACTGGTGGACATCTCAAATGTAACTCCAGCAAGATTGACCTACTTGTCATGTATATTGATGATGAATAGTCTTATTAACTCCGGGTGATTTTGGACTTGCTGCACTCTCTCACAAAAGTAAAAAAAGCCCACATTCTTAAAGCAAGAAACAATGAGAGGAGAGGCCATGAGTTCCCTTGTATTGATGGGTTCAAACCTATTTATCTTCCCTCCCTTATGATCATGTCTCCTTGATATTTGTGCCACACCAACAATGCCACTATCTTCTTCCTCTAACATATTCAAATTATGATTTGGAAACCCTAGGGTTGAAGTGAAATGAAATGAGGGGAAGGGAATGAAATGGTAGCTTGAAAAAAAGAAGGGAATGAGTGAAGGGGCAAAATAAAGCAATGGAAACACTAAATCAATGTGATTACCCTTGTTTTTTACTGATATTTCTCTTAGGAGGGTGGAACAAGGTTAAAAAAAATGATCACAAGCTAAAACCTAGGGTTTCCTTTAGGGTTTCATTTCCATTCAATTAAGAATCACCAAATTGCATAAAAATAGGGCTTATGTCATGTACTTACCACTTAAGAGTGCTTGGAGGACTTTGGAAATATTTTGGAGAAGATTTGATGTGATTTGAGTTGATAGAACAGTCACCAACCCTCCCTGGCTAAATGAGCGGTGCTAGTGGTAACTGTGCAATGCCTCTGCAAGGGCGCAACGCCAAGTTCTAGGTGCACAGCACCTTTAGAAAACACATTGAAAATCCCAGGCAAGGGCACAGTGCCGATCTCCAGGCGCACAACGCCAGTGAAAATGCGCAGCGACAAGTGCTGAACGCATAGCGCCAAGGAATTTGGCCCGAATTTTGCTCGAAAATGTATAAATTTTGAATAACTGATATATTATTCACCGAGATTCTCCTGATCACACACTATTTTAGCTTCATGCACAATACAAAATCTCTTCTACCATTGATCATTACATGCGGAAATAAATTCAATTGCATGCACACATTAAAACCATAAACAATCACACATATGAACACAGTATTTCATGGGAAAGCTTAAAGCTGAAAACCCCCAACTATATGTATATTATATGTCATAGATATCATCTAACAATCATTGTACAAATCTCCTCACAAGCTCTCAGCACAACCTCAATTGCTACACACTAATCAAGCTAGATCTAGCAAAACACATGCTCCAATCTCTGCCACCTGATAGCCAGCCTTTATTGCGTAATCAATGTTGTAGGATGGCTCATTAAATAACTTGAACCACCTGGCTTGTACTGCATAATCATCATGGGCTTCTCCAATCATTGGTAGTTGCAAATATGCAATAGTATAGTCAAAACTGATAGTTAACCTGCTCTTTCACCTATCTCTGCACTGGTCTCCACTGAAACTGTCCATGCACTGAAGTTAACTGATGTATTCTTTAGTTGATTAATGATTTTATAATTAGTGAATTAATTAATAACTAATTCACACCACTCTTCACTAGTGTATCAATTAGTTAGAATAAATACAACTAGCTCAACTATGTTTAGATTAGTTAAACTAAACACAACTCCATTAACTTCCTCAATCAACTCCACCAAACTCTCTCACATGAGTTCTAACTGAAGTATCCATGCAATAGCTCCACTTAACCCCTAGGAATAGTGTAATTCCTTCTATTAGCTCTTGTGCCACATTTGTGCACTGAATTGAAGTGCTCCAAGAGAATAAGATAATGTTTATAGTCCAAATATTATTAAGAGCTAATAATATTCGACATATCTATTTTTAGACTGGCAATCTAAAAATAGATTCTGCCCAGTATATCTAAAAATAGAAGTCCGTATATTTTTCCCGACTTGACTAACCATCCACAAATAACATCTTGCAACTCATAGAACATGATCCATATGTCTAAAAATAGACTTTGCGCCAAAAATAGCCTGCGGTCCCACTTAGTGAAGGCGACTCTTTTCACTAAGCTCATCATCTTGTTGCAATCTCAACACTCCCTCTCAACAAGATAGGGATTATCTGCCACCCCGATCCTGCCTTTGTGGTATTCGAATTTGCTCCTAGTGGGCGCCTTCGTCAAGATATCAGCATCCTGATCCTCCGTAGGAATGTATGAAAGTAACATGATCTTCCGCTGCACACAATCTCTGATATGATGGTACCGGATATCAATGTGTTTAGATCTATCATGAAATACTGGATTAACCGAGAGTTTAATGCAATTCTGATTATCACAATAAATCATAGTAGGATCTAAGTTTGAACCGAACAACCCGACCAAGATCTTCCTCATCCATATAGCCTCGCATGCAGCCAAACTCGCTGCCATATACTCGGCCTCTGCTGAACTGAGTTCTACGGATCTCTGCTTCCTGCTGTACCAATAAACTGATGTCGACCCGATACTGAAAATCCCTCTAGATGTGCTCTTTCTGTCCGTTGGGCACCCTACCCAATCTGCATCCGTGAAGCCACACAGCTTCACCTCATCCGACTGTCTGTACCATAATCCATATCCCGATGTGCCTCTGAGATATCTCAATACATGCTTCCCCGCCTTCCAAAAGAGCTTGGTAGGCATAACCATAGCTTGTGAATGCTGGTTAACTGCATAGCATATTTCGGGTCGTGTATTGACCAGATACATAAACGACCCCACCAACTGTCGATAAACAGTGGCATCCACTACCTCCACCAAAGTAGCATCCTCCTTCCTTCATCCACCAGGAAGAGGAGTATCAACAGGCTTGTAGACATGCATGTTGAACTTCTCCAGTATCTCTCGGGCATACTTTCCTTGAGACACAAACAATCCATCACTGCGCTGCCAAATTTCCAATCCCAGGAAATAATGAAGGAGGCCCAAGTCCTTCATCTCAAACTCTTTTGCAAGATCAGCCTTGCATGAGAGTATCAACTGTTCATCACCGGTCAGTATAAAATCATCTACATAAAGTACAATGATCAGCAACTTACCCTCCACCACTATCTGGTATAGGTTTGGATCTGCCTCACTCTTGGAGAATCCAATTCCGGTGAAATAACTGTCTATCCGTGTGTACCAAGCACGAGGTGCCTGTTTCAACCCATACAACGCTCTCTTGAGCCTACGCGCATGTGACTCGCTGATGAAGATCTTGAAACCTTCGGGCTACTCTATGTACACCTCCTCCTCAGTCACTCCATTGAGGAACGTAGTCTTCAAATCCATCTGATGAATGTGCCACCCCATTTGCGCTGAGAGAGAAAGAATCGTCTGTATGGAATAATACCTTGCGACAGGTGCAAAGGTCTCCTCATAATTGATCCCCTCAATCTGTGAAAAGCCTTGGGCAAAAAATCTTGCCTTGTACTTCTCCACACTCCCGTCAGCTGCCTGCTTCACTTTGTAGATCCATCTCAAACCCACCACTGATTTCTCTTCCGGCCTTAGGAAAATCTCCCATGCACTGTTTCTGACAATCGAATCATACTCTTCCACCATGTCATCTACCCATGCGGGATCCTCCACAGCTTCCTCGAAAGAGGATGGCTCTGTCACGATACACTTGCTCATAAGAGCCATGTATCCAGTATACCGATCAGGTGATTGTCTCTGTCTGCGCTGTGATGTAGGTGCTCCTACAACCCTCTCTCCATCTTGAGCCAGTCGCTCAGCTTCTGTAGTGTGCTTCCACCCTCTGATGGTTGGCGCTGCATGAGTGGTCTCTTCCACTCCATGAACCTCCTCTTGTGGCTGATCCACATCCTAAGGCTCATCCTTAGGAACTAATAGCTCCTCATTTGCATGCAAGTGTGGCTCCCTCTCAAGCGAACACTTCATGGCTTTCTCCTCATGAAATTTGATATCCCATTGCACAATAGTCTTATGACTGTTTGGAAAATACACACGATAGTTGTGGGGTGTATCAGTGTACCCCACAAATATCCCAACCTCTGCAGTCGGCTCCAGCTTCTTCCTGACATCCTTCGTCACATGAATGTAAACAGGTGAACCAAAAATCCTCAAATGAGAAATATCAGGCTTCTTACCAAAAAATGCCTCCTCGAGTGTACTCATGCCAAGTATCTTGTGAGGACAATGGTTCTGCACATATACTACAGTATTGCATGCCTCAGTCCACAAGTGTATGGGAACGCCCTGATCATGCAACATCGCCTGTGCAGTGCCCACGATCGTTCTATTCTTCTGCTCAGCAAACCCATTCTGCTGTGGGTTATGAGGTGCTATGAGCTCTCTTCGAATTCCTTCTGTGCAGCAAAAGTCCTTGAACTCGCCAGAGATGAATTCACCACCATTTTCACTCCTAAGAGCCTTCACCTACTTCCCCAATTCTTTCTCAACCAGTGCCTTGAACTCACAGAACTTTGAGTATGTCTCGCTCTTCTTCTACATGAAGAAGATCCATCACTTACGAGAAAAATCATCAACAAATATCACATAGTACCTGTGCTTTGCTGTCGAAGCTACTGAGAAAGGTCCACACACGTCTGTGTGAATTCTCTCAAGGATCGTCGTGGCGCGACTATCCTTCTCGTGAAAAGTGGCTTTCACAAATTTTCCCAAGGTACACCCCTTGCACTGATCTGACTGCGCAAGAGTGCCTTTAGGAAGCCCAGTAGAAATCTGCTGCAGTATCTTCAAAGCTCCATGGTGAAGGTGGCCCAATCTCCGGTGCCACAACTCGCCATCATCCCAACTCACCACTCCTTCTGCCTTGCCTGCCATTGCTGCGCAGCCATCTACCTGCAATTGATAAAGGTTCTTAACTCGAACCCCTATCCTCCAGGTCTCACCAGTTGCCTTACTGCGCAGGAAAGCCTTTCCCTCGCTAAATACAACATCATATCCCTTGTCTTCTAACATCGCCACAGAGATAAGATTCTTCTTCAATCTTGGAACATGCATCACTTCCTTCAATATGAAGGGTTTACCAGACTCCCTCTCAAAGGAAATGGTACCGATACCGGTCGCACTGTATCTACCATCATCGCCCATCTTGATGTGCACTCCAAGATCTTTCTCATCCAGATCAGTAAACAAATCTCGATCTCTTGTCATGTGAAAAGATGCACCACTGTCAAGAAACCACACTGAACCCATCACACTTGAGACCAAGCATGCGATCAGTGAAAAATCCAGCTCAAACTGCGAGGCTAAGGCCTCTCCAGCTGTAGATCCAGCAGCTTGCTTATTTTTATTCTTTTGTGGACAACTAGTGGCGTAATGTCTGTGTTGGTGACAATGAAAGCACTTCACCTTGGACATGTCCTGCTTCTTACCTTTCGCACCGAATTGAGAAGCATGCGTCTTGCTCTTCCCCTTCTTTGCTTTGGCAACCAAAGCACAATTTTCTTCATCAGAGTTCTTTGATGAAGATCTGTCCATGGTACTTCGCCTTATCTCCTCTTGCACAAGATCCGACCAAAGTCGCTCCCATCTTGGCAATTTCTCCCGACCATTGACAGAGTCTTGATAGGAATGCCAAATCTTCGGAAACCCAAGGAGAACCAAGCTCACGAATTCCTCATCATAAAAATTAACCCCCACACTTCCTAGCTCATCCCTGCATTGGATGAACTCCGTGAGGTACTTGGGCATACTGTCGCCTTTCTCCATTTTTATGTTTCTGAGTTTATCCTTGAGCGCCAACTTCCTCTGGTCGCTCTTTATTTGGAATAAATCTATCAAGGCTTTCCACATCAAGAATGGAGAAGCTTTCCCATGAAGGCTGGATACTATGTGATCCTTCACACCTTCAACCAGAATCCTTCGACACTTTGTTGTCTTCTTTTGCCATGCGTTAAGTATAGTAGCATCACTAGAAGTAGGCTTTGGGACTTCAGCATCTATGAACTCCTTCAACCCATTGTCATCTAGCACCGCCTCCATCCTATCCTTCCATGCAATATAATTTGAGCTTCCCTCAAGGGCATACTCCAATCGCAATCCGTTGAAAGACATCTCAACTTTGACACCAAGAAAACACTGCTGCAAATTCGAATTCCACCAGCACAAAACTCAACCAATTGTTTTACAATTTTCTCGATGATCAATGTGCTCCGATACAATCTGAAATTTTGGTATTATATTCAAGATTCTCACGATCTACACTATTTTAACTTCTTACACAACACAAAATCTCTTTTGCAATCCAATCTCGTATGGCTAAAATCAATTGCATGCACATTAAACCATAAACAATCACACATATGAGCATAGTATTTCATGGAAAGCTTAGTCCCAACCCCAACTATCTGACATACTATATGTCATAGAGATCATGTAACAATCAATTTAAAGCTCCTCACAAGCTCTCAGCACAACCTCCAATTGCTACACACTAATCAAGCTAGATCTAGCAAAACACATGCTCCAATCTCTGCCACCTGATAGCCAACCTCTATTGCATAATAAATGCTATAGGATGGCTCATTAAATGACTTGAACCACCTGGTTTGTACTATGCAATCCTCATGGGCTTCTCCAATCACTGGTAGTTGCAAATATGCAACAATATAGTCACAACTGATAGTTAACCTGCTCTTTCACCTATCTCTGCACTGGTCTCCACTGAAACTGTCCATGCATTGAAGTTAACTGATGTATTCTTTAGTTGATTAATGAGTTTATAATTAGTGAATTAATTAATAATTAATTCACACCACTCTCACTAGTGTATCAATCAGTTAGACTAGATACAACTAGCTCAACTATGTTTAGCTCAGTTAAGCTGAACACAACTCCATTAACTTCCTCAATCAACTCCACCAAACTCTCTCACATGAGTTCTAACTGAAGTATCCATGCAATAGCTCCACTTAACCCTCAGGAATAGCGTAATTCCTTCTGTCAGCTCATGTGCCACATCTGTGCACTTAACTGAAGTGCTCCAAGAGAATAAGATAATGTTTATAGTCCAAATATTATTAAGAGCTAATAATATTCGACATATCTATTTTTAGACTGGCAATCTAAAAATAGATTCCGCCCAATATGTCTAAAATAGAAGTCCATCTATTTTTTCCAACTTGACCAACCATCCACAAATAGCATCCTGCAACTCATAGAACATGATCCATATGTCTAAAAATAGACTTTGCGCCAAAAATAGACTGCGGGCCCACTTAGTGAAGGCGACTCTTTTCACTAAGCTCATCATCTTGTTGCAATCTCAATAGAAAACTCACAATTTTTTCGCTTTTCTGAATGCTTCTAATATTTGGAAAGGCGACAATGACTTTTTGAAATGTAAGATGGGATTTTATAGGCTTGTGGATTTAATTTAATTTGAAAAACCCACTTTCTAATGTTTGAAGTCTTTTTTCTTTTCTGACTGATACTTTTTGACATTTTTTTCTTTACAGGTTGCTGAAGTCATGAATTTGGCTTTTCTTTTGCTCATTGAGGCTTGACATGTTCATTTTGACAACTTTGGGATTTAATTATTACATATAGTAGCATCTTCAAAATCTTATGTATTTTCCACTATAGAGTTCAACTCATATTTTCCACCCTCTTTGGCTGCCTTTTTCAAATCTCTAAGTGCCTGTAGTTATTTACAACAATCATCAGTGTTGTCTTCTAATTTCTCTATAGCCCTTTCATGTTCATTCATTTATGTCTAGTTCACCTTACCTTTTTTCCATATTCCATCAATATTTTATGATAGACTTTCTTCATTTTTGGCCTTATGTGCTTCCTCCATGTTATTTTCTTGCAAGTAATCACTACTTTGGCACTCAAATGGACTATCAAGTTTATAGCCCTTGTCATCTACAAGACCAAGTTTTTCCCCTTTCCCTTGTTGTAAATTTTTTTCATTCAGGAGTAGACAGTCTACATCATTAGTACTTTCTACTGATAAGTCTTCAAGCACCTCTACAGAAGTGCCAAACTTTGTCCCATTTTTCTCACTTGTAGGTTCTGAACTTAGAAGATAATCCTCCTTGGAAATTTTAGGTCCTTCTTGAATAACCATGTCTTGACATTCTAGTATATCTGAGCCAGATTCTAGTAAAGGAAAAGTAGTACTTGAAACATCCAAGGATTTTGGGGAGCCAGAAGAATTCTTTTCATAATCAATCCTTCTCATATGTGTGCTGACCTCATCGAAATGAAAGGATGACCTTGAAAAATGAAAAACCCTAATGACCTAATGGGAGAGTTTTTTGACCTGATTTTGAATGAAACTCGACTTAAAAACTTTCAAGTGAAAAGAGCATTTCAAAAAGTATTGTTATGCTCAAGGGGACATGGGAATTAGTTAGCAACAAGAAATCTTAAAGGGAGGATGGAGTTTATTTACAAGGTAAAATGGGGAAATGAGGTTTTAGGTAGGAAATAAGGATGAAAATGAGAGGTATAAACCCATAATGAGTCTTTTAAGAGCAACAGGGTGGCTTTGAGATGGAAAACTGATAGATAGGGAAAAGGTTTTATGAAGATAATGAAGGCAGTGAGATTTTTGAAACTCAAGATATTCAAGGAATATTGTTTTCAGAAAACTATAACCATTCTATAGTCATCCAAATTTAGTAAAAAATATTGATGACTAACACATTGATTATGTCACTAAATGGGTAGAAGCTTAATCACTTTCCTTCGCTAATGAAAATGTTGTAGTTTCATTTCTTTTTGAGAATATTTTTTACTCCTTCTGGTTTCCCAAGGGAAATTGTGACAGATCAAGGAACTCAGTTTACATCCAGAATGGTGCAAAAGATCATGGAAGAATACAAAATCAAGCATAGAAAGTCCAGTCCATATCATCCATAGACAAATGGATAAGTAGAGTCCACTAATAAAGTGATTGAAACAATCCTCACAAATATTGTACATTTTCATAGGAGGGATTAGGCATGAAGGATTCCAGAAGCTTTATGGGCCTATCATACCACATGGAGAAGGAAAATAGGAAATACTCCCTATGAACTTGTTTATAGGAAGAAAGTCCTATTTCCAATAGAGTTCCAAATAAAAACCTTTTAAACAACAGTCAAACTGGGACTTGAGTATCACTTCACTTGTCAGAGGCACAAAGGCATAGAATGGAACAAATCGATGAGCTTGATGATATAAGGAAAGATTAAATTCAAAATACCAGCCTAGTTCAGAAACATAGATCCAGATGTCATGACAAATACATCAAAGAAAGAAAATTTCAAGAAGCAAGGGAAATATTGGGGTTCTTCACCCGAACCCAAATATTTTTCACCTGTCCCATGGCCTTGTGACGAAGGAACATATTTCCTTCACTAAAAATCACATCATATCCACGATCTTCTAACATAACAACAAAAACCAAATTCTTCTTTAAACTGGGTACATGCATGACATATTTTCTTATGAGGGGTTTACCTGACTCTCTCTAGAAATTAACTATACCAATCCTGGTAGTGCTATACCTCCCGTCATCACCCATCACGATGTGTATCTGGAGATCCTTCTCCTCCAAGTTGCTGAAGAATTCTTTATTGTTGGTCATATGGAATGAAGCACCACTATCCAAGTACCACATATATACCAACACCGATGACACCATGCATGCGATGATGGTGAAGTCCAACTCGAATTGCAAAGCCAATGCTTCACATGTTTCTCCTCTTGAGGCTTTCTTGTTGTTCTTCTTTTGTGGAGAATTTTTGGCATAATGTCCCTGCTCATGACGGTTGAAACATTTCACCTTTGACAAGTCTCACTTCTTTCCTGCCTTTCCGGTCTTGTATTTTGAATGGGACGCCTTCCCTTTTCCTTTCTTCATTTTTCCAGCCAAGGTATAATTTTCCTCATCATCAGTCTTTGACGAGGATCCATCTCTGGTGCTCCGCCTAATTTCTTCTTGTACCAAATCAGACCAAAGTTGCTCCCAATCTAGCAGCTTCTCCCTCCCATTAATAGAGTCTTGGGAGCTATTCCAGCTCTTGGGAAGACCTAGAAGAGCTAGGCTCACCAAATCATCCATGGAAACAATGACCCCAACACTTCCAAGCTCATCATGATATGTGGTGAACTTGGTCAGGTATTTCTCGATCGTGTCGCCCTTTTCCATTTTTATCTTCTTGAGCTTGTCTTTCACCACTAGCTTCCTGTGGTCGATGCTATTCTGATACATATCTATAAAGGCCTTCCACATTTCATATGGATTCGCCTTCCCATGGAGGTTCGAGACAATATGGTCTTGAACTCCCTCTAACAATATCCTTCTCGCCTTTGCAACATTTTTCTTCCATGCATCAAGAAGTTGAGCATCTGCAGCTATGGGCTGCGGGACATCAACATCTATGAAAGCTTTCAGTCCATTGTCCTCAAGCATTCCCTCCATCCTGTCCTTCCATGCAATATAATTCTAATTTCCCTTGAGTGCATATTTGAGTCTCAAGCCATTTAAAGACATCTTGATCTGTTGTTGGATACCGAAGAAATAATCTCCAAATTCGAACCAAATAAAAAAACAAACTATGTATTCTCTTCTTATTGTAATTCCTAGCGCTCTGATACCATGTAGAAAATCTAACCACGAGGATTCTATATGATCTTATGATGTACTAAAACAATATATTGAATCCCTTATACAATTTGCAGAAAAAAACATGATCGCACAATCATATAAACAAGAGAAAGAGACAATCAATCACACAACACAAGATGTATCTGCGGAAAGCACGCTTCCTAAAACCTCGCTATCTTTATATTGTATAAAGTAAAGGATCATGAAACAATACAATTATTTCTCTCACAAGATAACTTATGCACTCTTCCAATTGTCTCACATTGATCTAGGGAAAATTGGACAAATACTTAGCCAATACTCTACCTCTACTCAGCCTGCCTTTCTCACACATTCCTTGAGGAATTAATGCCCTATTAAATAGGAAAATCCCTTGCCTTGACTACAAATCCATATAAGCTCTCTAACTGACTCTATAAATGATATGTACAATTTTCTAATTATACAACTAATATTTATCTTCCCTTTAACCTCTATCTCAATTGGGCCTTCATCAAAACTAACATGTAACAACTATTTATATTGAATTATCAATTAACTGATTGATCACTCATTGTGAATTAAATCAGATTTAATTCACTAGACCTCTCACTATCTCATCGCTCAGTTAGAACTACTTAAACTGATTTTAACTCAATTTCTTGAGTTAACTGATTACAACTCATGCATAACAACAACTGGACCCCCTTAAATCATGGAATCACTCTACACGCAATCTCTCTGACCATCAACTCGAATTTCCGAAGATAACTCATTCATTCTGACTTAGTTAACTAATACAAGTTGTTATGAGATTAAATTAAAATTTCTCTTCCAAATTTAATTAAATGAAAATTAAATTAGAAGACCTGATTTGGGGTGCCATTTCAACACAACATTCTATCTAACCAAACTCTAACAAACACTAATATGTGAAAACCTTAGCACTCCAACCGTATGATGATTAGTAAAAGAAAAAAAAACAAATTTGAGTTTTGTGAACAACGTGACGATTTCCGTAGTTTCCAACCTTTCAAAGGTCTACAAGGAAAGGGAGTGACTGCCCCAAATGCATATTTTTTTTTCATTCATGGGGCAAGAGCCCGAGGTCATGAACCTCATATTTTAGTGAGTATATATAGCAAAGAGGTGACTCCAAAATGCTAAATTTTTGTGAGGTATGGCCCAAGTGCTTAGAGCCTTAGCCCTCATAGTGCCTTTCCATAACCAATAACAAAGGGAGGTATGAGTTACTCCTTAAAAAAATTAAGAGAGAGGAAGTAGTCTCAAAATCAAGTCCACACATAATTGAAAGTTATATGAGAAGGTATTATAGGAAATCCAACTTTGTTGATCCGTTTTAGGACAATATACAAGTAAAGAGACATTCAATTGACCAATTATGAAAGATGCAAATCTACATGTCTACTTAAGGGGGATTATGGTCCAAGCATTAAACAATATATATTATCTCTAAACATTCAAAAACTACAATTTTCATCCATAACAACATGATTATATGAAATCCTATAGATTACAATATTTCTTATGATCTAAGTAATTGTTAGCACAACCTAGGTGTCTATCCGATTCACAGTATGCAAGTTTATCTGTAATCATGAGTATGGAAACAAAGTCCCTAGTTTAAACATTCAATATTGTTAACAATGAAAAAAATTACATATAACCATATATATGTATCTATAAATTGAACTCATAACCTGTAAAATGACATGAAATCAAGGTTATGACAATGAGATACCCAAATTATTAAATATATCATATAATAAAGAGCTTGTAAGAAGGGAATAGGTTAATCCTGAATGATTTTCAGGTCACCAGTCATGAGCATATAAGGTAACCTGCAATTCACTAAGAAGGAAATAACCACATGACCCAAGCATTTCGTACCACCATGGATAAACTAGATAAATGATCAACCACGATTATACAATGACTCAAGCATTTTTCCATGAATGAAATAAGGCACTACATCAACCCATCAATATATCAACACAACTAATTTCCATATATAAAATATGCATCAATCAATATACTTATATGAGTGGATTTAAGTAGCAACTAAAGGGTAAACTTACACTTTCATCCCAACGATAGGCCAACTACATTTAAATCTCTCTTTCAGCTGACCACCCCCAAGCTGAATCCAAAGTCTGAGGGGATGCTTGCACAAGGAATAATTTTCCATCAACAATGTAGTCAAGTACTTAGAAGATGAAGTCCATTATACCAATTCAATATCTAACTAAACTTTAAATTTAAAGTAAAATTAGTATTTATTATCACCATTAATATAATAGTATAAAACATATAATATACACATTATCCATTATGTTTCATATTTGAATGTAAAATAAACACTAGAAAAATGCTCAAGTAGATATATTTGTAAATAATAATGTCTTTCAGACTAATCACATCATTAGGATTTGGTCAATGTTTTGAACCCATTAATGTGGTTCATCCTCAAAACAAAGGTGAAAAAATCAATCAATCCTAAAGAATAAATAGTAAGGATGCATAAGGGTCTAGAGCTAGCTATTGATACACGCAAAAACTTGAACCTTTGATGCATCCCTACAACTTTTTAGAAATGTAAGATCATATGTTTTCTTAGCAACTTGTAGTTGAGCTCACTCAAACTAACAAGCTTTATCATCCAATTCCCTTCCCACATCATTAGGATTTGGTCGATGTTTCGAACCAACTAATGTGGTTCATCTTGAGGACAAAGGTGAAAAAATCATTCAATCCTAAAGAATAAATAGCAAGGACCCATCAGGGTCTAGAGCTAGCGATTGAAACATGTGAAAACCAGAACCTTTGATGCATCCCTACAGGGTCACGAGGATGAACCACGTCAGTTGGTTCGAAACGTCAACCAAATCCTAATGATGTGATTAATCTGAAAGACATTATTATTTACAATATGGATCGCAAAAGTATAAGACCTAACATTATAACCCTACATCGAAGGGAATTGGCTGATAAAGCTCGTCAATTTGAGCGAGATCGACTACAAGTTGCTAAGAAAAAATCTGATCTTACACTTCTAAAACATTGTAGGGATGCATCAAAGGTTCTCGTTTTCACTCGTATCAATCACCAACTC
This sequence comes from Pinus albicaulis, assembly GCA_034641835.2. NCBI lineage: Eukaryota > Viridiplantae > Streptophyta > Pinopsida > Pinales > Pinaceae > Pinus > Pinus albicaulis. The sequence goes on from CM076572.1 coordinate 953,853,253, forward strand.
TAGACCCTGATGCATCCTTGCTATTTATTCTTTAGGATTGATTATTTTTTCACCTTTGTCCAGAGGACGAAACATTAGTTAGTTAGTTGGTTCAAAACGTTAACCAAATCCTAATAATGTGATTAATCTAAAATACATTATTATTTACAATATAGATCACAAAAGTCTAAAATCTAACATAGATGTATCTGTGTTATGTGAGTAATTCATTTCTAAACCATAATTCATTAATAGATAGATAAATATGGTTTAATTTTTCTACCACAATGAATGGAACATCAACAAAATTTATATCTTAAAAGAAACAACTAAATTGCATACATTTACAAACTTAATATAATAGATATGAAAACAAAAAATAACGATAAAATCAATACAAGTAAAAAGTAATTTAAATATTTTCAAATTATTTTAAAACTTAATTTGTGACTTTCAATAATTAAAATTAAAATTAATATACATTTAAAAAAATAAACATAAAAAAATTCTTAATTAAAATATATTTTGTTAGATCTAATACTTTTTGTGATCCTATGATTAATTCAAAAGACATTGATTTATCTACAAATTGATGAAATTTTGATCCAATTAGAATATTATTCGCATCTGGTGATAAAACAAGCTAACGAATCGATATCAAATTAGAATATTATTCGCATATTCGCATCTGGTGCTAAAAGAAGCTAACGTTTCGATATCATATTACATTATTATTCACATCTTTTTTTTCCTTTCGGAAAAAATATTTTAAAGAACAGTACTATTTTGACATCAAAAGGCCATGAAGTACTCCATGACGTTGATCCTTCACATAGTGTTGACCATATGGATATGCTTTTCTTCAAATGCGAGATTGACAACCATTACAGTTTTGTTACTGGATGGTTAAGACTACTGGTTTTTAATCTTTTTCTAGAATATTCTTTTTTTAGAATTTGGCAACGATAAATTTGGCAACATTTTAAATTTTATTACTTAAACGTGTTGAAATATAAACAAATATTTACCAAATTTAAATTTACCAGTTAAAAAAAAAATTCACAACACAATTAACCAAAAAGAAATATAATAAAAAAATAGTGGAAACAAAATTAAATCTTTTTTACTGAATGGTTGAAATCGTCAAGAAGCACTACGCCAACGATAGTGGTGGTATAAATATATAAACTTTTTTTCAGAGGACAAAAACAACTTATATTAATAGATTAACACAGGTACATAATCGGAAGATAGTTCACAATTTGTAGTAAGCATCATCCATCCCCAGCAACAACCATTGCTTATCAAATCTAATATGAAAACTTATGACAACCCAATATAAACGGGACTTTCCTGAGAGTCCATCAATAACTAGAAATTACCATATGTTTCTTAAATTTATTTTAATAAAAAATAAAATTTTAAATATATAATATAATAATCCAAATACCCAATTACACCCTTCTTTAAAATAAGGGTAACCAATAATTATTCCAAATAAACTATATATATACCCACGTCCATTTGAAAAAAATATTATGTACCATCACATAAGTTTATTCTAATGTTTTACGGATGGTAAGGAGCTATCACTATTGTCTAAGTTTATCGTGATATTTAATTTCATATACTCGTTAGATGCATAAACAATGATAATACAAGAAAGGGCATTATTTTAGATGCATAAACAATGATATTAAGAGAAAAATAGCATTACTTTACCTAAATATTAGGAGGAAAGTTTTTAAATCATAATGTGTTCCGGTTGAAGTAATTTTCTTTTATATCATTCTAGTTTATAAGTTATTAAGCATCATAAATATAAAAAGGTGTATAATTTTATTCTTAAATTTTATATTTCCAGAAATGTGTAAAAACAATTATGGTTTAAATTAAAGTTTATGAAATTAAAATATAAATATATATGAGAATTTAAAATTTAAAATATTTGTATGTATTTTTTATTAAAATTGTAATATTAAATTATTTGAAAATACAAATTAATTTTAATATTAATGGGGAATAGTTTTTTATTTTAAATGATTTGTTTACAAAGAGTTGTAATTTTTTTAAATAATAATTATTTTTAATTTTTTTTATGAATTTTTTTTCCCTGGAAAAAATCGTAATTTTCATTAATTGTAAAGAAAATTACATGTTACATTTGCTTCAAAAAATATTTTGCATATTTAATAGTGTTCAAAAAAAATATATCAGGAGTGGTTCGTTATAACCATGTTCAGCAGTAAAAATAGCAAAATATTTACAAAATTGGCATGGATCGTATCCATATAAACATAGATATTGTTATCACTTCGCCAGATTCCCAAGGCTAAAGAAGGAATCCCAATAAAGGTAACCAAGACCAAGTTTTTGACTTGGTAGCTAGCCCTGCCAGGTCACAGCCAGGAGGGCTGGAGGAATTAGGGTTTTTAGGCTAGATATGGAGTGTAGAGGGTTGTTTTGATTTGATTTGGTTTGTTTTCAATGGATGAAGAAATTAGGTCAAGGGAGCTAGGTCAGGGAAAATGAGACAGGGTTGCAGGGATCAATGGGGCAAGGTAGGCACAAGGCTTATCGCTTAAAGATGATTGTGACAGAATGGTTTTGAGACTGGGGAGAAGCTAGGAAGAGCATAGGAGATGTATTCTTCCTAGATAGAGGAAAATGGACAAACTATGATCAATTCCCAAAAACAGAGCATGAGCAAGCATGTATTATGATTATAAACTTGAAAGAGATCATACCATAGAGATGAAGTGAACATAAATACAATACATTCTAACATATGATACTGAAGAAAAAACAATGATAAGCATAATACCAAAAGTATCCCACAAAATAGCTGCAACTCCTCTTTATTAACTCACCAAACTGAGTACAATAGTTCCTTGATCAATAAGCAAACATACAAAACTGATTCCAACCTTTGAAAATGAGTCAAAAAGTACAAGATATAGACCTCAAACAACCTCTCCCAACCTCAGGGGTAAAATCCATGAGAGGAGGAGTTGATCCACCTAATCTTGAACTGAAACCTAGAGTGAAGGGTGGTCCAAGTGACTCAACCCTAACTTTTTGCAAACTGATTCATTACACCTCATCGTGAGTTTTAACCTAATGTATTTACCCTATGTAAAAGTAAAAACATAACATTTACATTTACTTCCATCAATTACAAAGGTAAATAAATCAATTTCTGAGATAAAGTCAAAAATTATAGTGAAAAACCAAAAATACTAGCAAATTGTCATTCACACCCTCACTGTGTCATTTGCGCCCTCTATCTTGCAGGCCACTTTTGGAGGCCTTCCCGGTGTCCAAATTGGGTCCAGGATACCTCGTTGAAAAGCTGATCCTATCTACTTTCCAGATATGCATTCAGTTTCCAAAATGAAATTCATTTGAACCCTCAAAATGTCATTCTCCCAAGACTGTTATTTGCGCATCACCTAGGTCAAAATAGGGGCAAAAAGGTGATTTTTTGGTGGTTTTTTGAGCTTTTAACCTATCAAAACTACAAACCAAGATCGGAAACATGGTTTTATGAGATGAATTGGTCATGAGGAATCCAATAATACCTTATTTCCATCAGAAAGTGCCCCAATCATTTGCGTAGCACCTAGGGCACTGCGCAAATGACCAATTTTCTACTAAATGTCTGTCTCAAAAAACTCAGAAATTTCCAGATTTTGCCAAAATTTTTGGAAATGCCTCAAAATTTTTGGAATGACTGATGATGATGTTGCTCGGCTTGGAGAGAAGCCTTAACAAGTATTTCCAATTTCTTCTTCTCTTATTGGTGAGTTAGTGCTTATATTTTTGCATTTTTTGCCTTTAGCTTTGCCCTTATATTTCTTTCTCTCTTGGATAAGTGCTTGGCCATTCTCCTTTGAATTTGGTTGTTTCCAAGTGGTAATTTTTGGTATGTATTCTTCTTCTGCCATGGTGTTTCAGTCAAAACCCTACGGTGGTATGGTGATGGTGAAGAGTGGCTTTTAGGAATAGGGAATGGGAAACGGAAATTGAGGGAGATGGTGTAAAGGATTTATATAATGGGGGAGGGGATAGGGAGTAGTGATATGATGGGTTTAGGATGGGGAAATTATTCACAAGTTGGAGGTTGGGAGCCTAGGTAGTTGTAGCACCTAGGACTTAGGTTTTTGGGAGAAAGTTATAGGAATAGGGAATTTTTCAAGTGAGGGGTTTGGGAATGGGTTTTTATAAGTGTGGGAAGGATGAAAAGGGTAAGGGAGTGAACCTTGGGAGTTTCACAAGTGTAATGGGATAATAGGGTTTTTCCTCAATTCAAACACCAAATTACAACCTCAATTTACAAGACTTCAACGCATAAACTTATGAAAATGGTTTTTCATGGCATGAGCATTTTACTGGTTTCCTGGAGATCAATGAGTGGTCGAGCTTTGAAGGAAATTTCTCATCACTTGAATGATTTCTAGTGCTTGCTAGTAATTTGCGCCATGAACAGAGCATTTTTTTCTCTTGACTGAGTATTTATGCCCTTGCCTACACATTTGCACCCTCTGCTGAGTATTTGCACCCTCTCAGTGCCAGAATTTGCGCCCTCAATGTGTTATTTGTGAAATGCCTTTTTGAAGACAAAATTTGGAGGCATTTCCAAACTCCAAATTGAGCCCATGATAGTTAGTTGGAAATGTTATCCTGTCTACTTTCCAAATATGCCTTTAGTTTTAAGAATGGATTTTATTTGACCTATAAAAAAATTAATTCTTCCAAGACTGGTCAAAAATTGCAGAATGAGGGTGAAAAAATGTAGTGTGCTGGTGCAGGAAACTTTTGGAGGCCTTCCTCAACTAGAAATTGATCTCAAGATAGCTCATTAAAAATATCTCTCTGTCTAGTTATCATTTGACTCATAAATAAAGTCATTTGGACACTCTAGCTAGGAGACACATTGATTTTCCCAAGGTCCCTTCAGAAGTGCAACAACCCTCTTGTAGCAACTGTATTTTTGACATTTATCCAAGACCATGATACCTATGTAAGAACTGAAGGAGGTTTTTCTTCGCTGGCCTATGATGGACAAAACTCTCTCTCATTTTTGTCAAATTCATCTCTTTTTTGTCAAAAACATAGTTTGAAGAAAAACTAGCCCTACGAGTGGCAAATGATTTGACTCTTGGAATGACTTCTTGAAAAATGATGGAGACATGATGTTTATGAGCTGAAATGAACTCATACTTACTGATATGACCTAACTTATGCCTCCTCTGCTCAGATGTCTTTGTTTCCATAGAAAACCCTATCTCAGTGGGAGAGGAAATTTAGGGTTTAGTGCTTGTGGAAAATGATGATTTGAGCACCCTTTGGGAAAATACAACTCCCTTTGACATTTGATAAATTGATGGAATAAAAACCCTTTCACTTTGACATTTGATGTGTTGGAATGTGGAACTATGAGTTGGCATCCTTGGGAACCAAGTACTTATTACATATTTAATGACATAAAATTACATAGAAAAAAATAAAAATTACATCTTCGTTTTTCAAATAAATATTACATCTGGGAATGAAACTCACACTTGAAATCAAATTAAAAATATGGAAACCATCTTGGAGATCATCTTTACATGGTAAAGAGACATTATTTGGGATCACTCTCATACTTTGATAATTTTATGCAAATGAAATGGTGTTTTATTTGGACCTTGAAGATTGAAACCTAGAAACCTAATGAGACCTTGGATGACCTGACTCCATGGTTGACTTTGAATGAAATAATGACATAGTGAAATGAGTTTTCAAGAGTGATTTACACTCACTAAGACATGAAGGTGGGTCAACAAATGTGAAATTTTGAGGGAGAGTGAGGTTTTATGACTAGGGTTACCATCAGTGAGTGATTTTTTTGCATGACCTAGTGGAATGATAAAAAAAAATCTGAGTGGGACCCCTAAAATGAATATGAAAAGAGTATTTTGATCATTGATGGAAGAATCCAAATTATGACACTAATAGATATCATATAATATAAGTCTGTATGCAAAGAAAAAAAATAGAACATAAAGCAAAAACCATAAAGCCTCTGATCAGAGAGGTTGAACCAGAGGTTCTGGTGTCCCAAAATCCTCTATGAAAGGATGGTGATAATGTTGATAAATGTCTTCTCCCAGGTGTTATGTTATATGCCAATGTCCCCATGTTATTTGCGTTGCTTCTTTGGACAAGCGATCAACGTCCTAGTTCCTTTTCCTATAAATATGAGTGATAGTAATGTTATCAAAATGATTTTTAAGAGAAATCACTTCATCCAACAAATTTCTAATAGTGTGTGCATGACGTGTAGCAGTGTTACTGAACCAGTTTAAAATGATCTTTTAGTTCCCAAATATTTGTATCCTATTGCATCTCTTCTCTAAGGCGAAATAAGGAGCAGTCTGAGGCAGTTGAGTTCTGAATAGTTGTTAGTGCCTAGGCCCAATCCGGTTTTGATCTTATAGAAATTATCATCAGCTAGGTATAGTAATGCACCTCCTTCGCATCCCTCAATGCTGACTGCACCATCGAAATAGGCCCAAGGGAAGCTTTTATTGATGACTTCCGGAGAAATAACCCTTTTAGCTTTTGAGTGTGTCTCTTCAGGTATGGAGTGATAGAGGGCTAGTATAGAATTGTGTATGGTGTGCTAGGGGGTCGGTGCACATTGGAATATGCAGTGGTTCTAAGATAGCAATAGTCCCCAGGTTATCAGGAGGGGCAGATTTCGAGTCTTGCTCAAGGTAGTGGCATGCCACCAGTTCTGCCAAGCAAGGAGGATGGTGTCCCCTTGCCAATGTAAATTAATGCCCAGGTCCTTAGTAATTTGGTTCCACATATACCTAGCCATGGGGTAGTTGAGGAAGAGGTGGAGAATGTCTTCCGCATGTGCCTTGCAGTGTGCAAATCGTGAGGGACCATGGATTGAACACTTAGCTAGATTTTCCTCGACGGGTTCACAATTATTAAGGATACACCACATGAATAGACGAGTTTTTTCGGGGGGAGGGGGGGTGGCTTAAGCTTTCAGAGTGGTTTCCACCACCACCACCCCAACTCAGAAGGAAGTTGTGCCTGAGTGAGAGCAACATAACCATATTTAGGCGTGTAATAACCTTTGGGAGCTGTGGCTTAGATCAATTCATCATATGTGTCGATAATCCTGATATGGGATATCTTGAGAGCCTTGATTTACCTGTTCCAAGTCCCTTTCCATTGCTTTAGGATGTTGAGGAAAATGGCAGATTTCCACTCCTAGATGGTCCAGTCTGAATTATCACTGTCCGCTACCCGTCAAAGTCTCGAAATCCCTTGATCACTAAGGAATAATATGATGTCCTGGGGGAGTAGATGCTCCTTGCCACAACCTGACCATGGGTCTAGGCCTATACGAACCTGTGTGCCAGCGCCCACCCGCCAAGCCAGCCCCTGTTTAATGAGAGCTAAAGAATTTGTGATGACCCGCCACACCATTGATGAGGATGTATGGGGACGATGTGTGCATCTGATCTAGTAAAGAGTAGATACGAGAGCAATGTATTTGGAATATATGACCTCTTTCCATAGGCTTTCTGAGGTCAAGAGTTGCCACCCCATCTTGGAAGCCAGGGCTTTAGCAAATAGGTTAAGATCCACTATTTGGGCTTGGTAATTTTCTCCCATTTCACCCAAGAAAAGGTGTGTTCTGAATCCTTACCACACCAAAGGAACCATATGCAAATTTGTTGAATTCGGTTGGTAACACCTTTAGGTATCCAAGCAAGTGCCATCCAATAGACAGGTATTGCCTCCAGCACAGATTTGATGAGGACAAGTCTACCCGCTTTGGAGATCCATTTCTGCTACCATATGTTGATTCTCTTCTCAATTTTGGCAATGATCCAATTCTAGTCATTGATTCTGTAGTCATTAGGCTTGAGTCTAAATCCCAAGTATTTGAGTCCTTCTTCAATGAGACGATGATCCAAATTGAATAGTTGAAGTGCATTTTGTCTCTCATGTGCAGAGCATTTTGAGAAAATAATGGTGGATTTGATTTGATTAGGGAGCATCCCCGTAGTTGTACAAAAAATGGATAATATTTTCTTTAATCAAATAAAATCCTGCAAGGATCCATCTATAAATATGAGCACATCATCAACAAAAAGCAAATGCGTCAAGAAAATAGTGACTGTGATTGTGACTCCCAAAAGTTAACGCATTCCTGGCAGAGGCAATGAGGGAGGTGAGGCCTTCCATGATTAGAAGGAAGAGGGGGGATAATGGGTAACCTTTTTTGAGCCCTTTCCCAGCATGGAAAAAGGTGTGGCAGCCCCATTAATGAGCAGGCTGAAGGAGTCAGTGGGGATGCAACACATAATCCATTGAATAAATGAGTGGGGGAACCCAATGTGAGTAAGTATCAACTGAAGGTAAGTCCAGTTTGCACAATAAAGGCTTTGGAAAAGTCAATCTTGAGGATGGAGAATTTGAGGCTATGGAGTTTGATGGAGTGGAGGGCATCTTAAGAAGTGCCAATGGCCTCATGGATTTGTATATGATGGAGGAATGTGAATTTTTCCTTGGAGATATGCTGGGATAATATATATTTAATGTGATTGGTTATAATCTTAACGATGATTTTGTAAAGGCAGTTACAGAGGGAGATAGGCCAGTAGTCATTGAAAGAAATAGGCTTGTCCACCTCGGGGATGAGGGAAATAAAAGTCAAATTGTAACTGTCAAACATTCTACCTGATAATCTGCAATATTTAATGACCAACAACAAATCCAATCCAATGAGATCAAAAAAGGAAAGGTAGAATTTGATTGCCCAACCGTCCGACCTAGGGCTCTTGTCCTTTTTGAACCATTTAAGTATTGCTTCAATCTTCGCAAGGGTGATGTTAGTCATCAGTAATTTTTTCCTAGGTAGATGACTAAATGATTGCCCTAGATTTCTAGAAACAAAGTTCATGAACATTGTGAGTTCGAGAAATCTCACTGCCTTCATCATCCTTAAGATAATTTTTCACTATTTCATCATCCCATCATGTCAAGCTCAGCTCACCCACCCCAGAAGACCCATCATGGGCTCATGTCACTCTTCTTGTCTTTATTGTGTCACCTTTGAACTCAATGCTTTGTTTTTGTTTTAGCCTAAAAACCCCTCTACTGCTACCTAGGGCCACCAAACAACCATCTCTCTTACATCCCTGGAAATGCCTCAAGCATTGATGATCTCAAAATTTTCTCTATAGGCTCTTTATATAAACCAAGTACATTGGATTTTGGATCTTCAATACATCAGTATATAAAACTCTATTTTACCCTAAAGATTCCAAAGTCTAAGTTTTCAGTCAAAAACCAAGTCCAAGGAACCTTCCACTAGTTCACCTAGGGTTTCATAGGTCATAGGGTGGATTTGGTATCCTTAAATCTTCGATTTATCTCTATAAGGAGACTTCTTTCAAAGAATAATAGGGACAAGTAACTTTGTCCAAAACTGATCAAAATGCCATTCAAGAAAGTTTTCCTTGGCCTAAAGCACAAATTCTGCAAGGGACAGCTGCCCTTGCTCACATTTCTGCAAAAAGATCAAGATGGCCATCATGCCTAAAAAGAGGTAAGGTAATAGGGTGAAATCATCACAAGAAGATCATCTTTAGCAAAGCGAAAGAAAACAGGCCTGTGTTTAAAGAGAATCAGGGTTTTTGTGACTAATGGGCAAAACAGTGTTGTGAAAGCAAGAAGCCAGTACAAGGACCACAAGGACAGAAGTCACCTCAACTCCATCAAGTGGACATTGAATATTTTTAGAAATAATAAATGAGTTTTGAAACATTATAGAGAACTTAGAAGACAACACTGTTTAATTTTCTCTAATAGCCACAAAACCTAGGATTTTGGAAAGATGGACAAAATAGGTCTAAAACAAATGATAAGGCCTCCTTTTTAAGAGCAGAGAGCATTCAAAAGATATCCAATTTTTTCTCTAGGGTTTGTCAAAGGCAGCACTGTTTCATTTACACCAAAGGAGAAATAGAAAAGAATATCAGTTTAAGGGGCTAACTTCCCAAATGCAGTCAAAGGTCTTCAAAGTAAACAAAATAAGGCAAGCATAGGGTTAAGTATCAAAGAGAGAAAACAAATTGAATCATGAGGTTAAAATTCAGAAAATGAGGTATTAAACTTCAAAAAGGCACTAAGGGATCAAGGGAAAATGAAATATAGGCACCTGCACAAAATCAGAAGTGGCCAAGTGAAACCCATGTCATAATATGAATTTTTTGAAACTTTTGGCAAAATAGACCTGTTACTGCCTTAAAATCAGAAGAAAGGTAAAGAGACATTCTTCAGGTCACCAACAATCAAAAAATGCCAAAAGGGATAAAAGACAGTGTTTTCAGTTTGTCAACAGCATGCCTAAAACAGCTAGAATAAGTGCCCAAGCTTCCAAAGGGTAACAAGGATGAAAAGGACACCTACATCCCCTCAGTTAGCCAACATCACAAGAGGAGAAAGATGCCTTGATAAACTTTTTAAAATCTTGCAAAAGATAAAGTTATCAATCAAATGACAAAAAGGGGTTGAAAACATAGTAAAGTGTGTTTTTAACTTTGATTTATTTCTCTCAAAGAGTATAAAGGTCATTTTTTTTTCACTTGAAATTCAATTAGCTCTTGGAAGAGAGAAAAAATGCTTAAGGAAGAAAAACAAAGTTTTTCTGGTCATTTTTTATCAAGTTTCCGAGTGCTACGCAAACAAGCTTTTCTCCCATTTAAATTTACAGGGCACTGTGCAAATAACCCCAGTGCTGTGCTAACCCTAGGTGCTCCGCAAATGCCTGCTCGACTCACCCAGGACACATAGGCCTGACACTTCACCCGACACTTCTGCACAAATCACCCGGGCGCTATGCAAATTGACCACTCGACTCACCCAAAAGGTGTGCAGAAGATTCCTATCTTGCCGGCGCTGCACTAATTGCCGTGTAGACCCTGCCGACCCTACGCAAACATCCCGACCCTACAAGCACGAGTAGATGCGCTGCGCAAATTCTAGAACAGTGCAAAAGTCAAAAACCCTTGTCCTAATGCAAAATTTCATCCTCTGAGGTGCCTCCAAGGTTGAAGAAGGTCTAAGAAATTGGTAAGTGGTATATTCTCCTAATCTCCAAGCAAGTTTTCAAATCAATTTTGGTTTTTAATGGTGTTTGAACTAAAAACCCTAGGAGGATAAACCCTAGGTCATTTACACAAAGGAGCTCCTATTCAAAGCCTTCTTGTAACCAGTTTAATGTCATATAAGGGTGGGTGAGTTAAGGTGTCTGAAAACACAGTTGAGAAGGGCCTCCTTAAAAGCTCCAAAGCCACTAAAACCCTAAAAACCCTAACCTCCATACCCCTTATTCACCAAAGCTTGACTCCATCCTTTTTCACATTGTTTCATCAAACCCTCGATTTGCAAACCAATGTCTCCCATCACCATGTCAGAGACTAAAAACAACAGTGCTAGTGAAGGTGGTTAAAGGCCTGTAAGACCAAAGCATAAGGGAGGGAAAGTGAATAGGTTGGAACCTCAAAGAACAGTAGCCATCACCTCCTCTCCTACGATCATATCATGCTTTCAGAATACAAGATTTTTCAGTTTTTTGAAAAGGTCAAACAGGTGAAGATCCATCTTGAACTTACAAGGCTCATCATTCTAAAATTTCACAACAAACACTCAAGCCTTGCAGGAGTGGATTTTGAGATTTCAGTAGGTACCATCTCTAAGGCTATAGGTATCCCAACTATGGGTGAAAAATGGTTTAAAAAGGGCAAGTTAGACAAACATTTCTTTGAGCCCTTCATCAAAACAAGGTATAGAGGAGACAACTGTTAATCCAAGTTTTCATTGATGGCAACAGGTTGAAAGACATTGATGGAAACATGGAAGATATCATTTGAAGTTTCTCCTACATGATGGTGCTATGACCCCATGATTGATAAGCCAAACAATGGAAAAGACAAATGAAGAAGGAATTCTGTCCTATGCATTTTATACAGACAAAAACTAAGGATAGTCACAAAGAAAAATTGTTTTTACCTCCTTAAAGGCATCCTTCCAAATTGACACCTATTTCATCTCTTAGAGCATGTTTTTGTCTTTCCGATGAGCTATTACTTGACCCGAAACTCCATGCCGTTTGGGAGATATGAATTTTTCAAATTAAGGATATATTTCTCTTTTTGAGCCGACCTATTCTCAGGAATACAAGTCGGTCTCCAAACAAGGTCATAAGAAGGCTATATATATACAATTCGTACTCATTTATCAAACAGAGATTTTGGTGGTCAATCACAGTACTTGGTTATCAAACATACACCACAGAAACTCAATTCATAACTCGTGAACTTAATGAAGATTTTGAAGCTGAGAAGGATTACTTGACATCTGTGTTGTAAGGGCTAACGGTGGAGTGAAATCTAGATTATATCTGAGCTGTAAAGGCTAACGGTGGACTATAACTGTGAAGATCAACCTATTACAACATACTCGTAATCATTAAGGAAAGCTCATACCCACTATAGCCTCTACACTTTAATATAGAGCAAAAATCAACAGATAGTGACTCAGATATCACAGATTCAGATTATATAGTGGCTCGGATTGCTTCACAGATTTATGGTTTGGACAGGAACCTAGAACAACCCTATACATCTCAGATTTGTGTCATTATTTTTTGATATAGAACTCAGATTAGTAAAAGCTTAGAGATTTGGATCAATGTTTGAAAAGCTCAGTGTTGTAACATCCGTGAAGGAGATGTGAATTAGATTTGTTGTAAGTGCAGCTTGGATAATAAAATAATTTCGGATTTGTGAGGAACAGTCACCTACTCGGACTTTATGAAGAAAAAACTTGGGTTGAAGAAGTCCCATGGAATAATTGTTACAACATTCGAGCATTTGTGGACAAGGATAGTCACATATAACAGAGGACTCTTGGAAACATTTTATTGGACAATCAAGAACATCTTTGGATCAAATTAATTGAATAGTGAAGAATATTGTTGAAGAAACTTAATTAAGTACATCACACACTTTCTCTCTAAAGATTTATGAAGGATTGATGTCCTTGGAGTAGGAGCTCCTAAACACAAGGTTGGTGCCTTGAGAAGATAGGGTCGAAGTCCTAGAGGTCGGAGCCTCATCAAAGTCCAAGTTGGTGCTTGGCAAACAGGTTGGTGCCCTTCTCTCATCTATTGTATACTATTATTAAAAAGGGATTGAAGTTCTCTTTAATTCTTAATATCATTATTATATATATCTCTCTGTCTTTAATTGTGAGGAATCTCACTGGAAATAATTAACAATTGAAAATAAATACTGATTCACCCCCCTCTCAATATTTCCAACAGGCAACAAGAAAATTTTCCCATTCTCACACCTCAAGCACAGATATGGCTCTTTGATGTTGGTTATCATGAAGTAATTCACCTGTACTTCCTGAGATCACTTCCTGACAGATTCAACTCCAAAGTAAGTGCCATATAAGAAATGAAGGACCTAGATACTCTCAAGATGGATGAACCTCATGGAATTCGTATTGCCTATGAGATGAGGAAAGGGATCCCAAATTTCAAAGAAGCAGCTTTCAAAGCCTCAAAATCTACAAAATAAGGAAAAGGATGGAATTACAACAATGATGAATCAGATACTGAAAATGAGTTAGCTCAATTTGTACGAAGACCAAAAAGGGGATCTAAGCTAAAAGGTAAGTACCCTCTTATTTGTTTCAATTGTGGAAGAATAGGTCATTACGCTGCAAAATGTCCTCATAAACATGATAGTGATGATGAAAAGGACTCTCAAAGAATGATGTACAAGAAAAAAGGGTTTAATAAGAAGAACTTATTCTCTAAACAAGATGAGTCTGATGAAGATGAATTCATAGTCATAAAGAGGAAATCAAATAGAAATGTGCATCAGTACAAAGAAAGTGATGATGAATTAGATGAGGAAAGTAATTATGTTGGAAGCAAAGAAACACTATTCATGGCATTTACAAATGATGATGACTCAGAAATAGAAGATGAAAGAAACATGGATAGTTTGCTAATGAGTTCCATTGAAGAAAATGAGAATCTACAAAAGAAGATAATTTCTCTCAAAATAGAAAGAGTGGAAGCAAAAAGAAGGGAAGACTTCTTGAACATCAAGTTAAAAGAGAAGGATGATATCTATGAAAACCGTGAATCTCAAATAATGTCTCTAAGAAAGGAATTGGAGAAAATCAAAAGGAGTTGGCAAAGCTCTCTAGCTCTTGACAACATTCTTAATACTCAAATACCTCAACATGAAAAGTCTGGAATTGGTTTCAAAGGAGAATCATCAAGTACGAAGAATAATGCCAGAAGTTATGCTGATGTACTCTCTGTTAGCCACCCATAAATTCTGTCATATCAGGTGGTGGCTAAATGATGTTGGATAGCCTTCAAGAAACAATTTCATTGCTAAAATTGCTGATGCTTAAAGTCTTTTGATAATATCCTATCCTTTGGATAATCATCACTGCTTTTCCCCTTTTCAAACTCAGAATTTCTGTTGTCATTACATGAAGAAAAACTGTTGCAAGCACCATTTCTCCCCTTTCCCCTTCTCCCAAAACTAACCTCATCTTTGCATTTCCTTCTCCCATGAAATCCTTCATTTTCATGCCTTTCCCCCTTCCCCATTCATCAAAACCCCTTTGATAAGGTTTAAAAACTCCTTTTTTCCTTATCGAAACCTTCAAAACCTTTGAAAAACATTGAAAAATGCCTAAAAACACATTTTCATACTATGGACTTAAGCCCCCTTGGGCTAAGTCTTTAACCCCCCCAGTCATATCATTTTCCATATAACCCCTGGCCCCGCAGTCGGGCGCCAGGCCACGTTGAAATCAATATAATAAACCTTCATTTATATTAATTTGGCATTTTTATTATGACCTAAGGTTTCCCGCCGATTTAAAATTCAAATCATTCTCCGCCGTTGATCTGATCTGTAGATCGACGGCTCACAACCCATTGCCTCGGTGGTCCCCACCAACCACTCAACATTCCAAAAACCGTGCGGTATTCATCGCACCGCCTTTGGGCGACGGCGGTTTTTTCCCGATCGGCAGCGATTCCATACACTGGCCGACACGTGTCCTGGGCACTATTCATAAAACTGTCGTCCATCGCATGTTAACGTTCAGACGTGGACCCGGCGCGATATTGATGCGTGCTGTCTGATCTGAGGCCGCCCATCCGACAGCTATCGCTCACCGAAGATGCCCAACGGTTAACCGGGCTACGACGCGGTCATTGGAGCATCTCCGCCGTCGATCTGATCTGCAGATCGACGGCCCACATTTCATCACCCTGATTCGATCGCCTAGTCAACGTCTTCCGCTTTGACTTTTCGTTTCCGCTCCCGACCGTCGATCTCTACGCGATCGACGACTCTGATTTAAACAATTCTTCCGCCTCTCTATGACTTCTCCCGATCAATCCCGACCGTTGGATGATGCCATCCAACGGCCACGCTCCCCCCACATGTCCTCTGAAGCAATATAACCTATAAATGTAGGATTTTCTAATATTTTTCGTATTTTGCAGGGTTTAAAGGGTTTTTCCCCTATGTCTGAAGAAAATTCGAAGGTAGAGGATGACGATCCTCCCACCTTCGGTTTGTTATACAAAAATCATTTGCAGGATATAAAGTTCACGTTTCATCGATGTTTCATGAGGCATTGATGCCATATCAACCCTGCGCAGCCCTGCACACCAACTAACACAAAAAGACAATTACAAATCAAAGAATATTAATGTCGAAAGACAAAAAACGCACCAGCACGGATGTTTGAAGATAGATTTATGGAGGATTACGGCCAACAATGAATTATTAAAAGCCTAATCCTCCCAACTAAACACATTTTGAAGAAAATCATGAGTGTTTTCTCAGACAGAGAGCCTACACTGCCACATTAGGGGCTAATTAAATCCCCCAGCTACCACAAGGCCACCTACAACCTCAAAGCAATCAAAGAAGGTCGAAGTTATTACTAGACCAAGAGATATTTAGCATCAATACAGCTGAACGGTTATTTCAACCAAAGGAACTTATTGTAGCTGTCAGCAGAAGTTATTTCAAGGATGATGAGAAGCCTTGAAGTCAACAAATTCTTTCCAGCAAACCTAATAGTTAATGTAAATGATTTTATACAGAGGACACCTATGTAAGTTGCTTCATTGAGCCCCCAAAGGCCAAGTAGCCATTTAAGTCTGTATTAATTAGTTTTTGAGATCTTTTATCAGATCTCACCTCCTCATTCTTCTATATATACTTCTGAAGAAGATGAGTGAGGGGTTGGTTGTTGGTTGATCACTAGTTGTAATATTGAAACTCTCTGAAATAATACATAGTCTGTCGAAGTTGTTGAAGAAATTGAAGTCTTGGAAGCCCTGATGATGTTTTTGCATGCTTGTGACTGAGAAGGCTCTATCATTGGATCCATGAGCTTGGCTGTTGGTGAAGTATTCTGAACTGTTTAATGTTTTTCCTCTGTTTTCATTATGTTCCATAACTTCTTACTACAATAGGTTGAAAGTTTTAGGCTAAGAAATGACTCCTGGAAGCACCTTAGACCTGTTCATCCTTTACTGTTTTATGTTTTCTTATGCTGAAGTAATTTAGAGTCTTTAATCTCTCTCTTTAGTCTTAATGCTCGTTTATTTCCTTAATAGTTCGAATAGTTGGTTTCAACATGATTTATGGTTTTCTGTATGCATACATAAAAATTGTTATTAAAGTCTCACTTTGAGTTATTTGCTTACAGTGAATCAAAGAGGTCTGTTTTGATCTTGCCCTTTGTCCTCACTTAAACAGTTGGCTTAAAGGTCGTTATAATTATGATCATAGATGTTTTTAGGTGTTCCCTCTTCTATGACTGTAATTATCAGTAAATATTTTATGTTTCTAATTCCTTTAAAATAAATCTTTGAGGAAATAGGGTGTTCCCCGAATCTTAGGTTTCATTTTAAAATTTGTTTTGAAATCATTATTTGCTTAAAGGTGTGATTTGTAGAATTTATGGTTATCCCTGTCTATCAAAGAGCTCTTTATTGTTCAAATTATGCTTTCGAATTCCCTTTGTTGAGAATTAAACCTCTCTTTCCAAATCATTAATGTTCATCTCATTCCAAAAACAAAGGATCCCGTGGCCAAGTTATATTTTCCCTTTGATATCCCATATCCATTGATGAGTTTGTTATGACCTTTTCTTGACTCCATTGCCCAATGAACCAGATATTTCTCTGTCCTATATATCTTTCCTAGGCCTTTCATGTTTTGCTGTATCATTCCAACCAAACAAACAAACAAACAAACAAACAAACACCTGCACTTAATAACTAGTCTAAAATCCATATGCTAAGCACACAAGATAAACCTTTGCAAACAAACATTTGAGAGATCCCTCTCTGAGAACAGGAGGACTAGATCCTGTAACTCTAAATATTGGTTCTGATGTTTCCTTGTCTTTTGATTTGCCAAACTATCAAAACACAGGACACCAACATAATGGCGACCATAGTGGGAGACTGAGTAAAATCTTCAAAACAAAACACTCACTTTCTAAGTATAACATAAGTGACCTCCCTCAAACAATACCAAGCATGGTAATCATGATAGGACTTAATTGAATCAGTGACAAACTAAGTAGCCCTTAGGATTCTCTTTAAACCTTATCAAACCTTGAAGGAAGCAGTTACCAAGCCATAAGAGTGAAATCTGTATGTTTTGACACCATAGCTAAGTGTTAAATCAGATTTAGGACACTCTCACAACCTATAAGATCAAGAAACTTAGAAAAACCCAAAACATTTCAGTTTGGCTTCATAATAAGCATGGTGGTGGAACCATCCAATATCTTACCTTCATAAAAAATTAAAAGTTTCCACCTAGCGACTCCACTAGCCCCAGTAGGCCTATTACTCATCTAGGTTCCCAAATCTCTTTAGGACTGTGTTAACCAGCCTTGAAGAAAGTTTAGAAGCCTAGTCCCAGCTTAGACAAAACTTCTTGAGAGGTGAAGCTTCCAAAAACAGTCCCTAAAACCCCCACCTCTCTCATTTTTGAAAAGCAGTCTGGCTTCACATAGGATCAATACTAGATCTCATCCAGACCCAAATCCTCCTTTAATCTTTGACAATCCTGAGAGAATTTTGTGGCAGACTTCTAACTCTCGAAATTCAACTACTAATAGGAGCCTCTTAAGAACAAATTTTGTCCCTAAAAACCTTGTGGTCTTAGAGGATTCACACTTTGATTTACATCATACAAAGAACATCTTTAGAACTAGATCTCAAGGTGACTTAAACCAAACTGACCTTGATATTGAAGATTTGCAACAAAGCTTCAGTAGAGAAGCCTCACCTTCCACTCCTCCTAATTCCCAGCTTCTTTATCACTTTAGCCTTTTTCATAACAAGTCTTCTCAAAATCAGTTTGTTGGCCCAAGTTTTTCTTCCACTCCAATTCATACTACCATTGTGCAAAACACTCCTGTTCATCCCACTTTCACTACTGTAAATCCACCTCTTGTAAATCCACCCTTATTTCCAACCATGGCAACATGGTATGCCCCATTATTGTTACCACAACCTCTACTTCCCTTACCAAATGATTACCAATCTAAAATCCCTCACTTCACTGGAAAAGATTCTACAACAGCCCAACATCATGTAGATAGGATGGAAGATGCATTTGATTACATGGAGATAGAAGAAGAAACTGTGAAGATGAGGATCTTCGCCTAGATTTTAGGAGGAGATGTAAAGAAATGGTTCAAAAACTTACCTCCTAATAGCATAAATGATCTCCCTGCCTTGCATCAAACATTTATCAACAAATGGGAACTCAAAAAGAATCCTCTCCAAATAGTAGCAGAATATAGCAGCCTAAAAAGAAATCGAGAGAGTATTCCTGACTACTCCACTAGGTTTAATAGCATTTACAATGCTCTTCCACCTCACATGAAACCTCCTCAAGGCATGGCCTTAGTAAGATATCCCGAAGGCCTTGATGTTGACATGATGTATCAATTAAGGGAGAGGGGTTACTTAACCTTAGAAGACATGTAGAAAGGATTTGTGAGCGTAGAAGAAAACATGATTGAGAAAAGAAATAGGTTAATATCAGAGAAGAGGGTAACTTATAAAGATGACACTACACCCTCCACATCTAGCTCAAAAACAGAACAGATGTTGGAAGAGATAATGAAAAGGATGAACATACTTGAGAGAACACAACCTCAAAACAATCAAAACAGAAATAGAAACCAGAATTATAGAAGGGACAACAATCAAGATAAGCAAAAAGAAAGTGACCAACAGATTAGACCTCCCTTTCAATAGAACTATGTAGATCAATATGAAGAAGATAGGGAGTTGGAAAGGTTGGAAGAATCTCATGTAAACTTGATTGGATCAGACAGTGGGGATGATGTTTTCCTCACTGAGGAAGAACAAGATTTCTTCTCTTATGATCAAAATACAAATACCTGTGAAGATTTTGATGACTATAGATTGGGTTTTGAAAATTCAATCATGGAGGTACACAAACAGTATGATATTAGGAGCAAGGGAAACATAGATAATTCAAAGGATAAGAAAACTAGCACTAATGTCAAGAAAAACGCAGAAAACCAGCCCAAAAAGACAGTAGAGAAAACCAAAATTTTGGCTAAGAAACCAGACTCAAACAAAGATAAAGGTGTCCAGCCAAAGGTTGAACAGAGTGCCCCTAGCACTTCAGCGAGTGGTCCTAATAAAACTATCCCAATTACCAGTCCAAACAAGATTCAGCAAATCAAAGTTGCTGAAAAGAATTCAATTGACAAAACAGATGTAAATACAAACAAGTCAATTATTCCTTTCAGCCTTGAGGGAGAGATTGCTAAGATAAAAATTACCATCCCCCTAGCTGAACTAGTAACGCAAGAGGTGTACAAAAACCAAGTTTTGAAAGCTTTGAACTTAGGAAACGATACTGACACCTTAAACTTGATAGATGACAAACCAGAGTTGTTGTTTGGTCCAGAAGTTGGAGGAAAATACCAAGAAGGGGCTATCCCTCCCTTCTATGTTAGCTTGAACATACATGAGAAAATTTTACACAATGCTATGTTGGACTCAGGAGCTTCACACAATCTAATGCCCAAAGTAGTGATGGAAAGCTTAGGCTTAGAAATTACTAAGCCATACAAAGAATTGTATTCCTTTGACTCAAGCAGAGTCAAGTGTTTGGGTTTAATCAAAGATCTGTGTGTTAGCTTAGCCCAAATCCCTGCTAAGAGTTTAGTCATGGACATAGTTGTAGCTGACATTCCCCCTAAGTATGGCATGCTCTTATCCAGATATTAGGGAGCCAAACTTCAGGGAAGCCTTCAAATGGACATGTCTTATGCCACCTTTCCCGTTTTTAACCAAAACAAAAGACTATACGGGGAATCCCACATGAAATACATGGTGAGAAACATAGACAAACCAAACAACTCTCCAATCTATTCTATTCAATCAAGTTTAGATTCCTTTATCTTATGTAACGAAGATGAAATCACTCAGCCAGATAAGGAAAACTTGGACCCAATTAGTTCACCTGAACAATC
Source organism: Pinus albicaulis (assembly GCA_034641835.2). Lineage (NCBI taxonomy): Eukaryota > Viridiplantae > Streptophyta > Pinopsida > Pinales > Pinaceae > Pinus > Pinus albicaulis. Next base: position 953,873,911 of record CM076572.1, read on the forward strand.
AAATCTTCCCTTCAATCAAATTCAAAACATTACCAATCAACAACAACAAGAAAATGAAAATAGGAATGACATACTTTGGACCCTAAACTTTGAAGGATCTTGTAATAAAACAAGTGCAGGAGCAGGTGTGTGGATTCAAAATACAAAACAAATTTTTTCATACAAATTGGATTTCCCATGCATTAACAATATTGTTGAGTATGAAGCACTTCTCCTAGGCTCACAACTGCTTAAAAATTTAGAAGCCCAGAAGATATCAATCTTAGGAGATTCTGAACTTATCATAAGACAAATCAAAGGAGAATACTCAGCTAAAAATCCAAGACTTAGGGAGTATCGAAAAGATGCCCTTGATCTATTAAAAACCTTTGAAAAGTATGAACTTATTTTCATTCCAAGAGAACTGAATCATCTAGCAAATGAACTTGCTTTCAATGCCAGCAATTGCCAAATACCTGAAATAAATCAACAGCTCAGTGTAAAGGTAAAACACAGGCCTGTTGTGCCTAAAAACGAGGTTCACTGGCAAGTGCTTGATTCTGACAAACACATAGATGATTTTTTGAAATCAGAAAATGATTTCAGCATACCAATATCAGAAACCAGCCATAAATAATTTTTTTTTGTATATTGAACAAATCCCAGAAGTTGAAATTACATATACTGCTGATATAAATCACTATGAAAATCCTTTTGAAGCAGAGATAACTGAAAACGCAGACCAAGAAGACTTGGAAGTTTTACAATGCAAAAATGACAAAATTCCAAGAGGTCTAGCACCTTTAGAACACCTTTTTGACTTTAACGATGTAGCCAAAGAACCAAGAATGGAGCCTGTGAAAACAAATGTAGAAGAACATAACATAGGTAGTCTAACAGAACCCAAGATGATCAAGTTGTCCAACACTCTCCCAACTCACATAAAATTGCAGTACATAGATATGTTCAAAGAGTTTAAAGATGTTTTTTCTTGGGGATACAAAGACCTGAAATCATATGATACCAACATCATCCAACATAAAATCCCTTTGAAGGAAAATCAAAAGCCTTTTAGACAAAAAATAAGGAGAATAAACCCTGTTTTATTACCTTTAGTTAAGGCAGAAATTGAAAAGATGCATGTTGTTGGGATCATTGTGCCAATTAGGTATTCAGAGTGGGTCTCAAACTTAGTTTCTGTTAGAAAGAAAATAGGGGAAATCAGGCTTTGTATTGATTTCATAAATTTAAACAGAGCTTCTTTAAAAGACAACTACCCCTTACCCAAGATGGACCATATACTTCAAAGGGTAGTTGGGTAAAAAAGGATATCCCTCTTATATGGGTTCTTAGGTTACAACCAGGTGTTAGTGCTCCCAAGTGATCAAATCAAAACTGCCTTTACCACACCTTGGGGCACCTTTATGTATGTCAAAATGCCTTTAGGATTAATGAATGCGGGGGCCACTTTCCAAAGGGCCATGGACATAGCCTTTTCTGAAGACATTGGCTATTTCATAATCATTTACCTTGAAGACATAACCGTTTTCTCAAAAACTGATGAAGAACATTTGATTCACCTGAGAAATTTTTTTGAGAAGTGTAGGAAATTTGGCTTATCATTGAATCCCAAGAAGACACTCTTTGGTCTCCAAGAAGGTAAACTTCTTGTCCATATAATTTCAGAAGAGGGAATCAAAATAGACCCTACAAGGATAGATGGCATATTGCAGATCAACCATCCAAGGAGCCTCAAAGAATTGCAATCTTTCATCGGAAAGATTAATTTCCTGAGGAGGTTTATTCCTAATCTTGCTGAGCTATTAAAAAAAATTACAAACATGCTTAAGAAATATGTTGGTGTAAAATGGACTTTACCAGCTAAACAGTCATTCGAACTGGTCAAAAAAGCGCTTATTCAAACACCAGTCCTGATTAGTCAAGATTTCACCAAAGACTTTTACATCTTTTCCTTTGCATCTAAACATACAATAGCTGCAGTTTTACTTCAAAAGAATGATTTGGGGCAAGAAAAACCAATATCTTTCTTTAGTAGGGCCTTAAGAGATTCTCCTCTCAAATATAACATCATGGAGAAGCAAGCCTTAGCATTAGTGAAAGCATTAAAAGACTTTAGGGTCTATATTTTACACTCTTACATAATTGCTTTTGTTCCACATACTGTTGTCAAGGACATTCTAAGTCAAGACCCTAATGGTAAAAGGGGAAAATGGATTGCAACTATTCTTGAATATGACTTAGAAATTAGGCCCACCAAACTAGTTAAAGGGCAAGGATCAGCAAAACTTATGGCTGAGTCTAACTTCCAAGCACTTGACATAAATATGGTAGATGTGTTGGAAGAAATAGAAGAATCCACTGCTCCTTTTATTAAAGAAACTTTTCTAAATTCTCCTTGGTATGCTGACATTATTTATGTGCTTTTATATCTAAATGCCCCTCCTTCTTTGTCCAAAACTAAAGCTAGATTTTTGAAACAGAAAGCTTTGAGTTTTTGCATCTTAGATGGAGTGTTGTATTGGAAAAATGCTATTGGTTTTCTTAAATGTTTACTTGAAGATGATACAGGAAAAATCATGCATGAGTTGCATGATGGAGAATGTGGAGGTCACCTCTACTGGAAGGCCATAGCAAACAAAATTCTTAGATCTGGTTACTATTTGCCTACCCTTTTCCCAGACACTCAAAATTTGGTCATGTCTTGCCATAAGTGTCAAATTTTTGATGGTAAAAGAAAACTTCTTCCCTTACCCTTACATCCTATCAGAGTTGAGGCACCTTTTCAACAATGGGGTTTAGACTTCATTGGGGAAATTCGCCCATCCTCCTCAGCTCAACATAAGTGGATCCTCACAGCCACTGACTTCTTTACCAAATGGATAGAAGCTATACCTTCCAAGAATGCTAATGACTCTGTCATTATCAATTTTCTTGAAACCAACATCCTATCCAGATTCGGTTGTCCCAGAAAAATCATAACAGATAATGTTGTTGCTTTTAAATCTAAGAAGATGGTTGATTTATGTTACAAATACCACATAACCTTGGGCCATTCCACTGCTTACTATCCCCAAGGAAATGGATTAGCTGAATCTTCCAACAAGAGCCTCATCAATATCATTAAAAAGTTGTTGGAACAAAATCAAAAATCATGGCACAGTGAACTGGTTCAGTAAACTGGTTCATGCCTTATGGGCTAATAGGTTAACTACAAATAAATCAATAAACATGTCCCCCTATTAGTTATTTTATGGCATGGATGCAGTCTTTCCCACCTCATTGGGAGTGCCAATGATGAAGCTCCTTCAAGAAGTTTAGATTGAAGAAAATGATATGCAGAGAAGAATCAACCAAACAATCCATTTACAGCAGACCAGAGAGGAAGTCTATGAAAGAACACAGTTAGTCCAAGAAAATATGAAGAAGCTATTTGATAAGAGGACTAAGGCAAACAATTTCCAAGTTGGAAATGTTGTTCTTAAGTGGGATTAAAGAAAATAAGAGAAGGGAAAACCTGGCAAATTTGAGAACTTGTGGAAAGGGCCCTATATTATTCATGCTAAGAGGGGTCACAATGCATTTTTCTTGAAGGAATTGAATGGAGAAGATCTGTATGGAGGTCCTGTCAATGGAAAAATGCTCAAGCATTACTTCTGCCAAGAATCATAAGTTTTAAATCATTTTATTTTACCATTGTAAATATCATAGTCTTAACATTGCATTCAAAGTTATGAAAATCAAAAATACAAAAACAGAGAAAAAAAAGAAAAGAGGGCAGATTGTGAAAACAAGAAAGGTATAGCCCCATACCAAAAAAGAGAAACAAATCTGAAAGTGTGCAAGCTCAAATGCCACTCCTAAAAAACACACTTCTAGTTAGTCAAACAGTTTAATCTTGACTAATTAGCTTTAAATTTTCTTCTAATAGGATAGTGAATTCGATTTGCCAAACTATTTAATCTTGGCTTATCAGTAGATAGTTTAGGATAGAAATCAAAGGTTCAAATATGCTCAAAATCCGAACCTAAATATTCCAAGCAAAGAGAGTGACTCAAAGTTGTTTCAAATCCTGAGTCAAAGAAGAGGTATATCTGGTTCTAATTAGCTCAAAATCTGAACCAGGGGATAAGCAAAAAACAACTCAAACAAATTAAAAAACAGAGCTGTGAAAGGAGGAAGGAAGTGCTTTGAAAAATTAGATCTTAAGCCTTCATATTTGTTTTAATTTTGTGCAAGATAATGTCTATGTGCAGTTGTTCTTATGCCATAGATCAGCATCAAGTCAAACAACTTAATCTTGACTTGAATGTTTTTTAAATTTCTGTTGTAGAATTTAGAGAATAAAGTCTGTTGGATAGTTTAATCCCAACAGACAATAGATTAGGTAGAGAATCATATGGACTCAAGTATTTAATCTGAGTCCATGGAGAAATAAGGAGTAGAAGTAGATTAGTTTTCCTGCTTTCAAAAGAATAAAATGTTTTGAAAGAGTTTCCCAATCCAAGTGCACTCTAAAGAAGAAAAATTGTTAGATCAGTAGGATTGGGTAGGTAGACAAGTTGTATTGATGAAGTTCCATTGTTGATCCATGAATGCTAATATGTTTCAGAGCAAAAGAAGATCATCCACAGAAAGGAAGGCAACCCAATGGAGGAGGCAACTGATCAGCCTCCCAGAGAATGCAAGTCTGAAATTCTTGATGCCTTCAAAAAGGCACCATCCCCAAGTGGAGCCACTGTTAGCCACCCATAAATTCTGTCATATCAAGTGGTTGCTAAATGATGTTGGATAGCCTTCAAGAAACAATTTCATTGCTAAAATTGCTGATGCTTAAAGTCTTTTGATAATATCCTATCCTTTGGATAATCGTCACTGCTTTTCCCCTTTTCAAACTCAGAATTTATGTTGTCATTACATGAAGAAAAAATGTTGCAAGCACCATTTCTCCCCTTTCCCATTCTCCCAAAACTAACTTCATCTTTTCCTTTCCTTCTCCCATGAAATCCTTCATTTTCATTCCTTTCTCCTTCCCCATTCATCAAAACCCCTTTGATAAGGTTTAAAAACTCCTTTTTGCCTTATTGAAACCTTCAAAACCTTTGAAAAACATTGAAAAATGCCTAAAAACACATTTTCATACTATGGAATTAAGCCCCCTTGGGCTAAGTCTTTAACCCCACCGGTCATATCATTTTCCATATAACCCCTGGCCCCACAGTCGAGCGCCAGGCCGCGTTGAAATCAATATAATAAACATTCATTTATATTAATTTGGAATTTTTATTATGACCTAAGTTTTCCTGCCGGTTTAAAATTCAAATCATTCTCTGCCGTCGATCTAATCTGCAGATCGACGATGTGCAACCCATTGCCCCAGTGATCCCCGCCAACCACTCAACATTCCAAAAACCGTGTGGTATTCATCGCACCGCCTTTGGGCGACGACGGTTTTTTCCCGATCGGCAGCGATTCCATACGCTGGCCAACACGTGTCCTGGGCACTGTTCATAAAAAGGTCATCCATCGCACGTTAACGTTCGGACGTGGACTCAGCGCGATATTGATGCGTGCTGTCCGATCTGAGGCCGCCCATCTGATGGCTATATCTCACTGAAGATTCCCGATGGTTAATCGGGCTACGATGCGGTCATTGGAGCATCTCCGCCGTCGATCTGATCTGCAGATCGACGGCCCACATTTCATCGCCCTGATTTGATTGCCTAGTCAACGTCTTCCGCTTTGAATTTTCATTTCCGCTCCAGACCGTCGATCTCTGCGCGATCGATGGCTCTGATTTAAACAATTCTTTCGCCTCTCTATGAATTCTGCCGATCAATCCCAACCATTGGATGATGCCATCCAACGGCCACGCTCCCCCCACATGTCCTCTGAAGCAATATAACCTATAAATGCAGGATTTTATAATCTTTTTCGTATTTTTCAGGGTTCAAAGGGTTTTTCCCCTATGTCTGAAGAAAATTCGAAGGTAGAGGATGACGATCCTCCCACCTTCGGTTTGTTATACAAAAATCATTCGCAGGATCTAAAGTTCACGTTTCATCGGTGTTTCATGAGGCATTGATGCCATATCAACCCTGCGCAGCCCTACACACCAACAAAAACAACAAGACAATTACAAATCAAAGGATATCAGTGTCGAAAGACAAAAAACACACCAGCACGGAAGTTTGAAGACAGATTTATGGAGGATTAAGGCCAACAATTAATTATTAAAAGCCTAATCCTCCCAAATAAACACAGTTTGAAGAAATTCATGAGTGTTTTCTCAGACAGAGAGCCTACACTACCACATCAGGGGCTAATTAAATCCCCCAACTGCCACGGGGCCACCTACAATCTCAAAGCAATCAAAGAAGGTCGAATTTATTACCAGACCAGGAGATATTTAGCATCAATACAGCTGAACAGTTATTTCAAACAAAGGAACTTATTGTAGCTGTCAGCAGAAGTTATTTCAAGGATGATGAGAAGCCTTGAAGTCAAAAAATTCTTTCCAGCAAACCTAATAGTTAATATAAATGATTTTATATAGAGGACACCTATGTAAGTTGCTTCATTGAGCCCCCAAAGGCCAAGTAGCCATTTAAGTCCGTAATAATTAGTTTTTGAGATCTTTTATCAGATCTCACCTCCTCATTCTTCTATATATACTTCTGAAGAAGATGAGTGAGGGGTTGGTTGTTGTTTGATCACTAGTTGTAATACTGAAACTCTCTGAAATAAATACATAGTCTATTGAAGTTGAAGAATAAATTGAAGTCTTGGAAGCCCTGATGATATTTTTGCATGCTTGTGACTGAGAAGGCTCTATCATTGGATCCATGAGTTTGGATGTTGGTGAAGTATTCTGAACTGTTTAATGTTTTTCCCCTATTTTCATTATGTTCCATAACTTCTTACTACAGTAGGTTGAAATTTTTAGGCTAAGAATTGACTCCTGGAAGCACCTTAGACCTGTTCATCCTTCACTATTTTGTGTTTTCTTCTGCTGAAATATTTTAGAGTCTTTAATCTCTATCTTTAGTCTTCATGCTCGTTTATTTCCTTAATAGTTCGAATAGTCGGTTTCAGCAAGATTTATGGTTTTCCCTGCTTGTCTTCTACCACTTAAAAACTGTTATTGCAATCTTCCTTTGAAGTTCTTTGCTTACAGTGAATCAAAGAGGTCTGTTTTGATCTTGCCCTTTGTCCTCACTTAAACAGTTGGCTTAAAGGTTGTTATAATTATGATCATAGATGTTTTTAGGTGTTCCCTCTTCTATGACTGTAATTATCAGTAAATCTTTTATGTTTCTAAGTCCTTTAAAATAAATCTTTGAGGAAATAGGGTGTTCCCTGAATCTTAGATTTCATTTTAAAAGTTGTTTTGAAATCATTATTTGCTTAAAGGTGTGATTTGTAGAATTTATGGTTAGCCCTATCTATCAAAGAGCTCATTATTGTTCAAATTATGCTTTCGAATTCCCTTTGTTGAGAATTAAACCTCTCTTTCCAAATCATTAATGTTCATCTGATTCCAAAAAAAAAGGATCCTCTGGCCAAGTTATATTTTCCCTTTGATATCCCATATCCATTGATGAGTTTGTTATGAAATTTTCTTGACTCCATTTCCCAATGAACCAGATATTTCTATGTCCTATATATCTTTCCTAGGCCTTTCATGTTCTGATGTATCATTCCAAACAAACAAACACCTGCACTTAATAACTAGTCTAAAATCCATATGCTAAGCACACAAGATAAACCTTTGCAAACAAACATTTGAGAGATCCCTCTCTGAGAACAGGAGGACTAGATCCTGGAACTCTAAAGATTGGTTCTGATGTTGCCTTGTCTTTTGATTTTCCAAACTATCAAAACATGGGACACCAACACTCTCTTGCCATCCAAAAGAAGAAAAGTCATCTCAGGAAAAAAGTCACATCTCAAAACCAAGAATTGAAGAAAGAGCAACTCCAAGGAAGAATGTTGATTCAATCCATGGATACTACAACAGGTATCAAACTATTTTTCTTGGGCATTGTTACAATTATAAAAACTTTGGGCATCAAGCTAAGCATTGCAAGGCTCATAAGAATGAAGCACCAAGATTGAATAATCAACAAACCAACTGTGTGGGCCTAAAGAGCAAGAACAAATCAAAACTTACAATTCCTTTGATCCTTTGGCTAAGTTTGATCCATCTTGCTCATTATGTGATGATTATGATCATAATGAACAAAATTTCCCTCTCAAAAGGGAAAAAACTAAAAATGTAAATCTCAAAACTGATAAATGTGCCTAGCTCTATGTGCTCATAGTGAAGAAAATCATTAGTTCGTGGATAGTGGATGCTCAAGACATATGACAGGTGACCAAAAGAATTTTATCTCATTGAACAAGAAAAATGGAAATGTATCCTTTGGATGTGGATATGCTAAAATCACTAGAAAAGGGACTGCTACCCTTGTCAATGGACTAGGAAAGGCTCAAAATACCTTGCTGGTAGAAGGGCTCAAACACAATCTCTTAAGTGTCAGCCAGATTTGTGACCAAGGACATAATGTTGTCTTTAGTAAAAAAAATTGTGAAATAAGAGACTCGTCCTCAGGAGATCTTGTGGCGAAAGGAGTAAGAACACCAGATAATGTTTACATTCTCAGTAGAATCTAAGAAGATAAATGTTACTTAAGTCAAATAGATGAAATTTGGTTATGGCACAAGCGATTGGGGCATACAAGTTTTGACAATCTAGTCAGCATCAGAAAAAATAATGTAGTAAGGGATGTTAGGGTCCCGTGATTTGGCAGATTGGCAAACCAAATGATAGGGTAACATCAGACCAAGCTTTGGAGTCATAAGACCTAGCCTTCCTGGACTCAGAGAGGGCTCTCTCTATGAAGCGAAGGATGTGAGCTTGTTCGCTTAGTATATTTGATTTTAGGCTAGTTGTTAAGTAAGTTTGTTTGTTTTTGTGTTTGGAGGTGAAAACCAATTAAGTAGGCATCAATGAAAGATAAGTTATCAAATCAACAGGTCTATGGGGTCAAATGAAAACCAAGGATGCCTAAACAACAGACAAGGTGTGTGGCAAGGCCGATTTAGTATAGTCAATGGATATTTTGGGTGGTTTGTGAAGTGTAATGAACATCAAGTTGTGCAAGACAAAGGTATTGTAGGCATAAATAGTTTAAAAGAAAAGCATTCATGTGGTAGGGCTAACCATTAATCACAATAAATGAAACTCAAACTGATAGATTCATAAAATAAACAATCATGTGATGCATAGAAGTATAAGACCCTCTAACTTTGGGAAAATCACCTTCAGACTTTTGGGAAAACAAATAAGACAAACAAACAACTCAATCTATGAAGAGGGAACTCCTAAACATCATATCTTGAAATATTGGGAACTTTGAAATAAGACTGCAAAGCATGGGCAAAGGGCAAGATCGAAACAAGACCTCTTTGACTTAACTAAGACAATCAATACTTCAAAGAGAGATTTCAGAGATGGGGTTTTGATTAGCTATGCGTAAGTAGGGTGTATTGTGAATCATACTAGATAGCATACATAATAACCATTAATTAAACTGATAACAAATTCTTAGGGTACCAAAGAGAAATTAAGAATTCTTTGACATAACCAAGAAAGATGAAAACATAGAAGCCGTAATAAATCAGGAAACTTGAGGTGCCTCCATGGGCATGTCTCAAATCTATTCTTTACTAACCTACAACATGCAAGAAGCATGAAAACATGTATGATAAACTAAGAAAAAATAACAGATAAGAGACACAATACCATTTACCAAGCCATGGAATCCTGCACACAAAGCCTCTCCATCATCTAGACAAGTAAGCAAATCATCCACTTCATAAAAAATTTTCTTCTTCAAAGCTCTTATCCATGTATTGCTCTTCAAAATTTCAAGTTCTACTTCTAAAACCTCCAACAATTTACAATGAGTCTTCATAAGTTATATAGGAAATGAGTAGATAACCTCACAAGAGCATCTAGAAGCTCATTGGCCTAATACAAATATATGATTTTGTCCTTGAGGCTTTGTAAAGCCCAAGGCACAAAATATCTTCAAAAATATCTATTTAAGCTAATAATAGAAATAAAATTGACTTTTAATCTCTAACATGGAGTTAAAAATAGCTAAACGTACATTTGGATGGTCATATTTAGAAAACTACTTTTTAGCCAAAATGCTACAGGAGCATAGCAGCAGAAAGAAGCCTGTATTGTAGGCAACTTTTGAGGGACCTCCCGATGTCGAAACGAGGCCAGTGATAGATTGTTGGAAAGCCCTGGAAGTATAGCTTCTGGAACTACTTGATTTTTCCCAAAATGATCCCTAGAAGTTTTTCAAAAGGTGGACTGAGTGAAAAAACCTAGGAGGGTCTCATCTGCTGATATGTGAGGCAGAAAGGTGAGTTTTGACTGATTTTTGCCTCTTTGGGGGACCAAAACACCTCCTTTTGATCTGAAAATTTGTGAGTAGTTGTCCCCAAATTTAATACATCCAAAAAAATGACTTTCATGAACTAAGGATGCTCATAGCACACATGGAAGTGCCTAGAAAAATGTGCAATTAGGGCCAAAAAACACAAAAAACAAGATCATGTCAAAATTTTCTCAATCTTGGCGAGCAAACCCCTTATGGGTTCCTAGAATCATGCATGGAAGCTTGAGCTAGGATTTGAAGCCGAGATTGGCCTTTTCCTCTTTTTTTCCGCCCGGCGCCTCCTTGGGCAGTTTTGAGTTTGGCTCACTGTTTTGTGCTTGTTTGTCATCACTGTGACTGCCTTCATCTGCTTTTTTGCATGTTGCCACTATCTTCATTGTTTTCCTCACTTTTCCCTTGGGGACCGTCTCCTCCTTTATCTGTGCTTTTTCCATCCTTTTGTGAATCATCTTTACCATCATCAGTGTGTTCAACTCCTTTATGAAGATTGCCCTTATCTTCATTATCATAGTTTTCATCTTGTTTCTTGGTTGTTGGATTTACTATCACCTTCTATTCTTTCTTATCACTGCTTTGATTAGACTCTTTCTTTCCACTTTCAAATCAAAACAAGTATTTAAATTGTAAATAGGCCTCCTTTCTCAACAACCACTGTCTTTTTGTATCTTTCATCTGGGCTGCCTTGTTCACTGCTTTAGGAGTAAGAACAAAATCTTGATTTGCAATGTGGACCTGCTCTCCATCTAATCTCCAGGCAAATAACTCAGCTTAGGAGAGGGCAGTTAGTAAACTCTTGGATTTTGTTGCAAAAGTAGAGGAAACTCACTTCTTGAAAATAGGACAAGGTTGAGAGGGATGTAGTGACCTCTTTGATAGTAGTGGGCTCAAACCTATTGTGCTGGCCTTCTTTGGAGGCATAGTTTTGTTTAGGATTTTCCTTCACTCTTTTATCAAAACAGGCCTTCAAAATGAATTAAAAATATAACTCTCCTTTGAGCACTGTTTTTCTCTTTTAAAACTATGTTTGGCTTTTTGACCAAAACATGCCTTTTCAACTGATATCAATCCTTATCTCAAAAACGAGGTTTTTGCTCTTTACTCAACAAACAGGCCTTTTGTAGCGAGACAATAAACCCTGTTTCATCAATCACTGTCTTATTGTATCTTAACAAATATGGTGGTTTTTAGAACAAATAGTGTTTTTTGCCTTCCTTAGACTATGTTTTTTCTTAACCAAATTGACTCTTAACACCTCTTCAAACTCAAAAAAGTAGGAAAAGAGCACAATAAATACCTCTCAAAATGTGTTGTGCACTTTTGGAGAAAGTTTCGCTAGGCAAAGATCTGATTTGAGGTGAGTTGAGAGTGTGTTGAGTGGTGCTACGCTCCTGTGCACAGGCGCGTAGCACTTGCACGTTGTGTTGGTGCTGTCAGGTCGGGCAGTGGGCGCCTACTGAACGCCGGGCAGGCCGGTCGGTTAACACGCACAGGTGCGTCGCACGATCCTATAGGTGCGTTGCGCCGTGTGTAAAATCCTTTGTAAAGATGCTATAGGCGCATCGCGCTAACTTACAGGCACGTCACGTCATGAAATTATTCCACTGCTTGCCCAGGGTTTTGAGAGAAACGCTCTTCTTTTGCTCCTTTGCATAGTATTCAATGAAATTCTTTTTTTAAAAGCTTTTATAGCTCCCTTTTAAAACGTTTTTGAATGCCCTTTCTTCCCTCCTTTTGGTAATTTGACATTATGCCTTTGCCTTTGTATTGAAATAAACTAACTCGCCCTTTTCAAATAGCATTGTTTTTGAAAACTCCATTTGACATGAAAAAGGCTCTTACTGTGTATCAATGACACTTTTTCTCAACCATAGAAATAACACTGGGCAACCTGACCATCTAATCATATTGAAGGAGGTCTTATGCTTTAAAAACTGCATGGGTGATTTATGTACACATTAGGCTTTCAAACTTTTACAGTTTTCTAAGGGCCTGTCTCTGTTTTGTAAATGAGGAATGTTTTTAAACAAAATAGCCTTGGTTTTTTTGTGAATGCACTCTTTCAAACACTATCTCTCAAACTGCCTTTTACTGACAAATTTTTCCAAACACTGTCAATATTTGATGAATTTTGACCCTCTACTTATTTGAAGGAGGTCCTCTTAAACATAGAAACTTCATCCATCTCAAAACTACTACATCATTTGAAGATTTGTCTATTGAACCAGTTTTTTGTGTCCTCTCTGCTGATCATGAAGGAGACAATGTTTGACAACTTCATGGGCACTTTTTGACCTCTGTTTAACAAAATGAAAAATGTCCATGGACAAACTGTTTGTAGCTCTTTAGAAAAACTATGTTTATCATTCAAAACAGATTATGTGCTTGTCATTCAAGGGAGACTTCTTTAGGACTGTGAGGGGTGCCCTTTCTTCTCTGGAAGGAGGTATTTGATCTGACAGTGTTATCCTTTGAGAAAGGCTATCTTCTTTCTTTATCCACTCAACACACAAGTTTTCCAAACTGAAATAGGCCTCTTTCCTTTTTTTAAATTCTGTTTTTCTTATTTTTAAGTTTGTATTTAAAATTAACCTCAAGACCAAAACTGAGATGAAAGGGAATGTAAAATACCTTTGAAACCTCCTGGCTTTGTTGAAAAACCCAAATTCTGAGCAAAAACCAGTTTTTGGTCACTTTTGGAGGCTTTTGGAGAGTGCGACGCTCCTCTGCACGGGCGCGTAGCGCTTTTTGTAATAAGGTTTTGGAAGCCTTCCCGATGTCGGAATTGGGCCCAGGATGGGTAGTTAGAAATATATGGAAGTATAATTTCCAAATATGCTTTATTTGTTTCATTTGGTGTTCATTTGGTTGTTCAAAAACTGACTGTCCCAACAGTGGTCAAAAAATGGTGAAAGGTGGTGTAGAAATGCATAGTGCTGTTGCATACCACTTTTGGATGCCTTCCTCAATTCAAAATTGAGCTCATGATAGGTAATTGAAAATATCTTCAAGTATAGGTTTCATTTTACTCATGAAGCAAGTCATTTGGATACTCCATTTGTGAGAAAATGAGATTTTCCCAAGGTTACTCCTGTTGTGCAGAAATTCTCCCATGACACTTGTATTTTTGACATTTTCTCCTAAACCATGATACCTGTGTAAAATATGAAGGAGGGTTTTCCTTTTTAGACTATGATGGACAAAAACCTCTCTCACTTTTGTTAATTTCACCTCTGTTGGGTCAGAAACACCATTTTAAGAAAAACTGGCCCTGGGCGTGACACATGGTTTGTCTCGCCTATGTGCTTATTTTACAAATTTCTCCTTGCACCCTCTGCTTGTACATGAAGGAGGTGTTTTTTTTACACCAAATTATGGGCCCTCATATTATTAGTGAAGGAAGTCTTTCAAACAACAGTGTCTTTGTCATGTTTATCAATTGAAGATTTGTCTTTAAATAGGCTATCTGTGGGCCCTCTACTTGTTATGAAGGAGGCCATTTGAAAACAGAAATGCTCATGCCCCTTTCTCTATTATGGAAGGAGAAATCTCAAGCTGAGTGGGTACTATATTTATGATTGAAGGAGACCTTTGAATCTAGGTCTTTTTCTTTCTCTGTTCATTATTGAAAAGCCTTCCGCTTACAATTGAAAGAGGCCATTGTAAACTGTATTGTTTACTTTTATCTCTGTTTTAACCTTGAAGTTTCAACCTTTAAACAAATTTTAGATCCTGTTGCATAATAAACTTCTTGATGAAAAGCTAGAACACCTCCTTCATTAGTATGTTCAATTTTTTTGTGTAAAAGCAAACTTTGCCTTTTGCAACCTAAAGAAAGTGATTTTCATTTTTCTTTATAGGGACAGCTTCTTGAAAATTGTGTTGGTTGCATAAGACTGATTTTCAGAGATGGCCCACCTGTTTGGAAATAAATGCAAAAATTCCATTTTGAGTTGCTGGAGGCAGTGATTTTCTTATCTTTGTATCTTTTTTCCATGATGGGGGACTTTTTGAACTTTTTGGTGCTTTGACTTTGCAAGGATTTAGTTCAGTGAGTTTCCTTTCTTTGCAAACTGCATTCTCTTTTGATTTCCAACAGTGAACTACTACAGTTTGAAGTCTTTTCCTGAATTTTATCTTTCCCAACACTGATTTGAGCCATTCATACTACCACCCCTGCAGAGATGCATTGTTAAAATAGCTTTGATCATTGGAGTTCCTTCTTGTAGTGTCATGATGATAATGCCTGAAATTTCAGTTGATCTTCTTTTTTTGGACATAAGACCTAAAAACTCTGCTTTTTCCTGAATTGTACATTTTTGATCTTTGCTGAAACAAAACACAGCAACCACTTTGATGGTGTATGACCTACAGATAGACAAAGGGTTGTTTTGCCAGATAATAATAAATGATGGTTGACCGATATTGAAGACAGGGGTTTTGACTAGAGATAGTGTTTCTCAAAGTATTTGCCCTAAGCACCACCACCTAGACCTAGAGACTTTGTCATAATTTCTGTGGGATTTCTGAGATATTGTTAGGTCATTATATGGTAAAATAAACGGTGAGAGAGGAGTAAAAAACTTGATTTATGTTGGACAATGAGCTGTGTGAAAGCAGGGGAAAACTGATATCAGAGGTACAAGGCTTGTGACAGTCATGTACAAGGAAGGTTTTCTGATTTAGGGCAGGACTGAAAACATAAGACCACTTCCTCCTTAATATGCAAGAGAGGGGTAAGGAGACAAAAATTTGTTTGAGGTGTTTTCTAGATGACAAATTTATAGATTGAGATTAGTTTCTAGAAAACCTAGACAAGGGATCTAGTCATCAAAACAAGCAAAAATACTGATGACTAATAGTGGCTCCATTTGGGGAGGGTAGCTCCTTTTCAGGAGGTGTCCAGGACTGCAAATCTCTGGCTTGTGAAGACCAGTGTTTTATCCATTGGCGCAAATTTCTCTCGTTATTGATGTTATTTTTGAAAATTTACAGCATGATTAGCATCAAAGTCATCTCTACCTACCCAACTATATGTCCTAGCATTTTTTTTTCTTTGGGTGCAATTGGACTGGAAAACCCTTTGACATGATATTTTTGAAAAAAGCAAAACTATCTAATTCTACACTTATATCTTCTGGGAGTTCAGATTAAACTGATGAACTCCTTTGATTCTCTACCTATGCTAGATTGATTGTCAAGATTAAGCTGTTTGACAGGATTTCATTCACTAAACTAGAACATGAAATTGAAAAATTACCAAATCAGGATTAGACAGTTTGATTTGTCATATGTTTGTGGCATAAAAGGCAAGCTACACACAAATATTATTTTCTCACAAAAAAATGAGATTTTAGAAAAATCAGGGCTAGGATACATAGTTTGTTTTTCATCCATGTTTTCCTCTTTGGTTTTGTTTTGAGCATGTGGAACTAGTATCTTTTCCTAATCTACTTTTATTGACAAGTAAAGCTTACATATTTTGACTATCATTCTTTTTTAGTAACTTATCAGCAATTAATTTAAAACATGCTCGATTATGATTAGGCTAGATAACTGAACAAGACATCTTTTGAGCACTAGTAGTGGCATTTAGACTTGCGCACTTTCAACATGACTATTTTTTGGGTATGGGGTTGTACCATTGCTTTAGAAACTGCCCTCTTTTTCTACTTTTCTACTGTTTTTGTATTTTCTATTTTTTTTAATTTTTCTTCAAACAATATAGAACTAAAAAGATGCTCACAAGGCTGAGCTTATTTTTCTCACCTATCTATCTATCCTAATCTAACCTATACACAACATACATTCATTTAGTGAAATCACTTTTCCAACAAAGCCAATCAAGCAGATGATTCCATGAGGGATTTAGTTTCAGTTTTTTTAGAGTTCTGAAGAAATGAAAAGGCCACTTCCACTTTGCTTGTTTTCGAATAGTAGTGCCTAAAATTTTTCTCACTCTTTGCAACAGACTGTTCTGGGCGGAACACACTACTCCTTCAGATTTCTCAAGGAAAACAAAAAATGGATCTTGGAATAATACCTAATCTAGAGGATTTTATATATAGGCTTCATTCAGGACTACTCTTTCTTCCACTTGGCTATATTTGGGACTCTCTTGGGAAAGAAACTCTTCCCCTTGCTCACGATCACTTGAACTGTCAGAATCATCATATATTGTAGTGTAGTCTTCTTTCCAAGCTAATGTGTTCTGATTAAGTGGACTAAAAACTGTGTGAAGGTCATCATGTTGACGAGAAGGGATACACTTTGGCAGTAAATCCTCTTGAGAGGATAGTGTGACCACCCTTATGTGATTATCAACCTTTATTTCTTCATCTGAAATTTGTAACTCAATGGAACTTGGTGGCTGCAAATCTGGAGTTAAGGAGGATTCCATGTCCAAAATGATTTCCTCAACCATTTCAGGAAAAGGCTTCTCATGGACAACTTGCTCAAGAATTTCATCATCCTCCTCAACCTCATCATCAAAGCTGAAAGACTGCTGATTTCAAATTATGTGAATGTTATTTCTGATGGACTGAAGTGAAGTAGAGAAAAAAGTCAGAGACTCTTCACTTACTTCTAAACTCTCAAGGCTTTCCTCATCAGTGTCATAAGTGACTTGTCTTGGCTGATTGATGATTTCAATCTGATGACAGTGAACTTCATTCCACACATCAACTGTTGATGGCTCTGCAAGGTTAGCTTCTTCTTGGATATCATAATCATCAATATATTGATCAAACCTTGGAGAATCATCAATATAAATAATGTCACCAGCCATGCATATTGGACTATCAGATTGTTTATCTTCAAATTGATTTACAAATCTATTTTTTGACTTATGGTATGCAAGATTAGCAGGAGAAAGATCAGAAATTTTTTGTTCATATGAAGTTTTAGAGGCTGTCTGCATGTTTATGAGTTGATCTATCTCCTCTTCAGTTAAAAACGGAGGCATTTTTATCTCTCTTTGGATATAACTACAATAATCCTCTTTCTCTTGGGAAAGCTGATTTGAAGGATGAATGTCTTTTTGGGCTTCACCTATGAGAGATGATGAATCATCACTTGTGCCTTTAGAGAGATCCTGTGGGTTCTCTTTCATTTCTTGATTGTTTTCATCTTCAACCAATTCTTTATGATGTTGAGGATAGTTAGCATGTAATTCATGAGTTTCTTCTGATAGATTTTCAGGAGGCCAATTTTCTCGTATGAACTCAAATGACTCGAAGCATAAAGGTAGAGATCCTACAGGTTTTTATTTTTCTTCTATTTCATATTTGAATTCATCCTCAATCAAATTTTCTTGATTTATGTGAGAGTTAACTTGAGCAGGGGTTTCCTGAATGAATGCTAAGAGATCTTTAGGATGCAAACTTCCTTTCAAAATCTGGAATGAATTAAAGCATAAGGGTAGAGATCCTAAAGGTTTTGATTCTTCTTCCATTTCAGATTTGATTTCATCCTCAATCAACTCTTCTTGGCTACCAAGATGGTTATCTTGAGTATGAAAAGCATGAATCTCTTCTAATAGATCCTCAGGATGCCAATTTCCTAAGTCTTCATCAATGTTCACAAGGTGTTGTATGAGGTCTTCAGATTGATCACAACAATTTTCAGCCAGTGATAGAGATGGACAATGCCTTATATAGTGTTTATAAAATACTTTGTGGAAATCCTTCAAAGAAAACAAGATGCCAGGTTCTAGCCATTCATACCAATTTCTCACCTTATCTTCTAATGTTTCCATAAAAATTTTCATGAGGCAGTCCTCATGCCATTCAACCTTCAACCTCCATATGTGTATATGAAATTTGATGAGGTGTAACAAGGGGTCATCAACCTTTTCATCTCGAAAGATAGGTAGGTTTTTCATCCAATTTATTTCAGGCGTTTTGTGTGGGAATCCAAGGATATGATATCTGTTTTTCGGAGCATATCTCCTTTGTATCCTTGGATCCATCTTTGTTAATCAGAAAGTGTCACTGTGTCTTTTCAACCAGTCTAAAGTTCTCTACTAGTGGAGTCTTTTGGTTTAATGAGGGTTGTGGAGTCGCCAGGTGGAAGATTTTAACTTTTCTATCCACCATCAGCATGATTGGGATTTCTCAATGCATTCCAGGAGATTTTATAACGACTAGTGGATTAATAGGCCTACAGGAGGCTAGTGGAGTCACCAGGTGGATGTTTTTAGTTGTTTTGAGGGTATATGTGTATGGTCCACCACCAACACTGACAAAAAACCAATCTAAGGATGTTTTGGGGTTTTTATGAGTTTATTTATGTAGCCCTAAGCTTTGTAAGAGTGTTCTATAGCTGAATCATCATTTTCCTAAGATGGTAAAAAAACTAGTTTCTACTCTTCAGACAACACTTAAGTTTTCTAAGTTTGACTGAGATCTTGAGAGGTCCTAAGGGATACTTAGGATGTTTTGACTCAAGGTCCCACCATGATCGCCATTATGTTAGGGTCCCGTGATTTGGCAGATTGGAAAACCAAATGATAGGGTAACATTAGACCAAGCTCTGGAGTCCTAGGACCTAGCCTTCTTGGACTCAGAGAGGGCTCTCTCTATGAAGCGAAGGATGTGAGATTGTTCGCTTATTATATTTGATTTTAGGCTAGTTTTTAAGTACGTTTGTTTTTTTTTGTGTTTGGAGGTGAAAACCAATTAAGTAGGAATAAATGAACGATAAGTTATCAAATAAATAGGGCTATGGGGTCAAATGAAAACCAAGGATGCCTAGACAACAGACAAGGTGTGTGGCAGGGCCGATTTAGTATAGTCAATGGATCTTTTGGGTGGTTTGTGAAGTGTAATGAAAATAAAGTTGTGCAAGACAAAGGGATTTTAGGCATAAATAGTTTAAAAGTAAAGAATTCATGTGGTAGGGCTAACCATTAATCACAATAAATGAAACTCAAACTGATAGATGCATAAAATAAACAATCAGGTGATGCATAGAAGTATAAGACCCTCTAACTTTGGGAAAATCACCTTCATACTTTTGGGAAAACAAACAAAACAAACAAACAACTCAATCTATGAAGAGGGAACTCCTAAACATCATATCTTGAGCTATTTTGAACTTTGAAATAAGATTGCAAAGCATGGGCAAAGGGCAAGATCGAAACAAGACCTCTTTGACTTAACTAAGACAATCAATACTTTAGAGAGAGATTTCAGAGATGGAGTTTTGATTATCTATGAGTAAGTAGGGCATACCGTGAATCATACTAGAAAGCATACATAATAACCATTAATGAAACTAATAAAAAATTCTTAGGGTACCAAAGAGAAATAAATAATTCTTTGACATAACCAAGAAAGATGAAAAAAAAGAAGCTGTATTGAATCAGGAAACTTGAGGTGCCTCCATGGGCATGTCTCAAATATATTCTTTACTAACCTACAACAAGCAAGAAGCATGAAAACATGTATGATAAACTAAGAAAACATAACAAATAAGAGACACAATACCATTTACCAAGCCATGGAATCCTGCACACAAAGCCTCTCCATCATCTAGACAAGTAAGAAAATCATCCACTTCATAAAAGAGTTTCTTCTTCAAAGCTCATATCCATGTATTTCTCTTCAAAATGTCAAGTTCTGCTTCTAAAACCTCCAACAATTTACAATGAGTCTTCATAAGTTATATAGGAAATGAGTAGATAAGCTCACAAGAGCATCTAGAAGCTCATTGGCCTAATACAAATATCTGATTTTGTCCTTGAGGCTTTGCAAAGCCCAAGGCACAAAATATCTTCAAAAATATCTATTTAAGCTAATAATAGAAATAAAGTTGACTTTTAATCTCTGACATGGAGTTAAAAATAGCTAAACGCACATTTGGATGGTCATATTCAGAAAACTGCTTTTTAGCCAAAATGCTACAGGAGCATAGCAGCAGAAAGAAGCCTATTTTGCAGACAACTTTTTAGGGACCTCCTGATGTTGAAACAAGGCCCGTGATAGCTTGTTGGAAATCCCTAGATGTATAGTTTCTGGAACTACTTGATTTTTCCCAAACTGATCCCTGGAAGTCTGTCAAAAGGTGGACTGAGTGAAAAAACCCGGGAGCGTCTCATTTGCTGATATGTGAGGCAGAAAGGTGAATTTTTATTGATTTTTGCCTCTTTGGGGGACCAAAACACCTCCTTTTGATCTGAAAATTTGTGAGTGGCTGCCCCCAAATTTAATACATCCAAAAAAATTACTTTCATGAACTGAGGATGCTCCTAGCACACATGGCAGTGCCTAGAAAAATGTGCAATTAGGGCCAAAAAACACAAAAAACAAGATCATGTCAAAATTTTCTCAATTTTGGCGAGCAAACCACTTATGGGTTCCTAGAATCATGCATGGAAGCTTGAGCTAGGATTTGAAGCTAAGATTGGTCTTTTCCTCTTTTTTCTGCCAGGCGCCTCCTTGGGCAGTTTTGAGTTTGGCTCACTATTTTGTGCTTGTTTGTCATCACTGTGACTGCCTTCATCTGATTTTTTACATGTTGCCACTATCTTCATTGATTTCCTCACTTTTCCCTTGGGGACTGTCTCCTCCTTTATCTGTGCTTTTTCCATCCTTTTGTGAATCATCTTTACCATCATCAGTGTGTTCAGCTCCTTTATGAAGATTTCCCTTATCTTCATTATCATTGTTTTCATCTTGTTTCTTGGTTGTTATCTTTACTATCACCTTCTGTTATTTCTTATCACTAATTTTATTAGACTCTTTATTTCCACTTCAAATCAAAACAAGTCTTTAAATTGTAAATAGGCCTCCTTTCTCAACAACCACTATCTTTTTCTCTCTTTCATTTGGGCTTCCTTGTTCACTGCTTTAGGAGTAAGAACATAATCTTGATCTGCACTGTGGACCTGCTCTCCATCTAATCTCCAGGAAAATAACTTAGTTTAGGAGAGGGCAATGAGTAACCTCTTGGATTTTGTTGCAAAAGTAGAGGCAAGTCACTTCTTGAAAATAGGACAAGGTTGAGAGGGATGTAGTGACCACTTTGATAGTAGTGGGTTCAAACCTATTGTGCTGGCCTTCTTTGGAGGCATAGTTTTGTTTAGGCTTTTCCTTCACTCTTTTATCAAAATAGGCCTTCAAAATGAATTAAAAATATAATTCTCCTTTGAGCATTGTTTTTCTCTTTTAAAACTATGTTTGGATTTTTGACCAAAACTGGCCTTTTCAACTGATATCAATCCTTATCTCAAAAACTGGGTTTTTGCTCTTTACTCAAAAAACAGGCCTTTTGTAGCTAGACAATAAACCCTCTTTCATCAATCACTGTCTTGTTGTATCTTAGCAAACATGGTGGTTTTTAGAACAAATAGTGTTTTTTGCCTTCCTTAGACTGTGTTTTTTCTTAACCAAATTGACTCTTAACACCTCTTCAAACTCAAAAAATTAGGCAAAGAGCACAGCAAATACCTCTCAAAACGTGTTGTGTGCTTTTGGAGAAATTTTCGCTGGGCAAAGATCTGATTTGAGGTGAGTTGAAAGTGTGTTGAGCGGTGCTACGCTCCTGTGCACAGGCGCGTAGCACCTACACGTTGCGTTGGTGCTATCGGGTTGGGCAGTGGGTGCTTGCTGAACGTCAGGCAGGCCGGTCGGTTAACATGCATAGGCGCGTTGTGCGATCCTACAAGCGTGTCATGCCATGTGTAAAATCCTTTGTAAATATGCTACAGTCACATCGCGCTAACTTACAGGCGCGTCGCGTCGTGAAATTATTCCACTGCTTGCCCAAGGTTTTGAGAGAAACACTCTTCTTTTGCTCCTTTGCATAATAGTCAATGAACTTCTTTTTTTTAAAGCTTTTATAGATCCATTTTAAAACTTTTTTGAACGCCCTTTCTTCCCTCCTTTTGGTAATTTGACATTGTGCCTTTGCCTTTCTATTGAAATAACCTAACTTGCCCTTTTCAAACAACATTGTTTTTGAAAACTCCATTTGACATGAAAAAGGCTCATACTGTGTATTAATGACACTTTTTCTCAACCACAGAAATAACACTAGGCAACCTGACCATCTGCTCATTTTGAAGGAGGTCTTATGCTTGACAAACTGCATGGGCACTTTATGTACACATTAGGCTTTCAACCTTTTACAGTTTTCTAAGGGCCTGTATCTGTTTTGTAAATGAGGAATGTTTTTAAACAAACTAGCCTTGGTTTTTTTGTGAATGCACTCTTTCAAACACTATCTCTCAAACTGCCTTTTATTGACAAATGTTTCCAAACACTGTCAATATTTGATGAATTTTGACCCTCTGCTTATTTGAAGGAGGTCCTCTTAAACATAGAAATTTCATCCATCTCAAAACTACTACATCATTTGAAGATTTGTCTATTGAACCAGTTTTTTGTGGCCTCTTTGCTTATCATGAAGGAGGAAAGTTTGACAACTGCATGGGTGCTTTTTGACCTCTGTTTAACAAAATGAAAAATGTCCATGGACAAACTGTTTGTAGCTCTTTAGACAAACTATGTTTATCATTCAAAACAGATTCTGTGCTTGTCATTCAAGGGAGACTTCTTTAGGACTGTGAGGGGTGCCCTTTCTTCTCTGGAAGGATGTATTTGATCTGAAAATGTTATCCTTTGAGAAAGGCTATCTTCTTCCTTTATCCACCCAACACACAAGTTTTCCAAACTGAAATAGGCCTCTTTCGTTTTTTAAAATTCTATTTTTCTTCTTTTTAAGTTTGGATTTAAAATTACCCTCAAGACCAAAAATGAGATGAAAGGGAATGAAAAATACCTTTGAGACCTCATTTTTGTGTTGAAAAACCCAAATTCTGAGCAAAAACCAGTTTTTTGTCACTTTTGGAGGCTTTTGGAGAGGTGTGACGCTCTTGTGCACAGGCTCGTAGCGCTTTTTGTAGCAAGCGTTTGGAAGCCTTCCCGGTGTCGGAATTGGGCCCGGGACGGCTCGTTGGAAAGCTATGGAAGTCTAATTTCCAAATATGCTTGATTTTTTTCATTTGGTTGTTCAAAAACTTACTAGCCCAACACTGGTCAAAAAATGGTGGAAGTTGGTGCAGAAATGCATAGTGATGTTGCAGACCACGTTTGGATGCCTTCCTTAATTCCAAATTGAGCTCATGATAGCTCATTGGAAATATATTCTAGTATAGTGGTCATTTAACTCATGAATAAAGTCATTTTGATACTCCATCTGTGAGAAAATGATATTTTCCCAAGGTTACTCTAGCTATGCAGAAATTCTCTTGTGACACTTGTATTTTTGACATTTTCTCCCAAACCATGATACCTATGTAAAAACGGAAGGAGGTTTTTATTTTTTAGCCTATTATGGACAAAATCCTCTCTCACTTTTGTCAATTTCACCTATGTTTGGTCAGAAACACCATTTGAAGAAAAACTTGCCCTGGGCGTGACACATGGTTTATCTCGCCTATGTGCTTATTTTCCAAATTTCTCCTTGCACCCTCTGCTTGTACATGAAGGAGGTGTTGTTTTTACACCAAATTTTGGGCCCTCGGCTTATTAGTGAAGGAATTATTTCAACCAATAGTGTCTTTGTCCTGTTTATCAATTGAAGATTTGTCTTTAAACAGGCTATCTGTGGGCCCTCTACTTGTTATGAAGGAGGCCATTTGAAAACATAAATTATCATGCCCCTTTCTCTATTACTGAAGGAGGCATCTCAAGCTGAGTGGGTACTCTATTTATGATTGAAGGAGACCTTTGAATCTAGGTCTTTTTCTTTATCTGTTCATTATTGAAAAGCCTTCTGCTTACAATTGAAAGAGGCCCTTGTAAACTGTATTGTTTACTTTTATCTATGTTTTAACCTTGAAGTTTCAACCTTTAAACAAATTTTAGATCCTGTTGCATAATCAAATTCTTGATGAAAAGCTAGAACACCTCCTTCATTAGCATGTTCAGTTTTTTTGTGTAAAATAAAACTTTGCCTTTTGCAACCTAAAGAAGGTGATTTTCATTTTTCTTTGTAGGGATGGCTTCTTGAAAACTGTGTTGGTTGCATAAGACTGATTCTCAGAGCTGGCCCACCTGTTTGGAAATAAATGCAAAAATTCCATTTTGAGTTGCTGGAGGGAGTGATTTTCTTATCTTTGTATCTTTTTGCCATGATGGGGGACTTTTTGACCTTTTTGGTGCTTTGAATTTGCAGGGATTTAGTTCAGTGAGTTTCCTTTATTTGAAAACTGCATTCTCTTTTGATTTCCAACAGTGAACTGCTACAGTTTGAAGTCTTTTCCTGAATTTTATCTTGCCCAACACTGATTTGAGCCATTCATACTAGCACCCCTACAGAGATGCATTTTTAAAATAGCTTTGATCATTAGAGTTCCTTCTTGTAGTGTCATTATGATAATGCCTGAAATTTCAGTTGATCTTATTTCTTTGGACATAAGACCTAAAAACTCTGCTTTTTCCTGAATTGAACATTTTTGAGCTTTGCTGAAACAAAACACAACAACCACTTTGATGGTGTATGACCTACAGATAGAAAAAGGGTTGTTTTGTCATATAATAATAAATGATGGCTGACTGATATTGAAGACAGGGGTTTTGACTAGAGATAGCTTTTCTCAAGGTATTTGCCCTAAACACCACCACCTAGACCTAGAGACTTTGTCATAATTTCTATGGGATTTCTGAGATATTGTTAGGTCATTATATGGAAAAATAAATGGTGAGAGAGGAGTAAAAAACTTGATTTATGTTGGACAATGAGCTGTGTGAAAGCAGGGGAAAACTGATATCAGAGGTACAAGGCTTGTGACAGTCATGTACAAGGAAGGTTTGCTGATTTAGGGCAGGACTGAAAAAATAATACCACTTCCTCCTTAATATGCAAGAGAGGGGTAAGGAGACAAAAATTTGTTTGAGGTGTTTTCTAGATGACAAGTTTACATTTTGAGATTAATTTCTAGAAAACCTAGGCAAGGGATCTAGTCATCAAAATAGGCAAAAATAATGATGACTAACAAGGGACATTCCAAAAATGTGCAAACCAAATCAAGTTGTATGTGGCCCATGCCAACATCGAAAGAAAACCAGAAATAACCACAAAACCAAGAGTTCTCAACATCAAAACCTTTGGAAATCATTCATGCAGATTTGTGTGGGCCAAATAGAACTCCAGCTCTTCAAGGTGAAAGGAAATTTGCTCTATTTGTTGATGACTATACTAGAATGATGTGGATATATTTCATAAAATATAAATCCGAAGCATTTGAGTGTTTTAAGAATCTTAAAGCTCTCATTGAAAATGAAAAAGATTCTAAGATTAAATGTCTTAGAACAAATAGAGGAGGAGAATTCACTTCGAAAGAGTTTGATAAATTCTGCAAAGAGAATGGAATCGAAAGATAACTCTCTACTGCTAGGACATCCCAGCAAAATGGAGTAGTTGAAAGAAGGAACCGAACCATTCAATAAATGGCTAGGACAATGCTACTAGCAGCTAATTTGAAACCAAAATTCTAGAGAGAAGCAGTTGGCACCACAGTTTATACCTTAAATCAAACTCAACTGAGACCAAATGATGAAAAGACTCCTTATGAATTATGGAAAGGAAGACCTGCTTCAGTAAAATATTTCAGAATATTTGGAAGCAAATGTTTCATAAAAATAAATGATGACTCACTAGGTAAATTTGATTCTAGAACTGACGAAGGAATATTTCTTGGATACTCCACTAGGAGCAAAGCTTCAAATGTTACAACAATCGTCTACGAAGAATAGTGGAAAGCATTGATGTGAAGATTGATGAAGGCCTTCCAGAAAAAAGAATTGAAGATCATGAAGTTGAGTCTTTCTTTGAACAAAGTGAAGAAGAAGAACCTGAAAGAGAAGAGGAGAATGAAGAATCTCAAAGTGAACCTCAAAACGAATCTTCACAAACTCCCTCCAAGATCAAGTTTGTTCAAAGATATCATTCAGAAGAAAAATTCATCAGAAATATAGATGAAGGAATCCAAACTCAAAGAAGAATGATAAGCACCCCAAGAAAAGATGATGTGGCTCTATTATCTTTAATAGAACCTAAAAAATTTTCTCAAGCAAGAAAATATCCTTATTGGATAAAGGCCATGAAAGAAGAAATGTCTCAAATTAAAAAAAATGAGACTTTGGAACTAGTACCTCACCCAAAAGATAAGAATATAATTAGAACAAAATGGGTATTCAAAAACAAGATGAATGAAGATGGACAAATCATCAGAAATAAAGCTAGACTTGTCTGCAAAGGATACTCACAAATCGAAGGAATTGACTTCGAAGAAACCTTTGCACCAGTAGCTCAAATAGAAGCCATAAGAATGTTTTTAGCATTTACTTGCTCAAAAGGATTCAAGTTTTATCAAATGGATGTAAAATCAACATTCTTGAATGGAGATCTCAAGGAAGAAGTTTACATGGAGCAACCAGAAGGATTTGATCTTGCTGAAGGAAAATAATTTGTATGCAAACTAAAAATGGTCTTGTATGGATTAAAACAATCCCCTAGAGCATGGTATGCTAAGTTGGATCATTATCTGCAACAAGAATATTTCAAAAAGGGAGTGGCAGGTAGCAATCTCTACATGAAGATGGACAAGGGAAAACTTCTGATCACTATTGTTTACGTTGATGATCTAATATTTGCTAGCAATGATGAAGAAATGAGCCATGAATTTGCTCTAAATATGTCCAAAAAATTTGAGATGTCAATAATCGGTGAGTTGTCTTACTTTCTTGGGCTACAAATATCTCAAACTTTTGGAGGCATGTTTATATCTCAGGAAAAATATCTTAAAGGCATGCTTAAAATATATGGGCTGGAATATTGTGCACCTATGAGCACACCAATGACCACAGATTGTAAATTAAGCAAGGACTATGATACCCCTCAAATAGATGCAACTCTTTACAGGTCAATAATTGGAGCTCTCCTATACTTAACTGCTACAAGACCAAATATTATGCAAGCAATAGGAATGGTAGCAAGGTTTCAGTCAAGTCCTAAACAGTCCCATCTAGCAGCTGTGAAAAGAATTCTCAGACATCTGAAAGGAACGACTGATTTCGGTCTTTGGTATCCTAAGAGTTCAACTCTTATTGTGACATCTTATTCTGATGTTGATTGGGCCGAAAGCGTGGATGATTGTAAAAGCACCAGTGGAAATGCATTCTTTATGGGAGATTGTCTTGTATCTTGGCTCAGTAAAAAACAATCATCTATATCCCTTTCTACAGCTGAAGTCGAATATATAGTTGCTGCTGATTGTTGTACACAAATTTTGTGGATGAAGGAAGCCTTGAAGGATGTCAACATAGAAACTAAGAAACCAATTACTATTCTTTGTGACAATACTAGCACCATCAGTCTTTCAAAGAATCCAGTAATGCACTCAAGAACCAAACATATTCCAATCAAATACCACTTTCTCCGTGAACATTTTGCTGAAAACAAGATCAGGTTGGAATACGTCAATACAAAAGAGAAAATTTCTGATATCTTTACAAAACCCCTTCCATGAGAATCATTTGAGTATCTTCGCCAAAAGATGGGTGTCATTGCTCTTGCATCACATTAAATCAAGCATTGTCAGGGGTACAGTATGTTAGGGGGAGTGGCATGACAGGGGGAGCACTTTGGCACCCCATTTCCATTGATGTTAAAGGGGGAGAGAAGAAAAATATTTCCATACAATGAAAAAGGGGGAGATTGTTAATCCAAGTTTTCATTGATGGCAACAGGTTGAAAGACATTGATGGAAACATGGAAGATACCATTTGAAGTTTCTCCTACATGATGCTGCTATGACCCCATGATTGATAAGCCAAACAATGGAAAAGACAAATGAAGAAGAAGCCAAGCAATGGAGAAGGCATTCTGTCCTATGCATTTTCTACACACAAAAATTAAGGATAGTCAGAAAGAAAAATTGTTGTTACCTCCTTAAAGGCATCCTTTAAAATTGACACCTATTCCATCTCTTAGAGCATGTTTTTGTCTTTCCGATGAGCTATTACTTGACCCGAAACTCCATGCCGTTTGGGAGATATGAATTTTTCAAATTAAGGATATATTTCTGTTTTTGAGCTGACATATGCTCAGGAATACAAGTCGGTCTCCAAAAAAGGTTATAAGAAGGCTATATATATACCATTTGTACTCATTTATCAAACATAGATTTCGGTGGTCAAGGATAATACTCGGTTATCAAACATATACCACAGAAACTCAGTTCATACCTCATGAACTTAATGAATATTTAGAAGACGAGAAGGATTACTTGACATCTGTCTTGTAAGGGCTAACGGTGGAGTGAAATCTAGATTATATCTGAGCTATAAAGGCTAACGGTGGACTATAACTATGAAGATCAACCTATTACAAGAGACTCATAATCATTAAGCAGACCTCATACCCACTGTAGCCTCTACACTTTAATACAGAGCACAAATCAACAGATAGTGACTCAGATATCATAGATTCGGATTCTACAGTGGCTCGGATTGCTTCAAAGATTTATGGTTCGGACAGGAACCCAGAAAAACCCTATACATCTCATATTTGTGTCATATTTTTTTGATATAGAACTTAGATTAGTAAAATCTCAGAGATTCGGATCAATGTTTGAAAAGCTCAGCATTGTAACATCCGTGGAGGATATGTGAGTTAGATATGTTGTAAGTGCATCTTGGATAATAAAAGAAGTTCGGATTTGTGAGGAATAGTCACCTACTCGGATTGTGTGAAAAAACTCAGGTTGAAGAAGTCCTGTGGAAGAATTGTTACAACAGTCAATCATTTGTAGACAAGGACAGTCACATATAACAGAGGACTCTTGGAAACAGTTTTTTGGATAGTCAAGAACATATTTGGATCAAATTAATTGAATAGTGAAGAATATTGTTGAAGACACTTAAGTAAGTACATCACACACTTTCTCTCTAAATATTTCTGAAGGATTGGTGTCCTTGGAGTAGGAGCTCCTAAACACAAGGTTGGTGCCTTGAGAAGATAGGGTCGAAGTCCTAGAGGTCGGAGCCTCATCAAAGTCCAACTTGGTGCTTAGCAAACAGGTTGGTGCCTATTTCATTAAAAGGGTTGGTGCCCTTCTCTCATCTATTGTATACTATTATTAAAAAGGGATTGAAGTTCTCTTTAATTATTAATATCATTATTATATATATCTCTCTGTCTTTAATTGTGAAGAATATAACTAGCAATAATTAAAAATTGAAAAGAAATATTGATTCACCCCCCTCTCAGTATTTCCAACAGGCAATAAGACAATTTTCCCATTCTCACACCTCAAGCACAGATATGCCTCTTTGATGTTGTTATCATGAAGTACTTCACCTGTGAGGGGAGGTACTCCAGGCTCTATACCTATCATGTTAGACTCCTCATGCATTTCACAGGGGTTAAAATGCTAAATTTGCCTTACTATATCTATAGGAGCATGGAGAAAATGTATTTTATTGTCCAGAGGAGGAATCCCACACAACAAATGCATAGATTATTCCACCATTCCCTAATCAAGATGGTGGTCTTACATCAGTTGGAGTAGCATGGTATACCTTGGGATGTTTTCATAAACCATGAAGCCTTTACAAACCCACAGCCTCCTCATCAATCAAATTTTCCTTCCTCATCTGCATAAGTGCCCTCACCACAGGAAAACCTCCCTTCCTCTCCTTCTCTTGGTGCATCAGGTGAAGCAGGAAGTGGCAATGAAGAATCACATGAAGATCAGGGTGAAGGTGAAGAAATCAGTGAGGCAAACACATAGATTCATGAGGAAGAGAAAGAGGGAAATGAAGAAGATTATGAGGGAAAAGAGCACAATAATGGTGAAGACAAAAGCGGTGAGTACTTGGAGGAAGGCAGTAATTGTAATGATACCAATGATTCAGCTCAAAATGAAGAAAGTGATAATGCAATGATGAACAGAATTTTGACAGTCAAGAAGAGGAAATCACTGAGGCACAAAAAAAAATTGATGAAGGAGACAATGATAAAGAAAATGTCACTAATAGGACAGTGAGTGAGGAAAGAGACAACAAAGGAGATAGTCATGACAATCATGACAGCTGTCATGACTATCATGACACTAATCAGTCTCTTCGTGACAATGAGAATGAAAGCAACAGTGTAGATAATGATAAAGAAATTGACACTAATGAGGAACAAGATCAAAGTGAGTCAAGTGCAGAGGCTGATGATGAATTTAAAGACCAAAGTGACAACATAGAAGGCAGTGACAAAGATAATGATGATGAAGGTGTTGAAAGTCAGGAAAGCAGTGATCAAATGAAGAATGAGGTGACTGATGGAGACCATAGTGAAATTGAGGGAGCTGGTGACAACACCAAGGGTCACAGCCATTATGAAAACACTTTTAAAACTACCATTACACCTCTTCCATGCACATATCAAAGGGGGTCAAGACAAGTGTTTTCTGCCTCCAAAAGGCAAGGGGCCTTGTCATATACACCAACTCCAAGGCTTGATAAGGGTAAAGAAAAAATGGACAAGGTTAGGAGGAGTAAGAGAGGCAAGAAAACCACTCAACAACCTCAATTTATTGACCTAGACAGTGACACTGAAGATAAGGTGATGGCTACTAGACTGTTACTCCAAAGCAAGGATGCTCAAATAAAGGAATGGGAGATGGATTTTGGTATGGCTCAATGCATCATTCAGTATTATAAGAATGAGCACAAACACTTCAAGAAGATAAAAATAGGTTTGACCCTCCAGAAGAAGATGACAAAATATTATGCAAAGAAGCACAAGCTTGTCTGTGCCAAAATGAAAGAGACCCTACTTAAAGTACAAACCCTAAAAAGGGAAAAAAATAATGACATCCTTGGATTTTTGGCTGAAGCTTCTCAACAGTTGTCTAAGACCACTTAAGGAAGGTCTCCACCAAATTTGAGAGAATTTGGAGCAAATTTTGTTTTTTGAGATTTTTGAGCCTCATTTGCGTAGCGCCAGGGTGCTACGCAAACACATGGAGAATCCCCAAGAGGATAACTTGAAACTTTTGGATTTCTCTAAACCTGCACATCATTCTCACCAAATTTCATAATATTTGGAGCAGGTTTGACCCCTCAAAAGGTCAAAAAACCTCACTTGTTTCACCTTTCTACCATTTTTTGGGCATGGCGCTGTGCAAATGATAGTCTGGAGATTTTTGAATTTTTTACTAGGCTATAGGAGCTGGATCAGGAAAACACAAGAATTTTTTGAAAGTAGACTCAGCAGGCTTTCCAACGAGCCATCACAGAGCCAAATATGACATTGGGAAGGGGTCCAAAACTTGATAAAAAAATACCCTATTTTGTGCTGAAAGTGGCGCTGCGCAAATGGACTATGTAGTGTGTTTTGGACCAAAAGTCAACAAAACACACTCATTTATTTCAAAATGATATTTTTTATTTTTTTTAGGCAAAACACTCTATAATTAGGTGCAAATAGTTATTATGGCATTTATTTCTTAGGATATTATGTGCCTTGGGCCTTGCATGGTCTCTTGGCCATAAATGACATTTATGGATGAATTTGACATTTTCCTACCTATTTAGGGTTTTTTTTCCCTCTCTTGCTAAGATAAATAGAGCATGAGGGTTTCATTGTAAATGTTGGATTTTGATGAACTTGGAGAGAAATACATGGTTTTTATGAGCTTGGAGAAGAAATTGGTTTTGTGAAGTTGATGAATGGATTGCTTGGATTGATGATGGAGAAGCATGTTTGCAGGATTCCTAAGCTTGGTTAATGGTGATGTCTTCTTAATTTGTCTATTTTTTCTTGTTATCATTATGTTTCACTCTTTTTAGTTTCTATAGAATAGAAAAGTATAGGTTGAGAAATGCTCTTTGAAGCACCTTAGTCCTCCAGTTTGCTATGGCCTTGATGTTTTCCTCTGCTGGGTGTGTTTGAGGAATTCTTAACTGCTCCTCAAGCCTCTCCATGTTTGTTTGTTTCAGTTATGGATTAATATTCTGGTTAAAAAATATGATTCACGGTAAGCCTTACTTATTTGAGACTGATTAAACTCTGTCTTCGAACCTTTCTTTGAAGTATTGTTTGCTAGGTTAAGTCAAAGAGGTCTTGTTCCGATCTTGCCTTTTTTCCATGCCTATCAGCTTGCCTTAGAGTTCTTTATAGCTTGATCAACAGTGTTTAGGAGTTCCCTCTTTGCTCAATTAAAGTTATTGTGCTATCTTGTATGTTTTTCCAAATTCTGAAGGTGAATTTACTAAAGTTAGAAGCTCTTATGCTTTCTATGTTTCACTAGAATGTTTATCTTGGATATTTATTGGTTTAAAATATTATCATAGAGTAAATGGTTTTCCCTATCTCATGCTTAGTATCTTGTGCTAATCATATATAAGACCTCCTTGTTCATAGGTATATGACAAAGGATACTTCACTCCCCTTTTCCCTACCTTGTTTTTCCCAAACTTGATGTCCACCCCACCTCACACATTACCTTATGGATCCATTAACCTTGCTAGACCAGCCCTGCAACACACTCTGATTCATCATTGAGACACTCATGAATTTCATTGACTCCATAGCCCAATGATTTAAATACCTCTCACTCCACCTATTCCACTTGACCATCTTACCCAACCAAAACAATCAACTAACCCTACACCTAACAACTAGCCTAAAATCAACCATCTAAAGAAAACAAGAACAAATCCTTTTCATCTAATAGAGAGATCCCTCTCTGAGTTTAGGAAGGCTAGGTCCTAGGACTCCAAATACTGGTTCCATGTTTCCCTGTCATGTGGTATACCAATTTGCCAAATCACAGGACCCCAACATTCTAGCAATCACGATGTGAACTTTTGAGTACATAGTTTCCTGAATACATCTTAAGACTCATTTGACCCTCAGTTAGACTTAGAAAATCCAGTGAATATGCCACCTCATCGCCACACTAACATTATGGCGATCACGGTGGGACCTTCTGAGTCAGTGACAAACTAAGTATCCCTTAGGACTTTAGAAACCTTTGTCAAATCACAGAGAACTCAACTAATAGCCAAGGGTAGATTCTATTTGTTTCAACATTTTAGAAAAATGGTGATTCAGTCATAGGACACTCTTAAAAACCTTAGTACTATAAAAAGAAAACTAAAAAAACCCCAAAACATTCCTAGATTGGTTTTTTGTCAGTTATTGGTGGTGGACCATAAACATACATCCTTAAAAACAACAAAAATATCCACTTTGCAACTCCACTAGCCTCCAGTAGGCCTATTACTTCACTAGTATTCATTTTACTTCTTGGATTTGTATCAAGCCAACCATGAGAAGTTTATGAACCTGATTATATACTGTGAGAGTTTACCAAACATCAAGAGAGGTCAGCCTTTAGAAACAGTCCTAAAAATTTTCAGTCTCTCTGATCTTTAAGTTTGAAACCTGGCTTCACATAGGATCAATACCAGATCTCATCCGGACCCAAACCCTCCCAACATAGTTGATGACCCAGAGAATATTTTGTGGCAAAATTCTAGATCTGGAAACTTAACCACTGTTAGGACCATTCACAGAGCAAGCTTTGTACCTAAACATCTTACAGCTTTGCAAGATCCTCAGTTTGACTTGCACCATACAAAGAACCTTTTCAGAACCAAGTCACAAATTGATATTGACTAGACTGACCTTGAACCCATATATTTGCAGCAGAGTTCCAGTAGAGAAGCTTCTCCTTCTAAACCACCTGACTTTTAGCTTCTCCATCACTTTAACTCTTTCCATACAAAATCTATTCAGAATCAGTTTGCTGGTCCAAGTACTTCCACTACACATATTCATAGTACCACTGTGAAAACCACTCCGCTTCATCATACACCTCCTTTCACCAACCCTCCTCTTGTAAACCCTCCATTAGTTCCCATCATGGCAGCTTGGTATGCTCCCTTGGCCTTACCTCAACCCCTAGTGCCTTTGCCAAATGACTATCAGTCCAATATCACTCATTTCACAGGGGCTGAATCCATCACTGCCCAACAGCATGTAGATAGGATCAATGATGCTTTTGATTACATGGAGATAGAAGAAGGAACTATTAAATTGAGGATATTTGCACAAATTTTAGGAGGAGAGGCCAAAAAATGGTTCAAATCATTAACTCCTAATTCAATACATGATCTCTCTTTCCTCTACCAAACTTTCATAAACAAGTGGGAAATCAAGAAAAATCCCCTCCAAATCATGTTTGAATATAAAAATCTTAAAAGGAATGTAGGGGAAAGTGTGCAAGACTATTGCACCAGGTCTAACAGTGTGTACAATGCCCTCCCACCTCACATGAAACCTTCACACGGCCTAGTACTACTAAAATTCCTTGAAGGCTTTGACCCAGACATGACTTTCCAATTGAGAGAAAGAGACCCTGAAACCTTAGAAGAAATGAAAAAGGTAGCTATTAGTGTCAAGGTCAACTTGATTGAAAAAATAACTAGGATTAGATCGGAAAAGAGGGTGACCTACAAAGATGAAACCATACCCTCAACCTCCGCATCTGATACCAAAATGGACAACCTAATGAGAACAATGGAGAGAATGATAGAAAGAATAAGCTTAAATGAAAGGAAACCTCCTAGGAGAAAACCAAGACAATTCCCAAAACAGAAATAGAGCTCAAAACTTCAGAAGAGACATTCCTCAAAGCAAACAAAGGGAAAATGACCAACAAATCAGACCTCCCTTTCAACAAAACTATGTAGATGAAGAAGGAGAAATTATCGAACCTGAAGAAAGCCATATAAACCTAATAGGTTCTGATAATGAAGATGATGTTTTTCTCACCAAAGAAGAACAAAGTTTCTTTTCCTCAGATCAAACTGACACAAACTATTAAGATTCTGAAGATTATCGCTTGGGATTTGAAAATGCTATAATGGAAGTACATAGGCAATATGACCTTAGGAGAAAAAAGACCCTAGATCCCCCCAAGAAAAGCCAAATAGACACTGCTATTAGGAAGACACCTGAAAGCACCTCCAAGAAGACAACAGAAAAAAACACTATGGCTAAGAAAGCTGACCCAAACAAAGAAAAAATTAGCCAACAAGATAGTGATCAAAGTTTCCCTAGTAACTCAACTAGTGGCCCTGAAAAAATCTTGTTGTCTAAAGTCCCAAATCAGATTCATCAAACTAAACCAGTGGAAAAGGTTATCCCTGAGAAAGTTGATATAAATCTGTCTAAGACACAAATACCTTTCAGTTTTGAGGGATAGATTTCCAAAATTAAGATTACCATGCCTCTCACTGAACTGATTACCCAAGGCACATACAAGTCTCAATTTTTGAAAGTTCTAAACATGGGAAATGATGCTGACACTTTACACTTGGCTGATGACACACCCGAGATTCTGTTTGGACCCAATATAGAAGGAAATTATCAAGAAGGAGCCATTCCCCCTTTCTATGTCAGCTTAAACATACATGAACAAATCTTAAATAATGTCATGCTTGATTCTGGTGCCTCCACAATCTCATGCCAAAAGTTGTGATGGATAGATTAGGCCTAGAAATAACTAAACCTTACAAGGACTTGTATTCCTTTGATTCAAGTAGGGTCAAGTGTTTGGGCTTGATCAAAGATCTTTGTGTCAACCTGACACAAGTGCCTGCTAAGAATCTGGTCATGGACATAGTAGTGGCAGCTATTCCTCCCAAGTATGGCATGCTTTTATCCAGATCTTGGGGAGCCAAGATTCAAGGGAATCTTCAACTAGGTATGTCCTATGCTACCATCCCTATTTTTAACCAAACCAGAAGATTATACCGCGAGTCTCACATGAAATATATGGTTAGCAATCAAGACATGCCAGACAATACTCCTCTTTATTCTATTCATTCAGATCTTGATTCTTTCATCTTATGTAATGAGGAAGACATTGATGAGCAGGTATATGAAGTTGAAACACATCAAGACATATTACAACAGTCAAACCAAAATATTCATGAAGAGCTCCACAGTGAAAATTCTAGCAGCCCTGAACAACCATATAATGATAAAAATAGACTTGACTTTCTACAAACTAAAAATAAAAAATAGAAACCAAAATTCAGTTTGAAATATGAATCAGGTTGCTCAAAGGGAGGACAAATCTTAGAAACACAATTGTTTCCTTTTGGCAATCCCAAGGTACTGAAATATTCCCACATAATATAAAATTTTCGAAATATGAGTCAAAAGAGTCTAATGTTTTTACCTTATATAGATACCTCATTATCAAAAAGCCTTGTCCCTCCAAAAAAGCTTTTGACTCTCACAAATGTTGCTATGAATCCTAAAGGGATGTCTCCTGAAGAAGATATAGAAGAATATAATGTAGGCAACCTAAGGAGGTCCAAAAAGATTAAGTTGTCAAGAACCTTGTCATTACACACAAAACTGAAATACATAAGGTTATGCAAGAAGTTTCAGGATTCTCTTGTATATAGAAGTGTTGGAACAGGGTCTCCTACAAGCTGCGAAACTGGTCCATTTTGTATATTTTTTATTATATTTAGTCTAACATAGGGGTTTTGGGGTGGGTCAAAGCCCCTAATGCATTGTAAAGGGGTCAAGGGTAGACTGAAAATCCACAAACCATAGTTTGTGGACCATTGGATGCGTAGGTTAAAATAGTATAAGTAGTTGAACCTTTTTGAGTTGTAATAAATATTTAGGAAGAGAGATTGATGCTAAGTGCGAACTGATAGATCTGGTTAGGGTTGTTGGGAGGGACTCCTGCTGCTGTGTGCGTAGAGATTCTTTGTCCTACTGTGTGAGGGCCCTGCTACTGTGTGCGCAGGTTGGGTTTTGGGGTATTGTAAGTAGAAGTGAAGGATTAATGAATGCGGAGTATTGTTGAATATCTGAATCTATTGGAATTAATGTGATGTGAATTTGTGATGTTTGGTTAATTAATATATATTGTTGTGTTATTGATTTAAGCTGTGAACATACTTATGTCTCTTGTTTATGCTGTGATCTGGGTCTGTTATATTGTACTTCCTATAAGAATATCTGGAATAGATGCGTTATCGTTATATGAGTTCATGATCTGTTGATTACTGTGAATATCATTACTGTTGCGCATGTGGATGCAAAGGGAATATATAGATCTAGGCTTTGTGATATAAGATCTGGTCACTATAAGGCTGAACACAGCTCTGCTTGACTTACCTACCCTCTCCCAGGATTCGGAAACCTAGTTCTAGCACCCACCCATACTACTTCGGGTGAGACTTTGGCCTGCGCAAGTAGGTCACTGCCTAAAGGGCCAGTAGTATAGGGGTTTGTTGGCAAACCTTGAACCTCCGAACCTGGGTCAGGACCCCTCGAGCCAACAAATGGTTCTGTTGCCAGGACCTGAAGCATTTTGAGAGAGATATTGGGTAATGCCAAGGCCATACTAGAAACTTAAAAGAAAAGAAATTGATGAATGGTTTGAACATCAAGTTCAGGAATTCGTAGTGAAAGAGAACCGCAGTAAGAGGTTGACCATCAAGGAGTGGAAAAATAAGTATATTTTCATAGAGATCTATGAGATCTTATTTGTAACAATTGTGATCGAGCTTCAGGAGTGGTTTGCAAGGTTGGTTGAATTTCAGAAGTGTTGGAAGGACGACCGGGTGACGTAGTGGACCCCTGAACTAATTCAACAGTTAGAGAAGACTGATAACACCATCACTCGCACGGTGGACCATTGGGTGGCCAGTGTGCTAGGAGGGTTCGTGACAGAATTCGCCATCGATCATTTCGTATCCTACTCTAAAGCAGAGCGAAGATTCTTCAAGGTTTTCCGGGGTAAGTTTCTGAAGACCTTACCAGTGTTGATTAAGATATTACTGTGCGAAAAAGAGTATCTTGTGTAACCACACCGAATGAATGACCCCTGATCTAGACGGAAGTACGACACGAAGTGGCAAGTACTATCGAACCAACCAAGAAGGAGATTGGTCTGTCTACAGTCCAGTAAGGGAAGCAGCTACGCAGAGTCCTCTTGGCACACCACTTTCAAACCAGCATAGGAGTAAGAATTCAAATACACCTCCGCCACCACTAGAAGATGACATGGTTGCGCAAATGAAGTTTCCGACATCGATCAATTTTGGTTTGTCACAGGATCGGTATGGACTGCGCAGAACGTAAATAGTGATGCGGTGAAGTGGGCACATCTATCCCTTGCCTTTGAAGGAAGAGCTTTGGACTAGTACATGGGATACATCGGCCAGCATGCGAACGCGACCATTGAGGAGATTAAGAACGCTATGAAACAACAAGTCAAGAAGCCTAAGTCCTGCTCTCAAATAGTGGATGATCTAAAAGATTTCAAGTAAGGGCCTTCTGAGTCTGTGTAGGAGGCCAATCAATGATTGAAGAAGGTGATCAAGGAAGGAGGATTTCAATATGATGACAGACATCATACAGAATGGTTCATTTCTATGTTGCTGCCTCATCTGCGTGTACATATGGGTCATCAAATGTTCAAATCACAGGAGAAAGCCTTGGAGGGTGCCATGAAGTCAGAAGCCGCGCCTCGAGACGAGACCCATCTGGGCGTCCAATAGATCCAAGGGCAGCTAGAAGCAATGCATGTGGAGATCCACAACCTGTGAAAAGAGCGAGGAGAAGAGGCTAGCCCTGAAATGTGGTGCATACGATGCAGGGTGAACGGTCATACCAAGGATAATGCAGGCTGAGGGACCTAGCCTGTTGCGCCCAAGAGAAAGTGTAGGGCCAGGTGGGCCAGCATTATGGTGTGATGATTTCCACGTTGCAAGGTTGCATGACACAAACCACTACCTTGCCTTGCTGCGTATGTCCTAGAGGTAAAAAAAAAATGGTGCAGGTTCTGTAGATTTGTAGGACATGATGAATAGAACTACCGAACATATGATTTGATGATCGATCGTGGAAACTTATATAGGGTACAATCAGACCCTGTGTCTCCAAGGTCCCCTGCAGGCATAGGTGGCTCCCCAGCCAGGGGAAGGGGGGGAGGCCGAGGCAGAAGCACCGGTCGAGGACAAGGGAAGCTAATCTATTATAACTGTAGAGAGGTCAGGCACTTTGCGAGATACTACTTGAATCCTACGAGGAAATCCTGCTGGTACTGTAGACAGTTGGATCATGCGATCGAAGACTGTCCAACCTTGATAGAAAAAATGCATGAGAAGCAGCCAACACCTACACAGATGTGAAGAGGGTTAAGGCCGAGCTGCGAGGTAAATATCCGAGAGTAAATGTCATAACGCGTAGTGGACTGGCCACCGGAGGACCAAGGAGAAGGTTGCAACTAAACCTCTAATCCGAAAAGTTGTTTTAAAACAAGGGGGTTTGGACCTAAGCAAGGAACAGGAAATATGTATCGCAGCTCATAAGGACTTTGCTAAGGTAGAGGCATCTACACCTGCAAAACTTAAGGCGGACGAGGAGGTCAAGCCCTTTTTATAGGCATGTATGAAGCTACTGCGCAACCCAGCGGCTATAGAGAATCTTCAAGCATTGATAGATAGCTGCACAACACAACCTAGCCTACCTCTAGAAATCAAGGATGTGCACAAACTATACAGATACAAGAAACACACTGGTAGGGAGATGTGGTTGACTACGTAGATCAGTGATTATGAGATGGATCAGGTTATTTTGGACCTAGGGTTAGGTGCGAATGTATTACCTAAACAGACTTGGAAACGAATGGGAGAACCTAAGTTGGAATGGTCCACTATCCAGCTGCACATGGCTAATCAGAAAAAGATTATACCCTTGGGAAGACTATAAAAAATCGTGGTGGATATCGCGGGAGTAAAGGCCCAGGCGGACTTTCAGTTAATTGAGATCGTAGAAGATGCAGACCCCTACCCTGTGCTCTTAGGCTTGGATTAGGCTATCGATATGGGAGGTATCATTAACTTGAAGAAGAGAAGCATGGTGTTTGAGAATAACGGTACAAGGGTGATAGTGCCATTAGATCCTACGGAAGGCAAATGATACACTGAGCCGGTGCGTGATGAAGAGGATGTGGATCATATTTATAAGCTGACTGCGCGGGAAAAAGATTGGATTAATCCCGTGGCTAACGGTGTACTATGCTAGGAAAAGGACAGTGAATGTTTATCTGACTCCGATGGGGAGATAGAGAACTGGAAAAATTGGTTACATGATGTCTCTGCACTGCGATGCCTTCGGGTCACAAAGGACTTCCGATGCATTTCCTCAGAGGTAAGAGACTTACCCTATTTTGATGGTTTTGGTACTATTAAGGAATTTTTACGAGCATTTGAAGCTAAGGTTCCACGAGAACGAAGGCTATGGGCCTTGAAGTTGGCCATGCATGGAACACCTGCACGCTGGTGGGAGACACATGAGGAAGTGTTCTAGGAGTGGGAGGATTATTGAGGCATGATGCTCCTACGATTTGAGACTCTGGCAGAGGTATGGGTTGAGATGTTTCTTGGCCCAGGGGACTCGTGGAAACACCTGGTTGCATGGAGAAAGACATGGGGTGACCGAACTACGGAAGAATGGGTCCACTTATTCATTCATTCGTTGGGTCCAATCCCTACTGCATGGTACCTGGAGGCGGAGCTACATCAATGTACGTGCCATTGGGAAACTCTAAAGGATGACTTCATAGGAACATTTAGACTGATAGGGGGTTCTGAGGTGCTTGAAGAAGATCTGCAGGAAGTAGATACATTTATGTTTGGAAAATATAGCACTCTAAATATTGCAGAAGAGCCGACTTGGGAATCCCAGATGTAGGATATTGTTGACTGTCACAACTTGGCGAGGAAGGAAGGTGAAGATGATCTTCGGTCTGTCTCTATCCTAGAGTCGGAAGGGGAGCGCGCTATTGCAGGACCCCCACTGTAAGAGGTAGATGTCACTAAGCCTCTTAAGTTGCGCGAAGTCAACATTGGGACGGAAGAACACCCTAAGTTGGCTAAGATCGGGGATTATTGGGATGAGGACACAGTAGGAAAAGTGGTCGAGCTACTCATAGAATACCAGGAATTGTTCCCAACAAAGTTTTCGGAGCTAAAAGGGACCACGGGAGACTTATGGGTCATGCATATCACTCTCAAACCAGATGCGCATCCTGTGAAGCAGCAACCCTATAGGCTAAACCCCAAGTATAAGTAGAAGGTCAAGGAAGAAATTGATAAAATTATCGCTGCAGGTATCATCAAACCCGTTGAAAAATCTAACTAGGTCAGTCCGATGGTGGTTCAAGAGAAAAAGACTAAGGGGGGGATTCGGATCTGTGTGAATCTGCGCAAGTTGAACGATGTCTGCGTCCATGATCCATTCCCTACACCATTATCAGATGAAATTTTGGATAGCGTGGGTAGCCAGGAAGCATACTCTTTCATGGATGGGTTCTCAGAATACCATTAAATCAGGATCGCACCTGAGGATCGTAGAAAAACAACGTTTTCCACTAAGTGGGGATATTTTCAGTATAATGTCATGCCGTTTGGTCTCAAGAATTCCCCTGCTATCTTCTCGCGGGTCATCATCGCAGTATTCAAGGAATTCATCCACAAGTTCCTGGAGGTGTATTTCGATGATTGGATTGTCTTCGGCCTGGTGAAGTCACATGTATCAAATTTTCACATGATGTTGGATGCCCGCTAAAAGCACCATATTTCCCTAAATATCAAGAAGTGTATCTTCTGCGTACCTTTTGGAATTTTGCTCGGCCACACAGTTTGTCGACAAGGATTGATGGTAGACCCTGCCAAAATCGCAGTTATCATAAAATTTCCAGTACCAACAATGAAGAAGCAGCTACGATCGATCCTTAGACACATGGGCTAATACAGGAAATTCATTCAAGGCTATGCATTGATTACGGCCCCTATGGAAAAATTTCTCAAGAAGGATAGTTCGTTCTTTTGGAATGATGAGTGTCAACAGAGCTTTGAATTACTTGAGGAAAAAATGGTCTCAGCACATATTCTCATCTTTCTCGATTGGGAGAAGGTATTTCATGTTCACGTCGATGCATCGGGCATTTCTATCAGGGCTGTCCTTACACAGCTAGGGGAAGGAGACATTGACCACCCAGTCGCCTTTGCAAGTAGGAAA
This sequence comes from Pinus albicaulis, assembly GCA_034641835.2. Classification (NCBI taxonomy): domain Eukaryota; kingdom Viridiplantae; phylum Streptophyta; class Pinopsida; order Pinales; family Pinaceae; genus Pinus; species Pinus albicaulis. The sequence goes on from CM076572.1 coordinate 953,916,516, forward strand.
CTCTCAAGTGCAGAACACAACTACTCCACCATAGAGCGAGAGGGATTGGCTATGGTCTACGCGTTGCAAAATTATCGGCATTATCTGTTAGGACACTTCAAAATGTTCACCGACCATTCATCTTTAAAGTACTTGGTAAATAAGCTTGTGGTGGGAGGGAAAATCTGTCGATGGTTGCTACTATTTCAGGAATATCACTTTGAAATCATTGTCAAGCTGGGAAAGTTGAATGCTGGGTTAGACTACTTGTCCCGAATAGAGAGTGGTGAAGAGCCAACCAACCTAGAGGAAGGATTTCCTGATACGCAGCTCTTTTCTATTAAAGTAGTGGATGCACACTTTGCAGATATCATTCAGTTCTTAACTACTGGGGTGGCGCCTCTAGAGTACTCGGTACAACAGAAGAAAGAGATAGTCACACGGGCAACGGATTTTACCATCATCGCAGGTCATTTATATAAGATGGGAGCTGATGAAGTGTTGTGGAAATATGTTTTGGACCATGAAAGGCATGCTATCTTGGCAGAAGCTCATGACGGAGTATCAGGAGGTCACTACATAGGAAACACAACGGCGCAAAAGATCTTGAGAGTTGGGTTATGGTGGCCAACCCTGCATAGTGATGCCCATGACTATTGTAAAGCCTGCGATACGTGCCAACGAATAGGAAGACCTTCTCGCAGAGATGAAATTCCCCTTCAACCACAAATGGCTCTACAAGCATTTGATAAATGGGCCATTGATTTCGTCGAACCCATCAACCTGCCAGGAAAGAAGACGGGTGCGCGCTACATTATTACTGCCACTGATTATGTAACCCGGTGGGCCAAGGCACAATAAGTAAAGGATTGTACTATGAATACCACTGCGCATTTCATATTTGAAAAAATATTGACCAGATTCGGATGCCTGAAGATCCTCATGAGAAATAGAGGTACGCACTTTGTTAATGAAACAATCCAAGCTTTGACTGAGGAATTACAGATCCATCATGCGAAGAGCACACCATATCACCCACAGGCAAATGGCGCGGTTGAGGCTTTTAAAAAAATCTTGGAGTAGGCATTGACAAAGGTCTGCAATGATGATCACAGTGATTGGGACGTGCGCATCCCCTCGGTTCTTTGGGCCTATCGAACGACCTGCAAAAATTTAAAAGGAAAAACCCCCTTCAGGATGGTCTATGGCAAGGAGGCCATGATGCCCATAGAGTATATTATTTGTAGTTTTCATATTTCCACTTTCATGAACATGGAAGAACCTAATATCATGGAGGAGCGATTAGTGCATCTTATGGCTTTGGAGGAGGATATGCTTCTGGCCAATTTCCATCAGCAGGTTCATAAGGCCCACGATAAAGCCTGGCATGACCGACATATTCACCAAAAAATGTTCATGGAAGGTGAATTGGTCCTCTTATATGATAGCCAGTTTGCCAAACATCCAAGGAAGTTTCGACAACATTGGCTTAGTCCCTACATAGTTATAGAAATCACAGATGGTGGAGCTATTAGGCTAGCTACCCTACACGGTGATATGTTACCAGGCTACGTCAATGGAAGTTGGCTAAAACCATATCGGATAAAGTGACTATATGGCCAGAGTGGCCACACAGGTGCAGGAAAAGAACCTACCACCACAGTGACTCGGGACGAGTCACAAGATTGTGTTGGGGGACTGTTGGAATAGGGTCTCCTACAAGCTGCGAAACTGGTCTATTTTGTATATTTTTTATTATATTTAGTCTAACGCAAGGGTTTTGGAGTGGGTCAAATCCCCTAATGCATTGTAAAGGGGTCAAGGGTAGACCAAGAATCCGCAAACCATGGTTTGTGGACCATTGGATGCGTAGGCTAAAATAGTATAAGTAGTTGAACCTTTTTGAGTTGTAAGACAGATTTGGGAAGAGAGATTGATGCTAAGTGTGAACTGATAGATCTGGTTAGGGTTGTTGGGAAGGACTCCTACTGTTGTGTGTGTGGAGATTCTCTGTCATGTTGTGTGCATGATGGGTATGTGTTATATTCTTTCCACGACTAGCCCCACGCATTGTACATTGCGCCGGGCGCAGTAGGGGGGTCACAAGGGGGGAGGCAGCCCCCACTATTGGGGTCTGGGGCAGCGCCTCGGAAATTTTTTTTTGGGTGTGCGGTCCCACTCATAGGCGGACCCACCCATGTTTTGTGCATGAGTTTGCACATGGTTTTTGGGGTACGATGGTTTTCGGCCCCTAGTATTTTGTAGATCCGGTCAAGGGAACTACGATTATGTTCTAATCCAGGGTTAATGGATTGGGGTTTATGTATGCTTCGGCATGTATATATATGTGTTGTAACACTAAAAGGAATATAATGAAAAATCAAGCTGGTGGTCCCGATTTGGGATCCAGGGGAAAATCTCTGTGTTTATCTATTTTATGTTTTATGCTCTTGCTATTGTTTATTTTCTGTTATAAGATTCGTGTGTAGATGATTTCTGTTAAGGGTTAAAACCTACATTTGGTATCAGAGTTGTTTCGACTTTAAGGGGACGCCTTTGCTGCTGAGGGTTTTTTTGCTTGGGCCTGAGGTAGACCCTGTTCAGTGGGAGATCTGCAGGATCGATTCTTGCGGTGAAAGAAGATGGCAAGCGGAGGAAAGATGGAGATCGAGAAATTCAATGGTCAGAGTTTTGAGTTGTGGAAGCTCAATATGGAAGATCTACTGGTGGATAAAGATTAGTGGATCACGGTAGATCCAGGTACTAAACCAACGGAAATGTCAGATGAAGACTGGAAGAAACTGGATCGGAAGGCTAAGAGCACAATACGGTTGTGTGTCTCAGATTCAGTATTGTTGAATGTATTTTGGGAAGCTATGGCAAAGAATTTGTGGGAAGAACTTGGGACTTTGTACCAATCTAAGTCTCTGGTGAATAAGTTGTTCCTGCGGAAAAAGCTGTATAACCTGAGGATGAAGGATGGAGACTCGGTGACAGAGCATCTGAATGCCTTTCATACTGTGGTAAGTCAGTTTTCATCTGTTGATATTAAAATCTTAGATGAAGATAAGTGCATCAGTTTGTTGTGTTCTCTACCAGACTCGTGGGACAGTCTGGTTATTGCAGTAGGTAGCAATACAACTACCTTGAATTTTGATGACATTGTCTCAGCCTTGGCGTCAGAGGAAATGAGATGGAGAAATATGGAGGGTCGAAATGGAGATGCCTTATTTGTACGAGGAAGGTCCCAAAACAGAAACAAGAATAAGGTTTCGAGTGGGAGATCTAAATCTAGAGGGAGATCTAAATCTCCTGGAAATTTTGTAAAGGTATGCTAGAAATGCGGAAAGGAAGGGCACTACAAAAGGGACTGCAGATCTAAAGCTCCTGAGAAAGGAAAGGGATCTTATGATGCTCCTTCTGCAGAGGAAAAAACCACCTTGGATGAAGGTGGGGATGTGTATTTGGCTTCTTCTTCAAATACACATGTAGATCATGAGCCATGGTTGATTGACTCAGGTGCATCCTTTCACTTCACTCCCCATAGGGAGTGGTTCTGCGAGTATGAGAAATATGATGGTGATATATTCCTAGGGGATGATAGGAAGGCCAAAATCATCGGACGTGGAAAGGTCAAGCTGAAGCTGCAAGGTGGAAGGATTAGAACACTTACTGGTGTTTTGCATATTCCTGCATTGGCCAGAAATTTGATTTCTGTAAGCAAGATGGATGATGCAGGTGTAGAAAAAGTGTTCAAGAAATATGCCTACAATATGGTTCGAGGAGCACTGGTATTAATGCAGGGAGTTCAGACTGGAACTCTGTACAAGCTACAAGGTAGCACTGTTATTTATGGGTGTAACAGTTATGTGGTTCCTGAAAGTGGAGAGGAAAGCCTAGCTGTCTCTGGAGAAAAGACCATGCTATGGCATTAAAATCTTGGACATATTGGAGAGAAGGGCCTTCGGATACTACATAGAAATGGTATGGTAGAAGGTATGTCTAATTTATCTCTGGATTTTGATTTCTATGAACATTGTGTATATGGGAAGCAGAATCGGGTGAGTTTTCCTTCTGGTGCTAAGAGGGCGAACAAGATATTAGAACTTGTGCACAGTGATGTGTTTGGACCTGTGTCTGTTCCATCACTGGGAAATTTTGTGTACTATGTTTAATTCATAGATGACTTCTCAAGGAATACATGGATATATTTCTTGAGGAAGAAATCTGAAGTCTTTGACAAATTTAAAGAATTTAAGGCTCGGTGGAAAACTACACAGAGAACAAGATAAAGGCACTGAGGACAGATAATGGTGGGGAGTTTTGCAAGAAGAAATTTGAAGAGTTCTGTAAGAAGTGTGGTATAGCATGGTAGAAGACTACTCCATACACACCTCAGCAAAACGAAGTTGCAGAAAGAATGAACAGAACACTGATGGAAAAGGAAAGAAGCATGCTCAGTGGTATCAGGTTAGGACAAGAATTCTGGGCAAAGGCAGTGGAGATTGCATGTTACTTAGTTAATAGATCACCTTCATCAGTGTTGGAGGATAATACTCCACATGAGGTATGGATTAGTAAGAAACCCTCTCTTTCACATCTAAGGGTATTTGGATGTGATGCATATGTACATGTTCCAAAGGAGAAAAGGACCAAGTTGGATAATAAATCTGAAAGGTGCATCTTTATTGGGTACAAGAATGGTTTAAAAGGTTACAAGCTTTGAACCCTGAAACAACAAAGCACAGGTATGATGAGATCTTTTGTTTACGAGGTGAAAGATGTCATAATGAAATCATACCAAAGGAACTCGAGAAGATAGAGTTTGGATAAAGGGAGGATGAATCGACCTACAAGAGAAGAAGATTCGAAGAGGAAGAGCAACAAACCCAAACTTTGAGAAGATCGGGCTGGGAAAGAAGGTAACTAGAAAGGCAGCTCCATCTCGCTTTCTCTGTGGCTCTCCTTAACTATAACCGATGATGATCCCAACTATCAGGGAGGCAGTAGATTCCGAGGATGGAAAACTCTGGAAGGAGGCCATGGTTGATGAAATGGCATCCTTGCACAAAAATGAGGCATGGGATCTGGTGGAGTTGCCAGTTGGAAGGAAGCCCATCGGGAGCAAATGGGTGTTTAATAAGAAGATGAATGTAGAAGGTAAGGTGGAGAAATAAAAAGCTCGTTTGGTAGCAAAAGGTTATTCCCAAGTGCCAAGAATTGATTTTGGTGATATTTTTTCTCCTGTTGCCAAAGCTACTTCTATTAGATTACTTTTATCTGTTGCTGCTACATTTGATTTTGAGATAGAACAGATGGATGTGAAGACAACATTTCTTCACGGGGATCTAGAAGAGGAGATCTACATGAAGCAACCTGAAGGCTTTATGGTGAAGGGTAATAAATAACTAGTATGCAGGTTGAAGAAGTCTCTGTATGGGTTAAAACAGTCACCAAGGATGTGGTATCAGAAATTTGATACCTATATATGGGGACTTGGTTTCACTAGAAGCAAGGAGGATCACTGTGTTTATTTTAAATTAAGTGGTGACCGTGTTATTTATTTGTTCTTGTATGTGGATGATATGTTGTTGATTGGAAATGACAAAGAAATTATCCAAGATTTGAAGACCCAACTGTTCTCCAAATTCGACATGAAGGATCTTGGTGCTGCAAACTATATTTTGGGCATGGAAATTAAGAGATATCAGGCAAAGAGGAAGCTCTGGTTAAACCAGAGGAAGTATGTTGAGACTATATTGGAGAGGTTCAATATGCAGGATAGTAAACTGGTGAGTGTTCCTATTCTTGTAGGTGTAAATTTGTCTGCTGAACAGTGTCCCAAGACACAAGAATAAGAGGAGGATATGTCCCATGTTCCATATGCAAGTGCAGTGGGTAGTCTGATGTATGCAATGGTCTGTAATAGACCAGACATTGCACATGCAGTGGGAGTATTGATCAGGTTTATTTCAAACCCAGGGAAGGAGCATTGGACAACAATGAAGCAGGTTTTCAGATATTTATGTGGCACTAGTGATTATGGCTTGTGCTACCAAGGAAGACCAGGATTAGAAAGAATGTTGGACATTCATGGTTTTGTTGATGCAGACTGAGCTGGAGATCTGGACCAAAGAAGATCTACAAGTGGGTATGTGTTTAGCCTATTTGGAGGTGCAGTCAGTTGGATGAGTAACAGAAAGTCTGTAGTGGCGCTTTCAACTACAGAGGCATAATACATAGCAGCCACTCATGCAAGCAAGGAAGTAGTTTGGTTGCAGAGATTGTGTTCAAGTATGGGGTTGGTACATCAAGCTATAAGGATAAACTATGATAGCCCAAGTGCAATTTTCTTGGCTAAGAACCCTGCTTATCATCAAAGACAAAGCACATTGATGTTCAATATCACTTTGTTAGAGATATGGTTGAGGCTAAAAGGGTGTTGCTGGTAAAGGTGGACACTTTGAAGAATGTTGCAGATGCATTGACGAAGTCTGTGAGCACTCAGAAGTTCTCTTGGTGTATAGAAACAATGGGTGTTGAAGAATTGGCCCAATGATTAAGCTCTCTTGTGGCCCCCAGTGGAAAGAAAACAACAAGTGGGAGAATGATGGGTATGTGTTATATTCTTTCCACGACTAGCCCCACGCGCTGTACATTGCGCCGGGTGCAGCAGGGGGGTCACAAGGGGGGAGGCAGCCCCCACTGTTGGGGTCTGAGGCAGCACCCCGGAGAATTTTTTTTTGGTGTGCGGTCCCACTCATAGGTGGACCCACCCATGTTTTGTGCATGAGTTTGCACATGGTTTTTTGGGTACGATGGTTTTCGACCCCTGGTATTTTGTAGATCCGGTCAAGGGAAATACGGTTATGTTCTAATCCAGGGTTAATGGATTGGGGTTTATGTATTCTTCGGCATGTATATATATGTGTTGTAACACTAAAAGGAATATAATGAAAAATCAAGCTGGTAGTCCCGATTTGGGATCCAGGGGAAAATCTGTGTGTTTATCTATTTTATGTTTTATGCTCTCGCTATTGTTTATTTTCTGTTATAAGATTCGTGTGTAGATATTTTTTGTTCAGGGTTAAAACCTACAGTGTGGACCCTGCTGTTGTGTGCGCAGGTTGGGTTTTGGGGTATTATAAGTAGAACTGAAGCATTAATGAATGCGGAAGTATTGTTGAATATATGAATCTATTGTAATTACTGTGATGTGAATCTATGATGTTTGGTTAATTAATATATACTATTGTGTTATTGATTTAAGCTGTGAACATACTTGTGTCTCTTGTTTATGCTACGATATGGGTCTATTACATTTTACTTCCTATAAGAATATCTGGAATAGCCTCATTATCGTTATATGAGTTCATGATCTATTGATTACTGTGAATATCATTGCCATTGCGCACGTGGATGCAAAGGGAATCTGTAGATATAGGCACCGTGATATAAGATCTAGTCACTATAAGGCTAAATGCAGCTCTGCTTGACTTACCTACCCTCTCCCAGGGTGCGAAAACCTGGTTCCAGCACCCACCCATACTACTTTGGGTGAGACTTTGGCCTACGCAAGCAGGTCACTGCCGAAAGGGCCAGTAGTATAGGGGTTTGTTGGCAAACCTTGAACCTCCAAACCTGGGACAGGACCCCTCGAGCCAACAAGAAGTAAAAGCTTAAAACCTCATGACATAGACATTGTCCCTAAGGGGTCTTCTTTCAATAAAAACCATGAAAACCTTGAGCAAATTATGTCATTTAAAAACAAAGCAAAAGGATGCAGGATGTCTATATACTTTAGGTACCTAGGCAAAGCTTCCATGAAATACAAATGCCCTCTTCCTGAGATAAATCTTCCTATGCCAAAGGTAGGATTTTCTAAAAAAGTGACCTTTCTTGGTAGTGTTTTAGGTTATCATGAGATGATACCACTTCAAATCAATCAACACAAAGACATTTTCAAAATTCCTTGGAATGAATACATGTTTGACCAAATTTTTCCTGGGATGAGAAGTACTGAAGACACCTTCCAAAGAGTCAAGGCACCTGTTGTCAACTTCTTCACTATGATATACATTGATGACATCATCGTCTATTTGGAAGCTAATGAAGAATGCTTTTGTCACCTAAGGAATTTCTTTTACAGAAACAAAGTGTTAGCCATCAGTAAATTTTTGTCATAGAAAATGATGGCTAAAACAGGTCTTAAGCCTTCAAGAGATTATTTTCATAGAAAATTTCTCATTCTTGAAGCCTTATAATGCTTTATAACTCAAGGAGTAATCTTCACTGTTGTTTCATTTAAAAATCCACCAAGTAACCCTGCTGATATCAAAAGAGATTGTTTCTTGTGCCATTTTCCATCATTTTCTAAGCCTATTTCACTCATTTTTCCATTTTATTATCCTTCATTTCCTCTAAAAAATCCCCTTTTATCCTTCTCATTTACCCTTCATTATCCTAAAAAACCTTCAAAAATCCCTTTTAAACTCATAAAAAATCCTTTGTTTTTATGGTTTAAATTGTCCCTTTTTCTTTATCGAAACCTTTAAAAAACACCTCAAAAAGCCTCATTTTAGGCCTTTTTCTTTCATATTAAAACTATGGGTTTTAAGCCCCTTCTGGCTTAGCCCCTAGATCCTTCTCTGTCATATGACCCAACACTCGCAACCTAGTGCTAAATCCCTAGCCCTCTAGCCCCTTTTTTCCTTCGCCTCAAATCCCTTTTTCTCCATAGAACCATGCTTTTACTTCACCCCAAGCCCCCATCGCATCAACATTTCCTTTGAAAACCCACATTTTTCTTTGTAAATTTCCCACCCTGATAGCAATGCTCTGACGAGGTCTACACCGCAGATCCCTAGGATCTGATGGCCCTCATTTAACCCGTCGACCGCCCCATCCCCGCCATTTCCTTAGCCCCTTCTCCCTCGCTCCTGGTTTCCCTTCCCCCATAAAACCATCGTCCACTTTTCTCAGCCCCCATTCATTCATCTTTCTGTATTATGCTCCCCGTGCTATGCATATCCCTCCAGCAACCTTGACCATCTATCTTATTGATCTGATGGTCATCACATTCCCTATGCACCCTCCGATTGCCTGACCAATATATATCCTTTCACTCTGCACCGATCCTCACTGTTGGTCTATATGATCCAATGACCTTTGTTTAACTTGACATCCAACCCCGCCGATCATAACACTCGCGCTACCAAACAATATAACTAATGTAATACTCTGACCCCACCTCCCACTATCCAACCTCCTATCCAATCCCCTCTTGACAACTGGCTCCCACTAAAGCCTTCGCCCGTGCACCTCTCTCCATCACACTCCTCCCTCACCGTTGGATCTGCACTCCCAGATCCAATGGCTTACGTTCTATTTCGTGCAACTTTTGCTGTCGGGGTTTAATCACCAAAATGAACATGAAATAGGTGGTTTCTTGGAGGATGCATGTCGCGCAATGTATGGAATCACGTTCAATTGCGTTAAAACCATTTACCACTCTAATGTCATGTGAAAACTGTCGGCGGTTTTCACAAAACCACCATTCTACATTTTCGCGCCCAAACCCAATTTGAATCCCGTTTTTGCGGGTTTTCGCCTCTCCGCCATGAAATTTCCTCTTCCACTTGCATATCTTGCTCCTCCTCCTCCTCCAACCTCCAAAGCAGTCAAAACCCTCCCCCGCAGGTTTTATTAACGATTTTATTGGTTTTTCGCAGGTTCTATGGCGGTTTTAGGGCCGAAAACCCTCCTACTATCCATAAAAGGACAAGGTCGAAGGTTATCACCTCCAAAGCCAAAATAGTGCATAATGGAAGCTTCTAGGGTGTACATTCGAGGGTTTTAATCAATGTTTCGCAGGCATTGGTCATATAATCAAACCCTCCCGCATCAATGAAAAGCCACCTTTATACCAGCAAAAACAGTGGGGAAGAATTAAAGAGTATCAGAGATGAAGGTTTGAGCTTAAAGTCAAAGGTTAAAGCCAAAAGAATGAATATTAAAAGGCTCAACCAATGATTAAAGGGATAAACACGGTGAATAAAGCCCGAAGATAGCTATAAAGGCCCAAAAGCAATATTAAAGGTTAATATGGTGGATTAAAGACAGAAGACCTGAAATCAATTAAAGGAAGGGATGAAGGCTGAAAACCAAAGAAAAGGGATGATTAATAGTAAACATAGTTAATAAAGGACTTAAAGCTCGAAGAAGAATAAATAAGGCACGATCAGCCTTAAAACACAAAATCAGAGTTAAAACAGTGTTTTAAAGCCATCAAAGATAAACAGATCAGCAAAGGAAGCCTCCAATTGCCACATTAGTGAGGCAATAAAACCTCAAGAAGAAAAAAATGCCACCTGCTAGCTTATTTCACCTAAAAAGAATACACAGTTAATGCACAGTTAGAGATATTTTCCGAAGACAGCTCAGAATTAATTGTCAGCCTACCAAAAGCCCCCAAAGTCAACAAAAGTGACTGAAGTTGATGAAATTTAATGTAATAATCAATTAGCATAGTTAAAACATTTGAAAACTTCTCCATTTGGCCTCCCAAAGGCCGAGAAGCATTTACTCTGTAGTAATTGAACAATTAAACCTTCCTTTCACTCCATCTCCTCATTTCATCTATAAATACCATATAAGGAGCCTAGTATTAGTGTTGGTTGCATACTTGTTGAATGTAAATAGCTTTTGAGGCTGCTGAAGCTCTGTTTTGTAATTGAAGAAAGATAGGCTGAGATGAGAAGTTTGAAGCTGTAAAGACCTACTGGACTTGAAGATTGTAACTGGTTTTAACATCAAATATACAAGCTGATTTATGGGATCCTGGTCTATGTCAAATGGTGATGTTTTTCTTACTGTAATTGCGTTTTTCTTATGTTTTCCATACTATCTACTTTCTCTGATAAAGAACAACAAATATAGATTAGGATTTACTGCAAAGTACCCTATTTCTCACTTATAAATCTTTATCTTTATGTTTTCTGCTAATTGTTACTTTGAGGATAATTAAATAGAGTATAACCAGTGAAGTGTGTGGTGAGCTCATGTTTTCTGAGTACAACTTGAGATATTGTCTTTGAAAGTTCTTAATATGTCTACTAAGTAAATTTGAACTAGGGATGTCTATGGTTAGCCCTATCCTCTAGTTTATCTCCAATAGTAGCTTTGAAAAGTTCCCTAAGAATATGCTGAAAGCAGGATAGGTTCAAAGTCCTCACCTGATCTTAAGCTACCCTTTGTTCTCTTATATGTTTTCTATTTTCTAAAGGTAATTTGTTAGATTATTGGATTGTTGTCTGAAAAGTGTGATTTATTAAAATTATGCCCAAAGAAGTCTATGGTTTTCCCTGTCCTTTGGCTTGCTTCAAATAGTTACTTTTAAAGGCTTTTCTTGTCTAGTGAAGTTAATAGATTCTTAAATGGTTATTATCTTTGCTTCTTTCACAACACTTTTGATGTTCCATACCATAAAATAAAATTAAAGAGATCTTTTGACATAGATGACTTGCCCCATAGACCACTCTTGAAACCTATTGTCCAATTAAACCCTTTTATGATATGACTCCATAGCCCAATGGATTGATATGGTTTTTTACTTATCCTATCAACTGAACCATTCTGTCAACCTGCTCACAACTTTACCCCTCAGAAGACTTCCTTCATTTTAATGATATCCATCCCAACCAAAAAAAACAAAACCCTTGTACTTTATAACTAGCCTAATATCATATCATAAGCCTTAGAGATAATATCTTTGAAAACACTTATATAGAGAGATCCGTCTATGAATCTAGGAGGGCTAGATTCTAGGATTCCAAAGTGGTTTTGATGTAGGCTCTACAGCGTTTTTTCTTGCCAATCTTGTAAACTACGGAGACCTAACATATTGGCGACCATACTGGGGAGATTATTGAGTAATAGATAACTTCACAACTCATTGAACCCCTATGTTTAAATGAAACAAGTGTCACCAAGACTAGTTATTATTGATTGTTGATGGTGAACAACAACCAAACCTTGAAAACAAGTAAAAATCCTTCACCTAGCGACTCCATTTGTATTTAGTAGGCCTGCTGACCCCACTGGTTTTTCCTAAGACTCCACTGGGAAACCCTTTTATCCTTTCATCATTCAAACCTAGTTAAGAAGTCTTTGAGGACTGAGTTTTCTTTGAAAAATATTAGTTAGCCTTTAAAAGACTGTCATACTTGGCTGAACTTTTCTCATCATTGGGTCTAAAAACACTACATAGTGGCTTCTAGAAGAATTTATACTAGAGCCTATCCTAACCCAAATCCTCCTGAGATAGTTGATAATCCAGAAATTATCCTTAGGAAGTCTCCTAAATCCAAGAATCCAACTATTTTTAGACCAATTCATAGAGCTAACTCTGTACCTGAAAACCTTTAAGCTCTGCAAGATACACAAGTTGACTTAAGAAACCCATCCAGAACTAAGTCACTTGGTGATATATATCAGATAGACCTTGAGCCTCCACCCTCACCCCAACATAGTGGTGAACATACTGATAATAGAGAAACCACTCCACCTGACCTTCATTTCATTCATAACTTTGGTTTTTCTCATCCTAGATCTGCTCAATATTCTTTTGTTGTTCCACGTACTTCTGTTATCCATACACCCACTGTTCAAACTACTCCATTCCATCCTCTTCCTCCTTTCATAAACCCTCCACTTGTAAACCCCCCATTTTTTCCACAACCTCCTATCATGGAAACATGGTATGCTCCCCTAGTGTTACCACTACCTCTAGCTCCTTTTCCACCAGACTATCAGTCCAAAATTTCCCATTTCACCAGAAATGAACTCACTACTACTCAGCAACACGTAGACAAGGTGAATGATGCCTTTGATTATATGGAAATAATAGATGAGACCATTAAGATGAGAATCTTTGCCCAAAGTTTAGAAGGGGAGGCCAAGAAATGGTTTAAGGGTTTGCCTCCTAATAGTATAAATGATCTCCCTTCATTACATCAAACATTCATAAACAAATGAGAAATTAGAAAGAACCCTCTCCAAATACTTTCAGATTACAACAACCTCAAGAGAAACACTGGGGAAAGTGTTCAAAATTATAGCACTAGATTTAATATTGTTTATAATGCACTACCCCCAGATTTGAAACCTCCACAAGGCTCTACTTTGGCCAAATTCCCTGAAGGATTTGATCCTAAAATGGCCTATCAGCTAAGAGAAAGGGATCCCTTAACTTTAGAAGACATGCAAAAGGGAGCTCGTAGTGTGGAAGAAAATCTGATTGAGAAGAGAGCTAGGATGAGGATTGAAAGAAAGGTAACATATCAGGAAGACAATGCACCTTCCACATCTAACTCAAAATTAGACCATCTAGCCAAGAACGTGGACATGTTAGAAAGAATGGTGGAGAGGTTGGCTGTCCAAAAAAGCGCTCAGAATAGGAACCAACCTCAAAATCAGAACCAAAACTCTAGGAGAAACCCCCCTCAGAATAGACAAAGAGAAGTTGATCAACATATCAAACCTTCTTTCCAAGAAAATTATGTTAATGAGGATGAAGAAACAATTGAAAAAATGGAGGATGATAGCATAAACATGCTGGGAGTAAGCAATGAGGATTCTGATTTCCTCCATGAAAGAAAACCAGGTCTATATACACCCTATGATAATAGAAAACTAGAAACTGAATATCATGAACAATATTTCGAAAATGCCATCATAGGATCACCTAGACAATATGATATAAGAAGTAAAAAGAATCAAGAAACTCCCAGGAACAAAACCTCTGATAATTCTACCAAAAAGATCCCTGTAAATACTTCCAAAAAGACAGTAGAAAACCATAAAACAGTGGCTAAAAGTTCTAGTCCAAATAAGGGAAAAAACACCCAAATCAATGAAAAACAGATTGGTGACCCTAGCAGCACTAGAATTTCAGCTATTGCTCCTGAAAAAAACCATCTTGTACACCATAAATAGTAAAAACCAGCAAGCTGATTTTGTTGATGAATCAATGACTAAGAAGACTGAATCAAACATTTCAAAAAACCAGATTCCTTTTAGCCTAGAGAGTGAAATTTCCAAAATCAAAATCTCTGTTCCACTCACCGAGTTAGTCACTCAAAATGTATATAGAGGTCAATTTTTGAAAGCTTTGAACATAAAATATATTCATGATACTATCAATTTGAATGATGATACACCAGAGCTTTTGTTCGGTCCTGAGATCGAAGGAAAATTTCAAGAAGGAACTACCCCTCCAGTCTACATCAGTTTGAACATCCATGATAATATTTTTCACAACGCCATGATTGATTCAGGAGCATCACATAATCTCATGCCTAAAGTAATAATGGAAAGATTAGGTCTAGAGGTAACTAGACCATACAAAGATTTATATTCCTTTGACTCAAGCAGAGTCAGATGCCTAGGCGTAATAAAATATCTATGTATTAACTTAGCCCAAATTACAGCTAAAAGCTTAGTGATGGACATTGTAGTGACTGATATACCCCCTAAATATGGCATGCTTCTTTCAAGATCATGGGGTACTAAGTTGCAAGGTACTATGCAGATGGATATGACTTATGCCACCATCCCTGTCTTCAGTCAACCTAGAATACTCTATAGGGAAACACACATGAAATACATGGTGAGTAACCAAGAAAGACCTGAGAATTATCCTCTCTATTCTATTCATACTAACCTTGATTCATTCATTCTTTATAATTATAAGGTTTCTAATGAGCAAGGATTAATCAATGAAACATAAGCCAACATAGTGGTCACTCCACATCCAAACATAGTGGCAGCCATAGATAAAGAAGAAAACAAGGAGAAAAATAAAAGACAGTTTGCTGATTCAGAAAATCACAACAAACATATCAGAGGTCTTGAGGTCCAAAACAGTCATAAGTATAGTGTAGACCATGAAAATCAAAGAATAAAACCTCAAAACATTGAAAAACTTGAGGAACAAAACAAAATTCAACATAGTGCAGACCTGCAAGAACAACAAAATGACAGGTTATGTAAACAAAACAAAGAGAACAGCAATGAAATAAATAACAAATTTGAAAACAATCCTCTTTGGACTATGAGTTTTGATGGATCTTGCTCTAAAACTAGTGTAGGAGCAGGCATATGGGTGCACAATACTGAAAACAATCATGCTGAGGGTCATTCCTATAGATTAAACTTCTAATGTACAAATAATATAGCAGAGTATGAGGCTCTCCTTTTAGGCCTGCATTTATTGAAGAAATTAGGGGCCAAAAGAATAACAATTCATGGAGATGCAGAATTGACAATTAAACAAGTAAATGGGGAATACACTGCTAAAAATCTCAGACTTAGAGCCTATAGAGATGATGCCATGGACTTGTTAAAAACATTTGCTGAATTCCAACTTACCTTTGTCCCAAGGAACCAAAACATTCTAGCCAATGGATTAGCCTTTGCTGCTAGAACTTGTCTAACACCTTATGAAAGCAAGCTATGCACCACCCAAGTCAAATGTAGACCAGCTATCTCGGATAATGAAGAATGATGGCAAGTGTTTGATGGAGATAAACAAATAGAAGACTTCCTACAGTCCAAAAATGAATTTGAAATACCAAACTCAGATTCAGAGTATGAACAAGACTGCTCTACTGAAGAAAACCCACTTTTTGAAGAAGAAAAGTCTCCTGAAATTGCTGATATAAATATGTTAACTCATCAACCCAAACATACAGCAAAAAATAGCATAGATTTAGAACAAGAAGACTTAGAAGTGCTGCAATCTAAATATCATGGCTCGCCAAAAGGACTGGTCCCATTAGAAGAATTGTTTGACTTGAATGATGCTGCCAAAAAGCCAAAACTGGAACCTATTGAATCTGAAGTAGAAGAATGCAACATAGGCAGTGAGGAAAAGCCCAAAATGATTAAACTATCTAAAACACTGCTAGCTCACATTAAACTGAAATACAGTGAGCTGTTAAAAGAATTTTATGATATTTTTGCATGGAGCTATGAAGATCTAAAATCATATGATACAGAAGTAATCTAGCATAAGATACCCCCAAAGAAAACCAGAAGCCTTTTAAATAAAAATTGCGTAGAATCAACCCTATTCAATTACCTCCGTTAGAGAAAGAAATCAGAAAAATGTATGATGTTGGAATTATCATCCCTATTAGATACTCAGAGTGGGTTTCTAATCTTGTATCTGTTAGGAATGAAACATGAGAAATAAGGCTTTGCATTGACTTTAGAAACTTAAACAAAGCCTCATTAAAGGACAACTACCCCTTGCCCAAAATGGATCATATCTTACAAAGGGTAGTTGGTTCTAAAATAATTTCTTTTCTATATGGCTTCTCAGGTTACAATCAAATATTAGTACATCCTGATGATCAACTTAAAACATCCTTTACTACTCCTTGGGGTACTTTCATGTGTTTGAAAATGCCCTTTGGTTTAATGAATGTTGGTGCCACATTTCAGAGAGTTATGGATATAGCATTCTCAGAAGAAATAGGTTACTTCATAGTGATTTACTTAGATGACATCACTGTCTATTCTAAAATAGATGAAGAACACCTAATACACTTGAGAAAAGTCTTTGAGAAATGCAGAAAATATGGTTTGTCCTTAAATCCAAAGAAAAAATTGTTTGGTCTCCAAGAAGGTAAACTTCTTGGACACATCATATCAAAAGGGGGAATAAGGATAGACCAAAAAATGATCAATTGTATATTGCAAATCAATCATCCTAGAAACATCAAGGAACTTCAATCTTTCATTGGGAAGATAAATTTCTTAGAAGGTTCATACCCAATCTAGCTTAACTCCTTAGAAAAATGACAAATATGCTTAAAAAACAAGGAGTTAAAATGGACCTTAGAATCAAAGAAATCATTTGAGCTGGTAAAACAAGCACTTACCAAAACACCAGTTCTTATCAGTCTTGATTATACAAAGGATTTATTCATTTTTTCATTTGCATCAGAACACACGGTAGCTGTTGTCCTATTACAGAAAAAAATGAATGGACAATAGCAGCGAATTGCATTTTTCAGCAAGGCATTGAGAGATGCACCTTTGAAGTACAATATAATGGAAAAACAAGCCTTTTCCTTAGTCAAAGCCTTAAAAGACTTCAAAGTTTACATTTTACAATCCCACATCATATCATTTGTGCCTCATTGAGTTGTAAAAGACATACTGACCCAAGATCCAGATGGAAAAAGAGGAAAGTGGATTGCTGTAATTTTATAATATGACTTAGAAATCAAGCCCACTAAACTCATAAAAGGACAAGGACTAGAAAAACTTATGGCTGAATCCAAATTTAAAGCTCTTGATATAAACATGTTTAATGCATTAGATGAATAGGAGGAGTTGACAACTCCAGTCATTGAAGATCATTTTCTGAATTCATCTTGGTATGCTAATATTTTGTATGTTTGGCTCAATCTTAATGCCCCTCCTGGTTTTTCTAAAACAAAGGAAAGATTCTTAAAGGTGAAAGTTGTAAATTATTGCATTTTGGATAGATGTTTATTATGGAAAAATGCTAGTGGATTATTGCTTAAATGTTTGCCTGAGAATGATGTAGATAAGATAAAGCACGAGTTTCATGAAGGAGAATGTGGAGGCCACCTCTACTGGAAGTCAAATGCTAACAAAATCCTTAGAGTTGGTTACTACTAGCCCACTCTCTTTCAAGATGTCCACAAAATGTTTACTGCCTATCACAAATGCCAAATTTTTGAAGGCAAAAGAAAACTGCTTCCTTTACCTCTGCAACCAATCACTATTGAAGCTCCTTTTCAGCAGTGGGGTCTAGACTTCATTGGGGAAATCCATCCTCCTTCATCTTCCCAACATAGATGGATCCTCACATCAACACACTATTTTACCAAGTGGATAGAAGCTATCCCATCTAGGAATTCCACAGACTCTGTCATCATTTCATTCCTTGAAAACCATATACTGTCTAGATTTGGCTGTCCTAGAAAGATCATAATCGACAATGCTACTGCATTTGGATCTAAAAAGATGGTAGAATTCTTTCATAAATATCAGATTATTTTGGGTCATTCTACAGCCTATTACCTTCAAGGTAATGGTTTGGCAGAATTCTCAAATAAAATTTTGGTAAACATAATAAAGAAGTTGCTGGAAGATAAAAAAAATCATGGCACAATAAGCTAGTACATGCATTATAGGAAGACCGATTGACAGTTAAAAAGTCAATTGGGATGTCTCCTTACCAGCTAGTTTATGGAACAGATGCAATATTTCCAACCAGTTTAGGAGTGCCAGTCATGAAGCTGATCTAAGAATTACAGTCTGAAGATGATGATATGACAAGAAGAATAAACCAGACCACACATCTACAAAAAACCAGAGAGGTGGTATACATCAGAGCACAACAACTACAAGAAAACATTAAGAAACTGTTTGACAAAAGAACCAAGGCAATTGATTTTAAGATTGGTGACAAAGTCTTGAAATGGGATTCAAGGAGAGATGATAAGGGAAAACATGGAAAATTTGATAATTTATGGAAAGGCCCTTATCTTATTCAATCTGCTATTGGGAACAATGCATTATTTCTTCAAGAATTGGATGGAGCTGAATACTTTGGAGGTCCTGTCAATGGCAGGGTTCTCAAACATATTTTTAGTTTCAGAGCTTTTTCATTTTCATTGTATATAACACTACTTTTAAATTTGAAAAAAGAAAAAAGCATACAAAACAATAGAAAAGATAAAAGAGGGTAGAAATAAAACAAGAAAGGTACAACCCCATACCAAAAAAAGAATAGAAGATCTGAAAGTGTGCAAGCTTAAATGCCACTACTTAAAAAGAGCACTGCTATTTAGTCATACAGCCTAATCATGACTAAATATATTTTAATTTACTACTGATAGGTTAGTGAATCAGATTAGCCAAACAATGAAATCTTGGCTTATCAGTAGATTATATTAGGATAGAAATAAATGGCTCTAATCAGACCAAAATTTGAGCCAAAGAAAAAGAGAAAGAATGGTTCAAACATGCTTAAAATCTGAACCAAGAAAGAATAGGAAAGGAACAACTCTAAATAGATTAAATCCAGAGCTGAAAGAAAGAATGAAGGATGTTTTTTATTTTTCAGATCTTAAGCCTTCACATTTTTGTTTTAAATTTATGCAAATAAGTCTATGTGCAGCTTGTACATACAGCCATAGACACCATGTCAAAACAGACAGTCCAATCCTGATTTGACTATGATTTAAAATTATGTTTTAGAATATAGAGAATAAAATATGCCAGACAGTTTAATCCTGGCAGATAGTAGCTTAGGTAGAGAATTAATGAGTTCAACTGCTTAATCTAAACTCATGGAAGAAATAATGGTAGATTTAGATTAGTTTCTTGCTTTCAATAAAAGAATAAAATGTTGATTTCAAAAGGTTTGCAAGTCCAAGTGCACCTTATGAAGAAAAAATGTTAGGAAAAGTAGGCTGTGTAGGTATAATGTTTGGGAGAAATGTTTTTGCTGATACAAAGTACTAATCATCTTTTCTAAGCAGCATGATGAAGGAAGAAAAGGTTGCCAATGGGTAAAGGCATAGGTCTGCATCCTGGAGATCAATTTCTGAAGTTCTTGACACCTCCAAGGAGCTGCCATCCCCAAGTGGAGCCACTGTTAGCCATCAATAAATTTTTGTCATAGCAAATGATGGCTATAACAAGTCTTAAGCCTTTAAGAGATTATTTTCATAGAAAATTTCTCATTCTTGAAGCCTTCTAATGCTTTCTAACTCAAGGAGTAATCTTCACTGCTGTTTCATTTAAAAATCCACCAAGTAACCCTGCTGATATCAAAAGAGACTGTTTCTTGGGCCATTTTCCATCATTTTCTAAGCCTATTTCACTCATTTTTCCATTTTATTATCCTTCCTTTCCTCTAAAAAATCCCTTTTTCTCCTTCTCATTTACCCTTCATTATCATAAAAAAGCTTCAAAAGTCCCTTTTAAACTCATAAAAAATCCTTTTTTTTATGGTTTAAATTGTCCCTTTTTCCTTATCGGAACCTTAAAAAAACACTTCAAAAAGCCTCATTTTAGGCCTTTTTTTTCATATTAAAACTGTGGGTTTTAAGCCCCTTCTGGCTTAGCCCCCATCTCTTTCTCCGTCATATGACCCAACACCTGCAACTTGGTGCTAAATCCCTGGCCCTCTAGCCCCTTTTTTCCTCCGCCTTAGATCCTTTTTTCTCCACAGAACTATGCTTTTACTTCACCCCTAGCCCCCATCGCATCGACATTTCCTTTGAAAACCCGCATTTTTCTTTGTAAATTTCCCACCCCGATAGCAATGCTCCAACGAGGTCTACATCGCAGATCCATAGGATCTGACGACCCTCATTTAACCCGTCAACTGCCCCATCCCCTCCATTTCCTTAGCCCCTTCTCCCTCACTCCTGGTCTTCCTTCCCCCATAAAACCATCGTCCACTTTGCTCAGCCCCCATTCCTTCATATTTCTGTATTATGCTCCCCACGCTATGCATATCCCTCCAGTGATCTTGACCATCGATCTTATTGATCTGACGGTCATCGCATTCCCTTTGCACCCTTCGATCGCCCAACCAATATATATCCTTTCACTCTGCACCGATCCTCACCGTTGGTCTATATGATCCAACGACCTCTGTTTAACCCGACATCCAACCCCGCCGATCATAACACTCACGCTACCAAACAATATAACTAACGTCATACTCCGGACCCACCTCCCACTATCCAACCTCTTGTCCAATCCCCTCTTGACACCTAGCTCCCACTAAAGCCTTCGCCCGTGCACCTCTCTCCATGGTGCTCCTTCCTCACCATTTGATCTGCACCCCCAGATCCAACAACTTACGTTCTATTTCGCGCAACTTTTGCTGTCGGGGTTTAATCACCAAAATGAACGTGAAACAAGAAGTTTCCTGGAGGACGAGTGTCACGCAATGTATGGAATCACGTTTGATCGCGTTAAAACCATTTAGCACCCGAATGTCACGTGAAAACCACCGGCGGTTTTCACAAAACCACGATTCTACATTTTCGTGCCCAAACCCAATTTGAATCTCGTTTTCGTGGGTTTTCGCCTCTCCACCCTAAAATTTCCTCTTCCACCTGCATATCCTTCTCCTCTGCCTTCGCCAGCCTCCAAAGCAGTCAAAACCCTCCCCCGCAGGTTTTATTAACGATTTTATTGGTTTTTTGCAGGTTCTATGGCGGTTTTAGGGCCGAAAACCCTCCTACTATCCATAAAGGGACAGGGCCAAAGGTTATCACCTCCAAAGCCAAAATAGTGCAGAATGGAAGCTTCAAGGGTGTACATTCAAGGTTTTAATCAATGTTTTGCAGGCATTGGTCATATAATCAAACCCTCCCACATCAATGAAAAGCCACCTTTACACCAGCAAAAATAGTGGGGAAGAATTAAAGAGTATCAAAGATGAAGGTTTGAGCTTAAAGTCAAAGGTTAAAGCCAAATGACTGAAGATTAAAAGGCTTAACCAATGATTTAAAGGGATAAACATAGTGAATAAAGCCCGAAGATAGCTATAAAGGCCCAAAAGCAAGATTAAAGGTTAATACGGTGGATTAAAGACAGAAGACCCGAAAAGCAATTAAATGAAGGGATGAAGGCTAAAAACCAAAGAAAAGGGATGATTAACAGTAAACACAGTCAATAAAGGACTTAAAGCCCGAAGAAGAATAAAGAAGGCATGATCAGCCTTAAAACAAAAAATCAGAGTTAAAACAATGTTTTAAAGCCATCAATGACAGACAGATCAGTAAAGAAAGCCTCCAATTTCCACATCAGTGAGGCAATAAAACCTCAAGAAGACAGAAATGCCACCTACCAGCTGATTTCACCTAAAAATAATACACAGTTAATGCACAGTCAAAGATATTTTCCAAAGACAGCTCAAAATTAATTTCCAGCCTACCAAAAGTCCCCAAAGTCAACAAAAGTGACTGAAGTTGATGAAATTTAATGTAATAATCAATTAACAGAGTTAAAAAATTTGAAAACTTCTCCATTTGGCCTCCCAAAGGTCGAGAAGCATTTAATCTTTATTAATTGAACAATTAAACCTTCCTTTCACTCCACCTCCTCAATTCATCTATAAATACCATATGAGGAGCTTAATATTATTGTTGGTTGCATACTTGTTGAATGTAAATAACTTTTGAGGCTGCTGAAGCTCTGTTTTGTAATTGAAGAAAGATAGGCTGAGATGAGAAGTTTGAAGTTGTAAAGACCTACTGGACTTGAAGATTGTAATTGGTTTGAACATAAAATATATAAGCTAATTTATGGGATCCTGGTCTATGTCAAATGGTGATGTTTTTCTTACTGTAATTGCGTTTTTCTTATGTTTTCCATACTGTTCACTTTCTCTGATAAAGAACAGAAAAAATAGATTAGGATTTACTACAAAGTACCCTATTTCTCACTGATAAATCTTTATCTTTATGTTTTATGCTAATTTTTTCTTTGAGGATAATTCAATAAAGGATAACCAGTGAAGTGTGTGGTGAGCCCATGTTTTCTGAGTACAAGTTGAGATATTGTCTTTGAAAGTTCTTGATATGTCTGCTAAGCAAATTTGAACTAGGGAAGTCTATGGTTAGCCCTGTCCTCTAGTTTATCTCCAACCGTAGCTTTGAAAAGTTCCCTAAGGGTATGCTAAAAGCAGGATAGGTTCAAAGTCCTTACTTGATCTTAAGATACCCTTTGTTCTCTTATATGTTTTGTATTTTCTGAAGGTAATTTGTTAGATTAATGGATTGTTGTCTGAAAAGTGTGCTTTATTAAAATTATACCCAAAGAAGTCTATGGTTTTCCCTGTCCTTTGGCTTGCTTAAAATAGTTACTTTTAAAGGCTTTTCTTGTCTATTGAAGTTAATAGATTCTTAAATGGTTATTAGCTTTGCTTCTTTCACAACACTTTTGATGTTCCATACCATAAAATGAACTTAAAGAGATATTTTCGCATATATTACTTGCCCCGTAGACCACTCTTGAAATCTGTTTTCCAATTAAACCCTTTTATGACTCCATAGCCCAATGGATTGATACTGTTTTTTACTTATCCTATCAGTTGAACCATTCTTTCAACCTACTCACAACTTTACCCCTCAGAAGACTTCCTTCATTTTAATGATATTCATCCCAACCAAAACAAACAAAACCCTTGTACTTTATAACTAACCTAATATCATATCATAAGCCTTAAAGATAATATATTTGAAAACACTTATATAGAGAGATCCCTCTCTGAATCCAGGAGGGCTAGATCCTAGGATTACGAAGTGGTTTTGATGTAGGCTCTGTAGCGTTTGTTCTTGCCAATCTTGCAAACTACAAAGACCTAACACAAAGTTTGGAAACAGAACTCAAAGAAGAGATATAAAGGAAAAACTAGCCTGTTTGAAGATTTTTGGGAGAAATCTTGCATCATGCCCTCAAAAATAGGTGGCCATGTTTTCTATCTACAAGAGCTGAAGGAAAAAGAGTAGTTGTGTGATCCTATTGATGACAGGGTCATCAAATACCATAGCTATTAAAATTTTAGCTTGAATTTATCCTTCATTGTATATACCATTTTTTAAAAGAGGGTTATAAAGAGAAAAACACAAAAACAGGAAAAATAGAAAAGAGGATAGATTTGAAAAGAGGTAAAGCCCCATACAGTCTAATCATGGTTGAAACATGTTTTCAATTTACTATTGATAAGTTAGTGAAAGATAATTAGTCAAATAATGCAAACTCGATTTGTCAAAAGATAGATTAGGGAAGAAAGATATTGGTTCCACATGCTTAAAACAGAACCAAGGGGAAAAATGGGGATGAATAGCAAACAATGTATGACAACCCTGATTTTTCTAGTCTTATTTTATACAAAATTAACATTTGTGTTTAGCTTGTTCTTATGCCACAAACCCATGGTAAGTAAAAATTTCTAATCCTGATTTAAGCCATGTTTTCAATTTCATGTTTATATCTAAGTGAATGAATCATGTCAAAAAGTTTAATCTTGACAGTTGAATAGTAGGTAGAGAATAAAAAGTTCATTAGTGTAATATGTAATTTTAAGGAAATAAGATAGAAGTAGATAGTTTTTTTTTCTTTCAAAATAAAGATGTCAAGGGTTTTCTAGCCGAAATGCACCCAAGGAAGAAAAAATGTTAGGCAAATAGATTGGGTAAGTAGAGATGAAGATGATTTGAACATGTTTTTCAAAATCTATTAAGATCAAAACTTCACAGCAAGCATCAGTAAGAGAAAATAGGTAAAAATATGTCCAATGGATGAGGAACTGGTCTCCATTAAGCCAGAGATCTGAAAGTTTTGGACACCTCCTGAAAAGGAGCTGCCCTACCCAAGTGGAGCCACTGTTAGTCATTAGTAATCTTTTCCTAGGTAGATGACTAAATGGTTGCCCTAGATTTATAGAAACAAATTTCATGAACATTGTGAGTTCTAGAAATCTCACTGCCTTCATCATCCTTAAGATAATTTTTCACTATTTCATGATCCCATCATGTCAATCTCAGCTCACCCACCACAGAAGACCCATCATGGGCTCATTTCACTCTTCTTGTCTTTATTGTGTCACCTTTGACCTCAATTATCTGCTTTTTTTTAGCCTAAAAACCCCTCTACTGCTACCTAGGCCCACCAAATAGCCATCTCTCCTACATCCCCAGAAATGCCTCAAGCATTGATGATCTCAAAGCTGTCTCTGTAGGCTCTTTAGATAAACCAAGTACATTGGATTTTGGATCTTCAATACATCAGTCTATAAAAACTTTGTTTTACCCTAAAGATTCCAAAGTCTAAGTTTTTATTCAAAAACCAAGTCCAAGGAACCTTCCACTAGGTCACCTAGGGTTTCACAGGTCATAGGGTGGATTTGGTATCCTAAAATATCTGATTTATCTCTATAAGGAGCCTGCTTTCAAGGAAGAAGAGGGACAAGTAAATTTGTCCAAAACTAATCAAATCATCTTGGCAATAACAGGTCTTAAAATGAAGAAAGTTTTCCTTGGCCTAAAGCACAAATTCTGCCAGGGACATCTGCCCTTGCTCACATTTCTGCAAAAATATCAAGATGGCCATCATGCCTAACAAGAGGTATGGTAATAGGGTGAAATCATCACAAGAAGATCATCTTCAGCAAAGAGAAATATAACAGGCCCGTGTTTAAAGAGAATCAAGGTTTTTGTGACTAATGGGAAAAACAATGTTGCCAAAGCAAGAAGCCAGTAAAAGGACCACAAGGAAAGAAGTCACCTCAACTCCATCAAGTGCACATTGAATATTTTTAGAAATAATAAATGAGTTTTGAAAGGTTATAGAGAACTTAGAAGACAACACTGTTTAATTTTCTCTAACAACCCCAAAACCTAGGATTTTGGAAAGATGGATGGAATAGGTCCAAAACAAATGATAAGGCCTCCTTCTTAAGAGTAGAGGGCATTCAAAATATATCCAAGGTTTTCTCTAGGGTTTGTCCAAGGCAGCATTGTTTCACCTAAACCAAAGGAGAAATAGCAAATAATATCAATTTAAGGGGCTAACTTCCCAAATGCAGTCAAAGGTCTTCAAAGTAAACAGAAGAAGGCAAACATAGGGTTAAGTATCAAAGAGAGAAAACAAGTTAAATAATGAGGTTACAGTTCAGAAAACAAGGTATTAAACTTCAAAAAGGCACTAAGGGATTAAGGGCAAATGAAATATAGGCACCTGCACAAAATCAGTTGTGGCCAAGTGAAACCCATGTCATAATATGATTTGTTTGAAACTTTTGGAAAAATAGACCTGTTATTGCCTTAAAATCAAAAGAAAGGTAAAGAGACATTCTTTAGGTCACCATCAATCAAAAAATGCCAAAAAGGATAAAAGACAGTGTTTTCACTTTGTTAACAACATACCTAAGACAAAAAGAATAAGTTCCCAAGCTTCCAACTGGTAACAAGGATGAAAAGGACACCTACATCCCCTCAGTTAGCCAACATCACAAGAGGAGAAAGATGCCTTGATAAAGTTTTCAAAATCTTGCAAAAGATAAAGTTATCAATCAAATGACAAAAATGGGTTGAAAACATAGTAAAGTGGGTTTTTAACTTTGATTTATTTCTCTCAAAGAGTATAAAGGTCCTTTTTTTTTCACTTCAAATTCACTTAGCCCTTGGAAGAGAGAAAAAATGCTTAAGGAAGAAAAACAGAGTTTTTCTGGTAATTTTTTATCAAGTTTCCGGGTACTGCGCAAATCGAAGGCACTACGCAAATAGAAGACGACGCTATGAAAATAGGATTTTCTCCCATTTAAATTTAAAGGGTGTTATGAAAATAACCCTTGGCACTGTGCTAACCCTGGGCATTGTGCAAACGTAGGCCCGACTCGCCCAAGACACACAGGCTCGACACTTCACCCGACACTTTTTCACAAATCACCCGGGCGCTACGCAAATTGATCGCCCGACTCGCCCAGAAGGCATGCAAAAATTTCCTATCTCACTGGCGCTATGCTAAATACCATGTAGACCCTGTCGGCGCTCCGCAAATAGCCTAACCCGACAAGCATGGGTAGAGGCACTGCGGAAATGCCAGAACAATGCAAAAGTCAAAAACCCTTGTCCTAATGCAAAATTTCATCCTCTGAGGTGCCTCCAAGGTTGAAGAAGGTCCAAGAAATTGGTAAGTGGTATATTCTCCTAATCTCTGGGCAAGTTTTCAAGTCAATTTTGGTTTTTAATGGTGTTTGAAATAAAAACCCTAGGAGGATAAACCCTAGGTCATATACACAAAGGAGCCCCTGTTTAAAGCTTTCTTGAAACCAGTTTAATGTCATATAAGGGTGGGTGAGTTAAGGTGTCTACAAACATAGTTGAGAAGGGCCTCATTAAAAGCTCCAAAGCCACTAAAACCCTAAAAAACCTAACCTCCATACCCCTTATTCACCAAAAATTGACTCCATATTTTTTCACCTTGTTTCATCAAACCCACAATTTGCAAACTAGTGTCTCCCATCACCATGTCAGAGACTGAAAACAACAGTGGTAGTGAAGGTGGTCAAAGGCCTATAAGACCAAATCATAAGGGAGGGAAAGTGAATAGGTTGGAACCTCAAAGCACAGTAGCCATCACCTCCTCTCCTAGGATCCTGTCATTCTTTCAGAATACAAGATGATTTCAGGTTTGTGAAAAGGTCAAACTGGTGAAGAGCCATCTTGAACTTACAAGGCTCATCATTCTAAACTTGCACAACAAACACTCAAGCCTTGTAGGAGTAGATTTTGAGATTTCAGCATGTACCATCTTTGAGGCTACAGGTATCCTAGCTATGGGTGAAAAATGGTTTAAAAATGGAAAGTTAGACAAAGATTTCTTTGAGCCCTTCATCAAAACAAGGTATAGCGGAGGCAGCAAGAAAATTTTCCCATTCTCACACCTCAAGCACAGATATGCCTCTTTGATGTTGGTTATCATGAAGTACTTCACCTGTGAGGGGAGGTACTCCAGGCTCTATACGTATCATGTCAGACTCCTCATGCATTTCACATGGGTTAAAATGATAAATTTGCCTTACTATCTCTATAGGAGCATGGAGAAAATGTCTTCTATTTTCCGGAGGAGGAATCCCACACAACAAATGCATAGCTTATTCCACCATTCCCTAATCAAGATGGTGGTCTTACATCAGTTGGAGCGGCATGGTATACCTTGGGATGTTTTCATAAACCATGAAGCCTTTACAAACCCACAGCCTCCTCATCAATCAAATTTTCCTTCCTCATCTGCACAAGTGCCCTCATCACAGGAAAACCTCCCTTCCTCTCCTTCTCTTGGTGCATCAGGTGAAGCAGGAAGTGGAAATGAATAATCACATGAAGATCAGGGTGAAGGTGAAGAAATCAGTGAGGAAAACACAGAGATTCATGAGGAAGAGAAAGAGGAAAATGAATAAGAAGATGAGGGAAAAAAGCAAAATAGTCGTGATGACAAGAGCAGTGAGTACTTGGAGGAAGGCAGTAATGGTAATGATACCAATGATTCAAATCAAAATGAAGAAAGTGATAATGAAAATGATGAACATAATGCTAACAGTCAAGAAGAGGAAATCAGTGAGGCACAAATATAATTTGATGAAGGAGACAGTGATAAAGAAAATGTCACTAATAGGACAGTCAGAGAGGAAAGAGACAACAAAGGAGATAGTCATGATAGTCATGACTATCATGACACTAATCAATCTCTTGGTGACAATGAGAATGAAAGCAATAGTGTAGATAATGATAAAGAAAGGGACACTAATGAGGAATAGGGTCAAAGTGAGTCAAGTGTAGAGGCTGATGATGAATTTAAAGACCAAAGTGACAGCATAGAAGGCAGTGAGGAAGATAATGATGATGAAGGTGCTGAAGGTCAGGAAAGCAGTGATCAAATGAAGCATGAGGTGACTGATGGAGACCATAGTGAAACTGAGGGAGCTGTTGACAACACCAAGGGTCATAGCCATGATGAAAACACTTTTAAAACTACCATTACACCTCTTCCATGCCCATATTAAAGGGGGTTAAGACAAGTTTTTGCTGCCTTCAAAAGGCAAGGGGCCTTTTCATCTGCACCAAATCCAAGGCTTGATAAGGGTAAAGAAAAAATTGACAAGGTTAAGAGGATTAAGAGAGGCAATAAAACCACTCAAGAGCCTCAATTTATTGACCTAGACAGTGACACTGAAGATAAGGAGAGGGCCACTAGACTGTTACTCCAAAGCAAGGATGCTCAAAACAAGGAATGGGAGAGGGATTTTGGTAAGGCTCAATACATCATTTAGTATTATAAGAATGAGCACAAACACTTGAGGAAGATAAAAATAGGTTTGGCCCTCTAGAAGAAAATGACAAAATATAATGCAAAGAAGCACAAGCTTGTCTGTGCCAAACTAAAAGAGACCCTACTTGAAGTACAAACCCTAAAAAGGATAAAAGAGCATGAAAGCCTTGGATTTTTGGCTAAATCTTCTCAAAGTTGTCTAAGACCACTTAAGGAAGGTCTCCACCAAATTTGAGATAATTTGGAGCAAATTTTGTTTTTTGAGATTTTTGAGCCTCATATGCGCAGCGCCACTGGCACTATGCAAACACATGGAGCATCCCCAAGAGGAGAACTTGGAATTTTTGGATTTATCTCAACCTAAACATCATTATCACCACATTTTATAACATTTGGAGCAGGTTTGACCCCTCAAAAGGTCAAAACACCTCACTTTTTTCACCTTTCTGCCACTATTTTGGGCTTGGCGCTGCACAAATGATAGTCTAGAGAGTTTTGACTTTTTTAATAGGCTAAAAGGGCTGGATTAGGAAAAAAAAAGAATTTATAGAAATTAGACTCATCAGGCTTTCCAACGAGCCATCACGGATCAAAATATAACATCGGGAAGGGGTCCAAAACTTGATCCCAAAAGACCATATTTTCTGTTGAAAGTGGCGCTGTGCAAATGGAATGTGTAGTGTGTTTTGGACCAAAAGTCAACAAAACACACTCATTTATTTCAAAATGATATTTTTGAGTTTTTTGAGGCAAAACACTCTAGAATTAGGTGCAAATGGTTATTATGGCATTTATTTCTTAGGATATTATGTGCCCTGGGCCTTGCATGGTCTCTTGGCCATAAATGACATTTATGGATGAATTTGACATTTTCCTACCTTATTTAGGGTTTTTTCCCTCTCTTGGTAAGATAAATAGAGCATGAGGGTTTCATTTTAAATGTTGGATTTTGATGAAATTGGAGAGAAATACATGGTTTTTATGAGCTTGGAGAAGAAATTGGTTTTGTGAAGTTGATGAATGGCTTGTTTGGATTGATGATGGAGAAGCTTGTTTGCAGGATTCTTAAGCTTGGTTAATGGTGATTTCTTCTTAATTTTTCTATGTTTTCTTGTTATCATTATGTTTCACTCTTCTTAGTTTCTATCGAACATAAAAGTATAGGTTGAGAAATGCTCTTTGAAGCACCTTAGTCCTCCTATTTGCTATGGCCTTGATGTTTTTCTCTGCTGGGTGTGTTTGAGGAATTCTCAACTGCTCCTCAAGCCTCTCCATGCTTGTTTGTTTCAATTATGGATTAATATGTTGGTTAAAAAATATGATTCATGGTAAGCCCTTCTTATTTGAGAATGTCTAAACTCTGTCTTGGAACCTTTCTTTGAAGTATTGTTTGCTACGTTAAGTCAAAGAGGTCTTGTTCTGATCTTGCCCTTTGTCCATGCCTATTACCTTGCCTTAGAGTTCTTTATAGCTTGATCAACAATGTTTAGGAGTTCCCTCTTTGCTTGATTAAATTTATTGTGCTATCTTGTATGTTTTCCCAAATTCTGAAGGTGAATTTACTAAAGTTAGAAGCTCTTATGCTTTCTATGTTTCATTGGAATTTTTATCTTGGATATTTATTGGTTTAAAATATTATCATAGAGTAAATGGTTTTCCCTAGCTCATGCTTAGTATCTTGTTCTAATCATATTTAAGACCTCCTTGTTCATAGGTAAATGACAAAGGATACTTCACTTCCCCTTGCCCTACCTTGTTTTTCCCAAACTTGATGTCCACCCCACCTCACACATTACCTTAAGGATCCATTAACCTTGCTAGATTAGCCCTGCAACATACTTTGATCCATCATTGAGACACTCATCACTTTCATTGACTCCATACTGTAATATTCCAAAATTTTCCTACAATAAATTGGAATATTAATTTTTGTTGATTTCACCTAGGAGGAGAATAAATGGGTAAGGAGGCCCATGTATAATGAAAATATCAATAAAATCCCTCATAGTATGAAAGGGGATCATCATTGGAGCTGGTTTTCACACCCTCATGTGTGAACAGGGTCATTTGCAAGTGGACAAGGTCAAGTTTGACCAAGTCAACAACACTAGGATAAGAGGTGGAGAACACTTAGAGAAACAACGCCGTATGAATGGGAAGAGGGTTATTTGGTGGAGGAAACCATAAAAGGAGTGGGACCCATGGATAGGGGGCCTTCACTTGTTTAAAAGGAGGGCAAGGTAGCCATTTTTTCTCATGTTATGGATTATTGATTTCATTGTCTGTGCAGACATTGTGCATTCTCATGCGGTTTAGCAGAGTTGCCGGGGGAATTCCTGTTTAGGATTCCTTCTCCTTCTTGAGAGGCCTCTTGAGGGATTGTTCTTCATTCTCCACATTTCTTGGCTCAAGGCCAAAGCCACTTCCTCCAGCTACAACGTTATTTCTGATCAAGTGTAACATTGTGTTGTAGGGTGTTGCAATGGAGGACCTCAACACCATTTTCGGAGCTGATTTTCAGAGGAGGGAGTCTCCATTCCTTTGGGAAGCTAGTGAGGAAGGTTTTAGGACTTATTGCAGATCTTGGTAGCAAGAAAACTCATTCCCTTGCCCCTACAGCGCAGTTTCATCCAGTGACTGCATTATTTCTAATGAGCATTTGCAGTGGGGCTCTTGCAGATTGTTTGGAGGGGGAGATATTTGGTGAGGGGATCAAACTTTTACTTTATAAATCCATTGGAGGAGGCATATTCAATTTGAGAATCATATTCAGCTATCTCCATCCAGTTCTATTTTTGAGTTGCAGCTGCTACCTAGCAACTCCGACATTTTGCAGATTTTGTATATTGGAGCCAATCCTTCCAGAATTGACATGAGGTAGCCTTTGGGAGCTGAGATATTCACTCACAATGTTGTATGGGCCATGTATTTGTATATCCATGTATTTTACATTTGTTAGCATGTAGTTTCTCTTATAAAACTGTGCAGTCATAGCTTGAGCACACATGTGTAGCAGTGTTTTATCATGATTTATGTACTTGTCTCTTGAGGCTGAGCATTGCTTATCTTGAGTACCATTTTCCTCAAGATCTTGTATTCATTTGTTGCTGCTATTTCTTAATACCATGGCTATGGATCTTTCTCACATTTCTATGAGTTGAGTGTCACTGCTACTCCATTTTTGTGTTTGCATATTGCTAGATCTCCAACTTTAGAATATCTTAAGATATTCTCATTGTTGTAGAAATTTCCTAATTTGGGATATTACAGTGGTATCAAAGCATAATATTGACTCAGCCTATGGATCTCATCCATTATGCTATCAAGGAGAGAGAATATGAAGACTCCACTATGTGGAGAGAAAAAGGAAGATAAGCTTACAAAGCTTCTTCCAAGATCTGTACAGATCATTCATGAAGAATTTGAGAAGATAAGGAGGGAGATATGTACAAGATCTCCAAGATGGTTTGAAACTGAGTCAAAATCTAGATTTTATTATAGGGAGTGTGGGCATGCAGCCACACCCTATGAGGTACAACACAGTCACATGGCCGGCTTTTCCATAAGAGGAAAGGAAGAAGGAGGAATGCCTGAGAGGGGAACTCTTAGTGGGTTCTTGCATGAGTATGAATCTCAAACTCAAAAGTTTAGAGCTCATGTCGCTTTTCCGGAGTTTTGCAAGGTCAAGGTGAGGAGGGAAAAGAAACATAATATGGATATATTTATTCTATATATATTTGATGGTTCCCCTACTTGTTCAACCAGGGCTTGGGTGGAAGAGCTAGACACGTTTCTGCAGCAGCACCAGATTTCCGAAGATGAAGCCATCAGATTAGCAACGCTGCACTTTGGAGGTAAGGTCTATGCATGGTGGTTATTTGAGTCCTTTACTTTGAAGAATGAAAATACTTCTTCCTATGCAATGTTCATTAGAACTTTGATGGAAATATTTGGCAGGAAGAATTCTGAAACACATGGGGAGGAAACAAACACATCTAAATAGACAAAACCCTTGCATGTGATGGAAGAAACCATAGACTCAAAATCACTTCAGAGAACCATAAAAGAGGCTGATATATTGCATGATACTTTGTTGGAGGCAAGACCTTCATGTTGTATTTTGGCACAAGGAGAGAAAGAGATCCCTTTTCCAAAATAGGATCCAATCATTGGAGGGTTTCCCACTCATGTTGAGGAGACTAAGGGCAACAACGTTGTCACTTCTAGAGTTGATCCAGCACCTCATGCAGAGGAAGGAGGAGTTCTTGCTCCAACTAGAGGCGTTCTTGCATCTTTGCAAGGAATTCCCCAGGATCTCATACATGGAGGTCCAGGATCCACGAAGCAAGCTTAGCAGAGAGTTAAAATTGATCCAGGTGTCTAGCAAGAGAAGCTACCCCAATCCTACGATTGCGCCAAGTAGGAATCTTCTTGGCCATCACCAAATAAATCAGATTGGCTTTGTCCAAATGTTTCTCAAAGAGGCATGAGGTCCCCAAGATTCTACATGACCCATTGAGAAATCAAGATCACCTCCCACGATGATATGCTCTGACTTCAATATGGATGACTGTAATAGTTTATCCCAAAAAATGGTTCTACTGTGATAGGGGCCATAAATATTAATGATTCTGAGAGGTCAGCCAAACTTTGAGGCGAAGACATCTTCCCCAAGAATCCCTTCTGATCCCCAAAATTGAGAATTTTTATGTTACAGTTATTGAAACCGATAACACTACCCCCTGAGCGACCTCACACATCCAATGTATGAAAATTCCAGTTAGGAAAGATCGAGGTGAGGAAGGGTAGGATAGCCTCACCATTTCCTAAAGTTTCCTATAACAATATGAAAACCACCCTTTCTGAATCCAATAAACAGCGAAAGGAAAATTTCTTATCAGGGCTGGCCAACCCTCTATAATTGAAGGACTCAGATGTATTCTTGGTCATTTAGCTTCACTTAGCATTCATATGTTCATAATGGTTAACAAACAATCTTCTTTTATGCCACCAACCATACTTAGGGAAATAAATCATTTTCTTAAAACCCTACGGGGTCGTTACTTATATACCTAAACATGTTCCATCGAATAAAGATAAATATTACACATAAACCATTTTTAAGAACATATTATATTAAATAAAAAAAAATTGTAGAATTAATAATTCTAGTATATGGTTACCTTCCAATTCTAACAACAACAAAGAATGCAGTAAACTCATTCTACAGTAATAGCCTTTAGTATTCAGCCAATTTTCTATCTAGTTTTCATCCTATGAAATCCATACCTTCATTCTATATCATGAAACACAACCACGATTTCTGTGCAATAAAAAAAAAATTACAAGAACTTATCTGTTCTCAGTTTGAGCTTGCCAAGGAAATAATTCGAGAGAGAATGTAATCCTCTTGACCAATGAGATTGGCACCTATTATGCAACCATCTCACAAAACATAAGAAAATATAGATCAACGACTTGAAAAATAGCCTCTTCGAGGGGGAAACTTCCTTTACATCACAGAGATGAATAATTATTGGGTGATTCAAATGAAAAAACCTCCTTTCTATATATAGGAGTCTAAGGGGTCACAATATAATCAAAGCCTACATAAAAATAATAATGTAAGGGCACACCAATAAAAATAATGGGCTTCTATGGGGCATAATAATAAAAATATGGGGAGTGCATGGGCACAAAAATAACAATAAGGGGACTACACTAACAATAACAATAAATGGATACACTGGTATTATAGGGACCTAACATTTCCCTCTCCTTCAAAAAAGTGTTTTCCTCAATGCTTGAGTGGTTCCAGATGCTTATGTATAAAATTATAATCGTCCCATGTGGAATCTTCAGCGAGTAAGTTCTTCCACTTAATGAGATACTCTGAAATTGATCTATTTTTTGGTTGTCGAGTTCTTGTTTCCATGACTACTTCAGGTTCCAATACGATTTTTCCTTCCTCGTCAAGTTCTAGCAATATTGTTTGAATTGGGACCTTGTCACCTATATCCATCTTTAAGAATGAAACATGGAGAACTGGGTGCACTCAGGAAGATGCAAGAAGCTCCAATTTGGATTCCATAGTAGCAATATTTTGAAACACCTTGTAAGGACCATAGGACTTTGGTGATAATTTATTATCCTTCTTACCTTGCTCGAGGTACATTTGTTTGTATGGTTGTAGCCATAAAAATTCCTAGTCTCCAACATAAAAAATTCTTTCGTTGTGATGTTGAACTATCTGTTGTTTCATTTGATTCTATGCCAAAGTGAGGTTATCCTTTAAGAGTTGGAGAACTTGTTGTTAATGCTTGATGTGATCTTCCACTGCTTGAACTTTATAATTTTCTCTTAAAGATGATGTGATGGACGGTGGATAATATCCATAAAGTGCCATAAATGGGGTAATTTTTGTTATAGTATGGAAGGAAGTGTTATACCACGATTCAACCATAGGTAACCACTTGACCCATTGTGTTTTTTTATCATATACAAATAAATTAATATATACTTCTAAACATTTGTTTACTATCTCATTTTTCCCATCAGAAAGTAATTCCGTCTAAAAATTTCCCGTAAAAATGGGATCTTTGTTGCTTAAAATAATATTTGGGTTTCAATGTAGCTTTTGAATTGTTTCCATAAAAACAGTAGTAATTGTACTGACTTTAATGGATGAGATAATGCACAAAAGTGTGCATACTTGGTAAGTTTGTCAACTACCACCATGATGACACTCTTTCCTTTGGTCTTGGGTAAACCTATAATAAAATCCATTCAAAACTCCTCCCAACGTTGACTTGGAATGGATAAAGGTTGTAACAGACCTAGGGTCTTAATTGTATCAACTTTATTTTTTTGGAAAACCAAAAATCCGCCACAAACATTTGAATATCAGATTTAAGGTCATCCAAAAAAATTCCTTCTTGACACTGTGGTAATTTTTTAAAAATCCCGTGTTCCCTCCTAAAGGAGAGGTGTGCAATTCCAAAAGAATATTTTTTTTGAGTTGGAAATTATTATAAATATATAAGCGATATTTGTACCACAATGAATCATTTTTCCAGCTAAATGTATCGGATGTGCTGGGATATTTCTTCAACTTTTGAATGAGTGTCCACACTTATTCATGATTCTTCCATTCATCCCTTTCTTTGGTTATCCAATCTGGTTGGATAATAGAAATGGCACAAAGAAATTCTTCTACATCCTCATCCTTTCTTGAGAATGCATTTGCAACAACATTTTTCTTCCCTTTTTTGTAGATGATTTCAAATTCATAACCCAACATATTTTTGACCCATTTTTGTTTCTCGTCTGAATATAATAAATTTCCCAAAAAATATTTAAGACTATCATGATCTGTTTTTACCTTGAAGTGCCTTCCCATCAGGTAAGGTCGTCATTGCTTTAGTGCATGTATTATTTCCAACATTTCCTTGTCATAAGTAGGTTTTTGTAAATACTTTCCTTTGGTTGGACGAATTTCAAAAGAAATGGATCTTCCTTATTGCATTAAAACAACACCAATTCCATTTCCTGGGGCATCACATTCCATAATAAAGGTTTTTGAGAATTATGGCATCACTAAGACCAATGCTTGGCACATTGTCTCTTTAAGATGCTCAAAGGCCTCAGTTTCTTCTGGAGTCCAAGAAAATGCATATTTCTTTAGTAATGTTGTTATAGGTTATACTATTCTCCCATAATTCTTAACAAACTTGCAATAATACCCTGTCAACACGAGAAATCATCACAAATGCTTTATGGTTGTGGGGATTTTCCATTCCTTAATGGCTTTAATTTTGTTAGGGTCTACCTTAACACCCTCATGAGATACAATATGACCCATATATTCCACTTCTTGTACTCCAAAGAAACATTTGGAGGTTTTTTCATATAATTTTTTCCCCTCCAATAGTTTTAGCACCATGTCAATATGTTGAACATGATCCTTCCAAGACTTGCTTTAAATTATTATATCATCAAAAAATACTAACACAAATTTTCTAAGGAAGGGTTTGAAAATTGAATTAATCAAACCTTGAAATGTATGAGGTGCATTGGTAAGGCCAAAAGGCATGACCAAAAATTCATAATGATCCTCATGAGTTATAAACAATGTTTTCGAAATGTATTCAGTCTTCATTCTAATTTTATGATATCCTGAACGAAGATCCAAATTGGAAAAGTAAATTGCTCCATGTAATTCATTCAATAATTCATCAATGACAGGAATGCAAAATTTATATTTAGTAGTGAGCTTGTTGAGCTCCCTATAATATGGACACATGATCCATCCTTCTTCTTCACCAATACTACTAGAACAAAGAAACAACTTTGACTAAGTTGAATTACACTAGCCTCTAGCGTTTCTGCAACTTTACATTCAATTTCACTCTTTTGGGCATAGGGATATCCCTAAGGCCTGATGTTTAGAGGAACACTTACTGGAATCCAATGAATATCATGATCATGATCAAGAATAGGTGGGAGGCCTTTGGGAGTTTCAAATACCTTGGTAAGATTTTCCAAGGCTTTTTGGAGATCTCGATAAATAGATAATTTCGATGTTTGAACCTCTAGTAAGCATAATTGTGAAATTATGCCTTGTTTTTCTTTCTTTAGAAGATTTATTATGCCATTAGAGATGATTGTATTTCCCAATTTCCTTTTTATATCCCTTAATTCAAGTTCCTTTCCTTCGCAAAACAATTTCCAGAAAAGTTCTTGAAAATTAAAATTTATCGTACACAAAGATTGTAAGCATTGGACTCCTATTACAACATCAACACCACCCGTTGGAACGGAAAGAACTGGAATATTCAATACATATTCCCCCATGGTTAGCTTGATATTATGACACTTTCCATAGTAATTTATAGTTCCTCCATTTTCAACCATCACTTTACACTTTGGTGCTGGATATAGGAAGAAATTCAATTCCTTGGCTATCTTACAATGAATAAAATTATGGGTACTAACCAAATCAATCAAAAAAATTACCTTTTATTCTTGATATGTCCTTCTATATTGAGATTTTGAGGAGTGGTAATTTTTCGGTGCCAATTTTTCACTTATTTCCTACATTTGTTTCCCCTATTTTACCTCATGACTATAACCATTGGGACTATCTTTGCCTCTTTTTCCTACCATTCTATCTTAACTTGTGTTGTTTCACCTTATTTTCATTACTCTGCCATTTCATCAATTATTATGATGTATCATGTCTTTTTTATGACTAACTGAGGATAAATGTTCTGAGAATATCTATGGTCTTTTGTTGTCTTTCCAGATGCTATTTGTAGAAAAAAATATCTTGAGCAGGAGGTGTATAGGAGCAGTTACAGGTGTGTTGTTACAGTGAGTTGTTACACCACAATGTTGTTACACCATATTATTACAGGCCCGCTGATGAACTGTTGTTACAACTGTACCACTGACTGGATCTCATCAAATCATGATGCTGACCTATCCTCTAGATGTTATGCTTCAGTTTTGATTTATTACGATAGCTGTAGAAGTTATTAAGTATTGTATTTTTGGATAACAACCTCTAGGCGGTTTTGATTGTAATCTATAATTTTATAGTCAGACTTTTATTAAGAAGTGCTTGTAACCATATGTATTCTATTCTAATAAGCATGAGAATCATAAGGTTCTCATGACTGATCCATCCCTCGTTTTTTTTAGGTGTAACCGTTATATAGTTCTCGACCCTCGAGGTCGAAAGGTTAGTAGAGAACAACATTACTTTGGCTCTGTAATTTTGATCATATTAATACAAGTTATCCTGATGTTGTTGTTACATGCATCATATGATTTAGTTTCTGTTAAGTTCTTTCTCTAACTGTGCCCTGCTAGGGAGGAAGGGCCCTCCTCTTTAGCAGGGATTGCAGTGGTTAAGGTAGTTGTTTATATATATATATATGCACTTTATGTACCAGTGGAAGTGTTGTTGCTGCTATTTTAGCTGTGAATAGATCTGCTTCAATTCCAGTACTTTATATGATGTTACACATGTGAGATTAGAGATACCAACTAGGTAATTGTTGC
This sequence comes from Pinus albicaulis, assembly GCA_034641835.2. NCBI lineage: Eukaryota > Viridiplantae > Streptophyta > Pinopsida > Pinales > Pinaceae > Pinus > Pinus albicaulis. Next base: position 953,955,462 of record CM076572.1, read on the forward strand.
GTGGCGTGCTAGGAAAATTAATTGAGGTGAGATCACAATCTTGTAGATCATTTTATTTTTGCATGAGTGATTTCTTTCCAACATTTACTTCAGAAACGATTTCCTTTATTTGGATTTTCTTCTGGTTGATGTATTGGCACAAATAGTGCGACTGTTAGTGAAATAAAAAGATGTCCCTGGATTGATCATTTGTGTGTATTGTTTTAGTCATTTAACTATGATTGATACAGTCCAACATTTTGGCGTCATTGCTAGGGATGGCAGTGACGATCCAATAAACCAGAGCTATTTTTTAGAAGATAGAGTGTACCCAGTCTGCAATTTCTGAATGGTAAGACGAGAGGTAAGAACCTGCACATTGCTCTAACATACCTGAGCGGGCTCACCAATACTAAAATGGAGCACTTAGAGGTGCAATTTCTATGTGTTTTTAGTGTGTCTCCAACGACACAATTATTGGGTGGTAAGACGAGAGGTAAGAACCTACGCATCGCTCTAATATACCTGAGTGGGCTCACCAATGTCTCGCTGGGACACTTAGAAGTATGAATATTTGGGTGTTTTATTTAGGGTGTCTTCAGTTATATAGTTGCTGGGCGGTAAGACAAAAGGTAAGAACCTGAGCATTGTTCTAATGGACCTGAGTGGGCTCACCGTTGTAGAAACTAAAGCACTTTTAGGATGAATTGATACACATAGGGTCCATGTGTGCTAATAGGAGGATATAAAAATCCACAAACATCCCCCACTCTACTAACTATATGAAAGCTGGGTCGTAAGAAGGAAAATAAGAGTGCAGATTCGGGAAGAAAGTCATTCTTTAGAGATCTGATCTCAAGGGCAGAGAAGGAAAATTCTACTTCATACAGAGACAATAGGAATACAGGACCACAAAAAGTGGTTACTATATCAAAGCCTGAGGCATCGGTGCCTTCTGTGTCTGGACCTCACCACCCTTTGAACAACATATCTAATCCTGATATCAAGACTCTAGATCTAAAAAAACAGTGGAAAATCATTGATCAGAATCTGAGATTCGAAGGACAAGGGGAGACCAGTGGGGAGCATCAGGGACCTGAGGAACAACTTTTAAATGATCATCATTTGGATGCTGGTAGTGCAGTAAAAAAACTAGACCTAGAATAGCCTATTCCTTTTATTTATAAATCTCCTGCACACTCCGAGGTTAGTTCATCCCATTAGGAAGAATCAACCATGAGGGATGATAATTCCAAGATAGATAGCTCCGTTACTTTTGGATTCCCGATAGTAGTGACACTGGATGAGGCTCCTATAAAAAATATTCCTTTGTCATCCCTAACATCTTTTCAAGGGATGGTTGTTGAATATCATGATACCTTTTTGTTCGAATTCGATGTACTGTGTAGAGGTTATGACTACACTTCAAATGCCCAGAAGCTAAAATTATTTCCTACTACTCTAAAAGGAGTAGCATTAAGATGGTTCATGAGACTGGGTGTTGGCACGATTCGAACCTGGGATGACATGAGGGAGGCCTTTCTCTTTAAATATTAGGATTATTGTCGAACCAGGGATTTGAAGGAAGAGATCTTCAGAATTGTGCAGAAGAAGAAGGAGAGCCTTGAACACTATATGGAGCAATTCCATTACAATTTACAAAGGTCTAAGATTAGTAACTTAGCCCTGGAAATTTTGAAGCCAATATTTTTAAGAGGTATAAGAGATGATTGTCTAGAGCATTTGAATTTGTTGGGAAAAGGAGACATATTGGAGGAACCGCTTGAAGAAATAATGAATCTTTTCCTGCGGAGCTCAAGAGGATTGGTCAAGGGGAGAATTTCAATTCAGGACCCTTCAGTCTGGATACAAAATTCCACAAGTGGAGGAGTAACCAAAGTAGAGATCAGAAATCTATTTGAGGATTTTAAAACCGACCTCCTTAGCACTCTCTCTGCCCAGATCACTATGGTGCAAGTTAAGAAAGCACAAGCAAAAGTTGAAGCAACCTTAGAAATATTCTGTCCCCGATGAAAAAATAAACATTTGGAAAGAGAATGTGGATTGAATAGTGTCAACCTGTGCAATATCTCTGAATTGGCACATTCTACTAATCAATGTCCCGAATTTCCCAGACTGAAGGTTGTACTTCAGGAATCAAGTGAGGATTTCGAGTCTTCTTATTTCATCGGATCAAAGAGACCATGGCAGCCACGACCCACATGTATGCCTCCATATTTTTCCTATTTTTATCCTTGGAATAATGTTTATAATAGTCAGCAATATCCATGTCAATATCCTAATCCTTCCTCAACACAATTTACCTCACCATGGAACTAGTGGTCTTCCCCTCCACTAATGGAATATCCTCCATCACCACCCAATCCTTGGAGCTAGAATTGGAGATGCAACGGCCAAGGTCCAGTACCCCCTACACTACCAATGCAACAACAGTTAGAACTACCTTCTCTTCAAAATCCTACACCTTCTGTCTGACCCCAATTACCTATGCAACCTAACCCCAATCCGAATAATAAGGAAGTCCAGAGCATAGACACTCTGGTTACCTTCCAGACTTATCTTATTACTCCTATTGAACTCAACAAGGTTCAACTTCGATTGGGAAAAGTAATCAGACTTGAACATACTCCCATTATTACTGAAGAAGAATGTGAGTCACCTAGAAAGGATATGGGTGATTCTGAGGTAGTTGTTACACATGTAACAGCTGATACAACACCTGCTGTTACACCTGTAGCAGCCAGATCGGGAGGGTCTATTGTTTCTACAATAGCCAAACCAAGCAAGGTTGGTGCATATGTGATAACTGAATCAACTATTAAAATTCAATACTCTCGATACCCTCAACGATTAACTGAAACTGGGTCACCCTCGCAACCTGAATCTGAATTCCTCAAGGAACTAAAAAATTTGTATGTGTGGATTCTGTTGTTATAGGATCTTAAGTAAGTACCTATCTAAGCTAAAATAGTGAAGGATTTGTGTGTCAAAAATCCTAGAAGAAAACCAAAAGACCCTACTACTATCCATGTCATGAGGAAACTGTCTGATCTCATGATTGATCAGCCTTTGTTGACTAAATATAATGACCTAGGGAATCCTATAGTGACTGTCCATATTAATTACCAACCCATACCCAGCACTTTGATTGATTTAGGGGTAGCCATTAATGTCATGACTAAAGACCTCTTTATCTCTCTAGGACTTCATGGACTTAGACCTACACCCACAATGCTTGAATTAGTAGATAGGTCTCGTGTCAAGCCCGAGTGAATGATAGAAGATGTGGTTATCACTGTGGCTTCTTGAAATTGTCTGACTATTTTTCTCATTTTACAAACCAAATCCAACCTAGGGGGTCATCCTTTAATCTTGGGAAGAATGTGGCTAGCCACTGGAGACGCATATATTGGATGTAAGTTCGGATCTATGGTGATCACAGATGGGTAGGCCACTCAGAACATGAACATTTATCCCCAAAAAAATCTCACATGGATTTGAGTAGTCCCTAGTGGGATGAATTTGAACCTGAATCGGATCTTTCCCTACTTCTACTCACACTTGGAAAAGCACAATACTTTAAGGATGAAATAGAGGATGTTATCATTAATGGTTTTATTAGTAATTCACTCTGTGTTGCCTCCATTAGAGATCTGGGGGAAGAAGATGACTTATATGATGCAATCATTGAACATTTGAAAACCACTCCACATACTATCAGCAATCTCGTTGAAATTCAACCTGGGAAATGTTTAAACATTAATCCTAACTTTACTTTTGAACAAAAAAGATTGCTGATACAACTATTACAGAAATATAAAAATGCATATGCATGGGAATATACTGATATGAAAGGAATCCATCCTGGCCTATGCACTCACCGCATTTATCTTAAAGAGGACTGCAAACCAGTTAGACAACTGCAACGCCGAATGAACCCCGCACTTAAGGAGATAGTGAAAGAAGAATTGTAGAATCGCCTTAATGCTAATTTCATCTACCCCATTTCTCACAGCTAGTGGTTGTCTCCACTTGTCATAGTTCCAAAAAAATGGCAAGTGGAGAGTTTGTGTAGACTATAAAGAGATTAATAAGGCCACTCAAAAGGACCATTTCCCTTTACAATTCATTGATCAGGTCCTGGATACTCTCTTTGGGAAAAAGTTTTTTTCATTCCTGGATGGGTTCAGTGGCTATAATCAAATACAGATTGCCTCAGAAGACCAAGACAAGACAACCTTCACTTGCCCGTGGGGTACTTTTGCACACAGAGTCCTTCCTTTTGGCCTCTATAATGCACCAACAACTTTTCAGAGGGAAATATTGGGTATTTTCTCTGATCTCTTGAATGACTGTCTTGAAATATTTATGGATGATTTTACACCCTATGGGGATGCCTCTGAGACAACATTAGTCAATTTGGAAACGGTGCTGGAACATTGTGAACAAACTAATGTTGCTCTTAGCACGGAGAAATGCCACATGATGATGACCGAGGGAATTGTGTTGGGACATTTCATTTCGGCAGATGGAATCAAGGTAGATCCTACAAAAATTGAGGTAATCTTGAAAATCCAAACTCATAAGACTCCAAAAGAGGTACATAGTTTTTTGGGACATGTAGGGTACTATAGGAGATTTATAGAAATTTTTTCAAAGATTGCATCTCCTCTATTTTCCTTGCTCATGAAAGATGCAAAGTTTGTGTGGACAAGAAAGTGTGAGCAAGCCTTTCTGAAGTTAAAGAAATGTGTAACAACAAAACCTATTTTACGAGGACCAAATTGGAGATTTCCATTACATATCGATACAGATGCATATGACATAGCTGTGGGTGCTATTTTGGGGTAGCTGGAGGAGAATAAACCTTATGCCATTTATTACATCAGTAAGAATCTAACTCTAGCAGAACTCAACTTCACAGTGACTGAAAAGGAATTCCTAGAAGTAGTGCATGTTATCAAAAAATTTTGGCACTACATCACTAGGTATCAAGTATTTGTACACACTAAACATGCTGCAATTCAAATTTTAATGAAAAAAATTGTTATTAATGGTAGGGTTACACAATAGTTATTGTTGTTACGGGAATTTGATATCACTATTTTAGATAAACCCAGAAAAGATAATGTAGTTTCTGATTTTATTTATAGATTAACTATAAGTGATGACTACACTGCCACTAAGGATTATTTTCCAGATGAATATCTTTTTTCCATCTCTACTCACTCACCGTGGTATGCAGATATAGCCAATTATCTTGCTGCAGGAAAATTTCCACACCATTTATCTTCCAAAGAAAAAAGGAAGATTATATAATATAGTGCTACCTACTCATGGATAGAAGGAATTCTCTATCGCACTGGGCCAGAATTTCAGATTGGGCGATGTGTTAGAGAAGATGAGGTATTTGAGATCTTGAAAGCTCTTCACGAGGAACCTTGTGGAGGGAAATTTGCTGACAAAAGGAAAAGATACAAATTACTCTCAACAGGTTACTACTAGCCAACGATATTGCAGGATGCCAAGAAGTTTGTGAAGGGATGTGATAGCTGCCAGAGGATGGGCCAGCCTCTGAAATCAGATGAGATGTCGTTACAACCTCAGATAGTGATAGAACCATTTGAGAAATGGGCCCTAGGCTTTGTAGGGCCAATTAATCCTTCATCATAGAAAAATCATACATATTGGTCTACACCAACTATGTCACAAAGTGGGTCGAAGCAAAGGCACTAATTAGGGCTACAGAGTAGGCTCTTTCAGACTTCTTGTTTGAAGATATCTTTTTTCACTTCGGGATACCCAGGGAGATAGTGATAGATGGAGGGCCTCAGTTCACATCTCTTTTGATCAAGAAGCTGGTTGAGAAGTATGGAATTTATCACATAATCACTTCACCTGATTATCCATAAGAAAATGGTCAAGTAGAAAGAGCCAATAATGTCACAGAGGGAATCTTAATAAAGACAGTAGCTAGCTATTGAAGAAATTGGGCCGAGAAACTTACAGAGGTGTTGTGGGCTTATAGAACAACATGGAGGAACACTATAGGCTTCTCACCATATGAATTAGTGTATGGTAACAATCCTTTATTCCCCATATAGTTCAAGATAAAGACATTAAGAACAACATTGCAAGTCAACCTAGACTCAAGCACAACCCAAAAACAAATATTGAACCATATCAATGAGTTGGAAGAGAAACAGTTGCTTACTATTCAAAAGACAGAGATCATTCAGCAGCAGAGAGCTAGATGGCATGATGGGTTTATTAAGAAGAAGAAGTTACAGAAAGGATATTGGGATCTCTTGTATGATTCAAGGTTCAAGGATTTCAAAGGCAAGCTCTGCACCAGATGGCTAGGTCCTTATGAAGTAGACATGGTCTTTGAAAATGAGACTGTACAATTGGTCACTATCGATAGTGCTAAGACACCATTATTGGTTAATGGGAACCTTCCAAGGTTATATCATCAACCTGCTTCGAAGGAATCATTTGTTAACATTATCGTGGACTCTGATCTTCATGTTACAGCAGTAGGGGAACATTCCCTTGTGCAGCCTGAAATTTGAAATTCCAATAATTGCAACAGCTAAAAACCACCCTTGTGGTAGCTGTTACACCTTTAAAAAAAAACATAAAGAATAAAATAAATAAATAAATAAATAAATAAAAGAAAATAATAAAACAAAAATAATAAAGTTGACTGTGAAAACCTCTTTCCTGGGTGCAACCAGACAATTTGTAACAACTGGAAAACACTCTTGTGGCGGCTGTTACACCCATTTTTCTCCTTTCCTAAAACATCATCCCTCCTTCTTGATACATTTTACAAGATGATGGTATTCATTTGATTTTCTTTCTGTACCGATTTCTCCTAATCATTATGTTTTTTGAAGAATAATCTGAAGGTTGTCTTGGTTGTTACACATGTAACATTCGACAACCACGAATATTGTTTCTCATGTTTCATCGCATGACAACAATAATTGTGCCAGCCAAGCACAACTGCCACGATCACTACAAATAATACGTCGCCAATTTGAAATTCTAATCCACGTTGCTTCAGGTATGTCATTCAAAAGGTAATGCCATCATTTATGATTTGGTGATTAATGAAAAAAGTAATGATATTCCCGTGACGGTCATGGGTGGTCGTCACCATTAAATCAGGGGGGGAATATATCTTTTAATCATTGAAAAAATCTGTAGTCATAAATCGTTATCAACTCTGCATGCACCCAATTAATAGCACAATCACCAATGATGACTAAATCCGGCTGGAAAGAGCATGTGTACTTAGAACCCATTACTTTCCATAAAGGGACATTTATGAAGATTTGTGTGAAGTACGATTCAGTAATACGTAAATATTTTCACCACCCATTGCCCTCATCGACAGAAGCCTTGTATCCTCATTTCAAACTCGTCATCTGGGATAAGAAGAGTAAGACGCCGAGAGGAAGTAAGCAGTGCAGTGACATTACAGTGAGTTGAATAGTAAGTTACAAATTCAGAAACAACAACAAGATGGGTGGAGTAGTAGTTTGACATGATCCAGATTCCATAGATGCCTTGAAAAAATATCCAGAAGCCTACCACGTATTCAGAGATGCCGGATGGATTGAGTATTTCCAGAAGTTGAAGGGCTTGAATGAGGCGGTTTTAATCGAATTCACTTAGAATTTGAATAATAACCAGACCTGAGTCAGGGGCCTACAAATTGAGGTGACTAAAGAAGTAATCACCCGAGTAACTACATTTCTAGTAGAGGGTCGGAGGTGGTTTAATAGAAAAATGAATGATCCCTCCTTGAAAGAATAATTCCTAGAAGGAGAAGAAAGGGAGAGGAATTGATAGGTTATCACTCCCTCAGCCATGGGTAGATGTCACCTTAGGTTTAATAAAATGCATCACTTGTGAGGGAAGATCCACGATTGTGTTTAATTATCACTTGACAGGAGAATTCCTAGAAGGAGAAGAAATGGTGGAGAAGAAAGGGAGAGGAATTGACAGGTTATCACTCCCTCAGCTATGGGCAGATGTCTTTTTGGGTTTAATCAAATGCATCACTTGGGAGGGAAGATCCATGATTGCGTTTAATTATCACTTGAAAGAAGAATTCCTAGAAGGAGAAGAAAAGTTGGAGAATAAAGGGAGAGGAATTGACAGGTTATCACTCCCTTAGCCATGGGAAGATGTCGCCTTGGGTTTAATAAAATGCATCACTTGTGAGGGAAGATCCATGATTGTGTTTAATTATCACTTCCATATACTCAATCAACTTCGACACCAGCAAAATATTAACCTTCCATTCTACTTATTGGGGAACATTAAGCATATGGCGGTGACAGTAAAGACAACAACACATCCAAAAACAAGTGTGACCAATGACGAACTCATAAAATTGATCGTTCTGGATGCCCTAAGCCAACAGGGAAGGACCTGGGAAGAATTCAAGCGAAAGAGGTCGAGGAAAATCTGGGGAAAATAGGTTGCGACTTCGGGAGGAAGCTAGGCAGAAGATGAAACCTAGACTCAGCCTTCCAAGGTCAGAATTGGGAAAGAACCCATTGATGAACCAATTGGGGATAGATGACCAAAACATAGGGTGAAATTTAACTTGCCCACAGAACCTTTGTCCATAGCTAGAAATCAGACAAAAGAAAAAGTATCAAAAGAAGAAAGAGAACCCTCCTCATCAGGTAAGGATGAAACTCATGTCCTTCTTTTAGAAATTGAAAATATAAGAAAGGAAAATGAAGAATTGAATCAAAAATTATCTGAGGGGAAGGAAATCTTGGTACCTGTATGCACGACATGTTTTCAAGAACTAACAATAAAAGGGTATAAGGTCTGTGGGGAAAACACCAGCCCAATTGAAACATAAACATAACTGTCGGAGGCTATTACACAAGAACTTGCTAAGGATACTGCTGCTACACAAGAACCTGCTAAGGATACTTCTGCTACACAAGAGCCAGAAGTCAAAGAAGAGTCTCCTGTAGAAATTGACCTAGAGGCCGATACACAATAATTTGTGGAGGCCACTACTATTATAGAATAAACAACAATGGACAAAGACACTACTCTAGGCAGAAACGAAGGGGCTGATACATAAGAAGCCATGGATGAAGCTGTTTTTACATAAGAACCAACAGTATAGGTGGAGCAGACCCATTCAACAGAGATTGTTACACCCATTAATGATGTTGATATTGAATGCATAAGAACATCGGGTCCCATCTCGGGATGGAGTTATGGGAAAATCTTGTTAATTTCTGAATTGCAGAAGTGGAAACAGGAAGAAATTTCCCTTCGAGAGGGGAACATTTCACTAAAAGAACATCGGAGGGAGATAGATGCCCTACATGAAAATTGGATGAAAGAAGAGTTGAAGAGAGGATGGGAGAATTATAAGAGGAAGGAAGCTATGAAGAAGCAGGAAGAACAACTACTACTATTACAGTAGCAGATTCAGGATCTTACCATGGATAAGCAAAAAATTCATGACCTTGCCCTCAATCTACTGGGGTGTAGGCTATTATGGAGGAAAAACCCTATCTATGTTCTTCCACTCGCACATTCTTAGATGTCTTTCGTGCCTCTGATTTTAACAAGCAAAGACTGTTGCGTGAGTTATTCTTACACAATATCATTTGTGAGCATGTGAGTATGAAAATGGTGGTGACGATATTCTCCTATATGGGGGATCTGCAGTTGCGAGCTTTTGTGTCCTTCATGAAGAATCATATTGGTTGGAATTTTTCCACTAAATCTATGGATGATAATGAAGAGAACATGGCATTATGGATCCGGGCAGAACCAAGACGAGCCGCCGAGTTAAGGTGGGAATTTAGAATAATTTTGAGTACTCTTGGGATAAGGGAACCTACTGCCACCTATAGAAGAAGGATTGTGAGCTTATGTCTCAATCAGTTCTTAGTGATGAAGAGTCGAGCCTTGATTGGGTTCTTGAAATGCGCGGAAGATAAAAATGTTGAGCTGCTGAAGGGGGACCCATTTACATTCCATAATTTTTTGGTGCCTGTTACACATGTACCAACATATGCACAGATAGTACAAACCCTTGGTGCTTCCTGGCTCAAGTTAAGGTTCAAGTCCCCTTTGATCTAGTTGCCAATTGAGTATTATCAAAGTAATTATGAATTGAACAAGTATGAATCAGAATCTTGGATATGACACCTAATGGCTAATCAAGGGTACAGGTCTGCTGATGAATATACAACTAGCGCTTATGATATCGCTGACCTGCATCGGAGATATTACCATGAGAGATGAGATTTTGCATGAGGACATGCAAGTGCTTCAATTGGGGGGAGATGTTGGGTGCCAGTTTTTCACTTATTTCCTAAATTTGTTTCCCCTATTTTACCTCATGAATATAACCATTGGGACTATCATTACCTCTTTTTCCTACCATTTTATATTAACTTGTGTTGTTTCACCTTATTTTCATTACTCTGCCATTTCATCAATTATTATGATGTATCATGTCTTTTTTATGACTAACCAAGGATGAATGTTTGGAGAAGATATATGGTCTTTTGCTGTCTTTCTAGATGCTATTTGTAGCACAAAAGATCTCGAGCATGAGGCATACAGGAGCAGTTAAAGGTGTGTTGTTACAGTGAGTTGTTACACCACGGCGTTGTTACACCATGCTGTTACAGACCCACTGACAAACTATTGTTACAGCTATACCACTGACTGGATCTCGTCAACTCCAGATGCTGACCTGTCCTCTAGCTGTTACACTACAGTTGGGATTTATCGCAATAACTGTAGAAGTTATTAAGTATTGTATTTCTGGATAACAACCTCTAGGTAGTTTTGATTGTAATTATAATTTTCCAGTCATACTTTTATTAAGAATTGGTTGTAAGAATATGTATTCTATTTTGATCAGCATGAGAATCATAAGATTCTCATGACTTATCCATCCCTCATTTTTCTGAGGTGTAACCACTATATAGTTCTCAACCCTTGAGGTCGAAAGGTTAGCAGAGAACAACATTAATTTGGCTCTGTAATTTTGATCATATTAATACAATTTATCCTGTTGTTTTTGTTACATGTTGTTACACCATTTTTTGGTCATCTAACCTGTTACTATTAGATGGACCTAAGTACACCATGTAAGACCAATTTTACCCTAAGTAAAATTGCTTTCACTATGAAAATAACTTAGTAAACCACCATTATTAGGTTGTTTATGGTCTAAACAGGAAACCCCACGAGGAAATATTAAATAAATCCACATTTGCAATAATTAGTTAAACAACAATTTAATTAATATTCCTGGTCATATTTAACCCAAAACAGGAAAATTAATTAGATAAATTATCATTTATCTTATTATTTTCTAGGAATAATTATTTAAACCTTATTTAAATAATATTCCTTGTGAAATTTGACTAAATCACTCATAAATAATTAAATAAATCATTATTTATTTGATTATTGCTCAACCACATCCTTAAAATAATAAATAAACCATTTATTTATTTATTATTTACAAAGAAAGGGATTTGACCCAAGTCAAATTCTTTTTCCCTCCAGCAAATATAATAAAATATTCCATAAAAATTGGATCTTGATTTGGTTAATAATATTTTAATTATTGTTGGGTATGTGTTATATTATTTCCATGACTAGTCACGTGAAGGGGGGGGGGGGCGATAGTGCCCTTTGTACGTTGCGCAGGGCGCAGTAGGGGGGGGTGGCAACCCCCCCTGTCGGGGTTTGGGGCAGTGCCCTAGGAAATTTTTTTTGGTACTTATTTTCCAGTGGGTGGACCTGCCCATGGTTTTGTGCATGGGTTTTGCACATGGTTTTTGGGCATGATGGTTTTCGGCCTCTCTTATTTTGTAGATCTGGTCAAAGGAAATATGGTTATGTTCTAATCCAGGGTCAATGGATTGGGGTTTATGTATGCTTCGGCATGTATGTATATGTGTTGTAACACTAAAAGGAATATAATGAAAAATCAAGCTGGTCGTCCCGATTTGGGATCTAGGGGAAGATCTCTGTTTTTATCTGTTTTATGTTTTATGCTCTTTCTATTGTTTATTTTCTGTTTTTAAAGATTCATTTGTAGATAATTTCTGTATAGGGTTAAAACCTACATTTGGTATCAGAGCAGTTTCGGCTTCAGGGGGGATACCTTTGCTGCTGAAGGGGTTTTTTTCTCGGGCCTGAGGTAGAGCCTGTTCAATGGGAGATTTGCGGGATCGATTCTTACGGTGAAAGAAGATGGCGAGCGGCAAGAAGATAGAGATCGATAAATTTAATGGTCAGAGTTTTGAGTTGTGGAAAATCAAGATGGAGGATCTTCTAGGGGATAAAGATCATTGGATTGCGGTAGATCCAAGTACTAAACCAACGACAATGTTAGATGAAGACTGGAAGAAGCTGGATCAGAAAGCAAAGAGCACAATATGGTTGTGCGTCTCAGATTCAGTATTGTTGAATATATTTGGGGAAGTTACGGCAAAGACCTTGTGGGAAAAGCTAGGGAATTTGTACCAATCTAAGTCTCTGGTGAATAAATTGTTCCTGCATAAAAATCTGTATAACCTGAGGATGAAGGATGGAGACTCGGTGATAGAGCATCTAAATGCCTTCAATACTGTGGTAAGTCAGTTTTCATCTCTTGATATTAAAATCTCGGATGAAGATAAGTGCATTAGTTTGTTGTGTTCTCTACCAGACTCGTGGGACAATATGGTTATTGCAATAGGTAGCAATACAACTACCTTGAATTTTGATGACATTGTCTCAGCCTTGCTATCGAAGGAAATGAGATGGAGAAATATGAAGGGTCAGAATGGAGATGCCTTATCTGTACGAGGAAGGTCCCAAAACAGAAACAAGAATAAGGTTTCGAGTGGGAGATCTAAATCTCCTGGAAAGTTTGTAAAGGTGTGTTGGAAATGCAAAAAGGAAGGGCACTACCAAAATGACTGCATATCTAAAGCTCCTGAGAAAGGAAAGGGTTTTTATGATGCTCCTTCTACAGAGGAAAAAACCACCTCGGATGATGGTGGGGATGTGTATTTGGCTTCTTCTTCAAATACACATATAGATCATGAGTCATGGTTGATTGAATCGAGTGCATCCTTTCACTTCACTCCTCATAGGGAGTGGTTCTGCGAGTATGAGAAATATGATGGCAGTGATGTCTTCTTAGGTGATGATAGGAAAGCCAGAATCGTCGGACGTGGAAAATTCAAGCTCAAGCTACAAGGTGGAAGGATTAGAACACTTCCTGGTGTTCTGCACATTCCTGCATTGGATAGAAATCCGATTTCTGTAAGAAAAATGGATGATGCAGGTGTAAAAATAGTGTTCGAGAAAGATGCCTATAAGATAGTTCAGGGAGCACTGGTATTAATGTGGGGAGTTCGGATTGTAACTCTGTACAAGCTTAAGGGCTGCACTGTTATTGATGGGTGCAACAATTCTATGGTTCCCAAAAGTGGAGCGGAAAGCCTAGCGGTCTCTGGAGAAAAGACCATGCTATGGCATCAAAGGCTTGGACATATTGGAGAGAAGGGCCTTTGGATACTGCATGGAAATGGTATGGTAGAATGTATGTCTAATAGCTCTCTGGATTTTTATTTCTGTGAACATTGTGTATATGGGAAGTAGAATCGGGTGAGTTTTCCTTTTGGTGCTAAGAGGGCGAACAAGATATTAGAGCTTGTGCATAGTGATGTGTTTGGACCTGTGTCGGTTCCATCACTGGGTAAGTCTGTGTACTCTATTTCATTCATAGATGACTTCTCAAGGAATACATGGATATATTTATTGAGGAAGAAATCTAAAGTCTTTGACGGATTTAAAGAATTTAAGGCTCTGGTGGAAAACCAGACAAAGAAGAAGATAAATGTGTTGAGGATAGATAATGGTGGGGAGTTATGCAAGAAGGAATTTGAAGAGTTCTGTAAGAAGTGTGGTATAGCACGACAGAAGACTACTCCATACACACCTCAGCAAAATGGAGTTGTAGAAATAATGAACAGAATGCTGATGGAAAAGGAAAGAAGCATGCTCAGTGGTACCGGGTTAGGACAAGAATTCTGGGCAGAGGCAGTGGAGACTGCATGTTACTTGGCTAATAGATCACCTTCATCAGCGTTGGAGGATAAGACTCCACATGAGGTATGGACTAGTAAGAAAACCTCTCTTTCACATATGAGGGTATTTGGATGTGATGCATATGTACATGTTCCAAAGGAGAAAAGGAGCAAGTTGGATAATAAATTTGAAAGGTGCATCTTTATTGGGTATAAGGATGGTTTAAAGGGTTACAAGCTTTGGAACCCAAAAACAAGGAAGGTTGTGTACAATCGAGATGTGGTGTTTAGAGAGGTGAAAGATATTGTTAAACATGAATTCCTACCAAAGGAACCTGAGAAGATAGAGTTTGAGCTAAAGGAGGATGATCAGACTTTACAACAGAAGAAGACTCAGAAGAGGAAGAGCCACAAACTCCAGCTGTGAGAAGATCAGTTCAGGAAAGAAGACAACCAGACAGGTATATTCCATCTGCTTTCTATTCAAATTTTGCTTTAACTATAACTGATGATGATCCCAGAAATGTTAGGGAGGCCGTAGATTCAGAGGATGGAAAACTTTGGAAGGAGGCCATGGTTGATGAAATGGCATCCTTGCATAAAAATGAGGCATGGGATCTAGTGGAGTTGCCGACTGGAAGGAAGCCCATCGGGAGAAAATGGGTGTTTAAGAATAAGATGAATGTAGAAGGCAAGGTGGAGAAATACAAAGCTCGATTGGTAGCAAAAGGTTATTCCCAGGCGTCGAGAATTGATTTTGGTGATATTTTTTCTCCTGTTGCCAAAGTTACTTCTATTAGATTACTTTTATCTGCTGCTGCTGCATTTGATTTTGAGGCAGAACAGATGGATTTGAAGACATCATTTCTTCATGGGGATCTGTAAGAGGAGATATACATGAAACAACTTGAAGGCTTTATGGTGAAGGGGAATAAAGAGCTGGTATGTAGGTTAAAGAAGTCTCTGTATGGGTTAATTCAATTTCCAAGGATGTGGTATCAGAAATTTGATACCTATATACAGGGATTTGGCTTCACCAGAAACAAGCCGGAGGATCACTGTGTTTATTTTAAATTAATTGGTGACCGTGTTATTTATTTGGTATTGTATGTGGATGATATGTTGTTGATTGGAAATGACAAAGAAATTATCCAAGATTTGAAGACCCAACTATTCTCCAAATTCAACATGAAGGATCTTGGTGTTGAAAAATATATTTTGGGCATGGAAATTAAGAGAGATCGGGCAAAGAGGAAGATCTGGTTAAACCATAGGAAGTATGTCAGGAATATATTGCAGAGGTTCAATATGCAGGATAGTAAACCGGTGAATGTTCTGATTCCTGTAGGTGTAAAGTTATCTACTGAACAGTGTCCCAAGACACAAGAAGAAGAGGAGGATATGTCCTGTGTTCCATATGCAAGTGTAGTGGGTATCCTAATGTATGCAATGGTATGCACTAGACCAGACATTGCACATGCAGTAGGATTATTGAGCAGGTTTATGTCAAACCCAGAGAAGGAGCATTGGACAACAGTGAAGCGGGTTTTCAGATATTTGAGTGGCACTAGTGATTATGGCTTGTGATACCAGGGAAGACCAGGATTGGAAAGAGTGTTGGACATTCGTGTTTTTGTTGATGCAGACTGGACTTGAGATCTGGACCAAAGAAGATCTACAAGTGGTTATGTGTTTAGCCTATTTGGAGGTGCAGTCAGTTGGAAGAGTAAAATACAATATATAGTGGCTCTTTCAACAACAGAGATAGAATACATGGCAACCACTCATGCAAGCAAGGAAGAGGTTTGGTTGCAGAGATTTTGTTCAATTATGGGGTTGGTGCAGCAAGCTATAAGGATAGACTGTGATAGCCAAAGTGCAATTTTATTGGCTAAGAACCTTGCTCAACATTCAAAGACAAAACAAATTGATGTTCAATATCAATTTGTGAGATATATGGTTGAGGCTAAAAGGGTGTTGTTGGTAAAGGTGGACACCTTGAAGAATGTTGCAGATGAATTGACGAAGTCTATGAGCACTCAAAAGTTCTCTTGGTGTAGAGAAACAATGGGTGTTGCAAAGCTGGGCTAATGAATCAGCTCTCATGTGGCCTCTTGCGGAAAGAAAACAACAAATGGGAGGATGTTGGGTATGTGTTATATTATTTCCATGACTAGTCACGCGTGGGGGGGGACGATAGCCCCCCCCTGTTGGGGTTTGGGGCAGCGCCCTGGGAAAAAAATTTTGGTCATTATTTTTTGGTGGGTGGACCCACCCATGGTTTTGTGCATGGGTTTTGCACATGGTTTTGGGGCATGATGGTTTTCGGCCCCTGGTATTTTGTACATCTGGTCAATGGAACTACAGTTATGTTCTAATCCAGGGTTAATGGATTGGGGTTTATGTATGCTTCGGCATGTATATATATGTGTCGTAACACTAAAAGGAATATAATGAAAAATCAAGCTGGTCGTCCCGATTTGGGATCCAGGGGAAAATATTTGTGTTTATCTGTTTTATGTTTTATTCTCTTGCTATTGTTTATTTTCTGTTTTTAAAGATTCGTTCGTAGATAATTTCTGTACATGGTTGAAACCTACAATTATGCACCAATATCTAGACTAACTCAATATTTTTTTATAAATAGAAGGGTTTTTCCATTCACTCACTACCTTTTGTTGCCTAAAGATCACACTAGATCTATACTTTTGGTCTGACTTTGATCCATCATCATTGTCATATTTTGCTATCATTTTCTTGTGAGCTCGCTTTGAGTTCCATTTTTGTTTGGGTTTTCTACACCATCAAGAGAGAGGGATTTTAGATCTGAAGTGCTAAGGACTTACAAGAACCCATCCCATTGAGGAGGACTGGTAACATCCTTCTATGTTCTCCTCCCAGGTGCCATAAATACAAAATTCTTTAAACATATTCTTGTCTTGTCTATTGGATGCATCGAGAAACTCTTGTTTTTATTTACTGCTTAATGTCTTTTAATGCATAGATCTAGATTTTTCAGCATTTATCTTGGTCAACTAATTGAATATCTAAATATATTGGCAACCATCTTTACTATTACGGTTGTTTGTTATACACGGCTAAAGTGAGCCTTTTTTGTACACTTGCGATTAAGATTCATACTAACAACTGGCGACTCCACACGTTTTTATGATTATGACCTCTATCATTTTTCAGATCCCTGCATATCCAGCTGCTTCAAACCCTAGGACTTCTCTTCAACATCTTTTTTTTCTTTTCTTGATGTTGTTTCTAACCTATAAAACCCTAAAACATTAAAAATTCTAACTTCCGTGTGTTTTTGGACCTATTGCGTAGGTGACAAACATTAGCCGCAGCTGAGACGATACATTTTTCTGAAACCTACTCCCGAGAGTGACGGAAATGCAGGTCGCAATTTTTGGGCCAAAACCTGCTACCTAAACCTCCATGGTGTAGAAAACAGGCCAAAACCTGCGACCTCTGCAGAAATCAGGTCAGAAACTACGACCTGGAATTTTTGCAGGAGTTTTTCTGAAAGTTTTCAGGGTTTGTCTGGGCCTCTGTTCAGGGTTGTCTAACCTCCATCTCCACCCATTTTGGACCTGTATCTATTCTGTTTTAGTCATCTAAGTGGGAACCTAGCCCTCTAGGGCTTCAACACCCTCCACCTTTTGTGGAAGAGTTTTAGTTGTTGTTAGTTGTCTGAAATTTCAGTGTTCAACCATTTTTCAGATCTGATCCCTTACCTTCAGATCCAATTCAGATTGGCTATTTATCCATCCAAAACACATCCTTTTAGTTTTATTTAGGTTTTCATCTAGGGTCCCCTCTGCTTCCCTCTAGGTTATAGCCTTTCGCCACCTCATTTACAACAATTTTTCCTCTGATTTTTTGATGTTTTTCTGCACCCATTTCCAGTAGATTTGACCTTTACATCCCTGTCCCTCCCAACCTTAGATATATCGGCTATTTTGGTGTGTTTTGACTAGATTTTTTTTCCACCTATAGACTACTTGTTGAGAGGCCCGCCTCCTTGGGTTTAGATTATTGCATTATTAGCTATTTATTTTTCTGTTATTTCAGTTCATATACTGTTATCTACAAGTTTATTTATAGTTATACAACACACTTTTTATTTTTCTCTACAAATGTCTGAGTTTAAAAATTAAAATTTACACACTTAACACACACACCTTAAGTGAAGAAGAGCTTGGTTAACACTGCAAAGAAATTAATTTAACATTGAAATAAATTGATCCTGCATCTCTCTACCCTTGTTTCGACATTATAATCAGTTGATCCTACACCTCTTAGCCCTTGTTGGTCTCTCTTCCCTTTGTGCCGTGTTTGTGCCTTCACCATTGCGCCACCAAGGCATCTATCCCAGAGACTTCTTGGCCTTCATCCTTAGTTTCTGGTAGGAATAATTACTCCTCTGCCTAGGATTCGAGTTATTCTTCCACCGAGTCCACACTCCAACTCCTCTTCTGGTTCATTGGGTTCCCCTTCTAGTTCCGCCCCCAGTTCTCCCCCTGTCACCTTCACCATGTTTGGTTTAGGACCTAACGCTGGTGGTAGCCCCGACCCTAATGCTGGGAATACTACTAGTGAGACCGCAACAGGAACTACCCTGGCTGTTCCCTTTCTCCCCTATATGGCAGGCCTCAGTCTTCCTGATTTTAACCATTTGATCAATGACCCTATACACCAAGATGCTAGTTGGCCTGCTATGTTGACCAAGCTCCCTTCCGACATTCCCAAGTTTGAAGGTCTTGCTGGAGAAGATCCTACAAATCAAGCTCGATATTTCCACATGTGGTGTTCATTTAACTCCATTACCGATGACTCTGTCCGTCTTTGGTTGTTCCAACGTACACTTATTAGTGAAGCTTCTAAGTGGTATGTTGATCAAGACTCATCCTCTCATACCACCTTTGCGACTCTTGCCCAAGATTTTCTATATTAATTCAAGCTTCCCCTTCGTTATGACATTGGTACTGAACTTTTGACTTCTTTCCATCAATTTCCTGCGACCCGCCTATTTGATCATGTCCAGGAATGGTGGAGAATAAAGAGCCTATTTCGAGCCCCTACCTTCGAAGACCGTGTCCACATGGACTGGTTCCTTAGATCTCTTTTGCTTGCTATAGGAAAAGATGTTGCATCGCATTTCCCTCAAACTGAAGAAGCCACTCTCTAGATTGTGTTTAAATATGACCTGATCTACGCTCTTTCGGGCTACATTTATACCATTCTACTTGATCTTCCTAGACTCGGTGGTGCCAACGTACTGGGGGCATATCATGCCGCCGACGGTATCGTTGGAGCTCTCTCTCATCCATACGATCAACCTCCCATGGGCTATGGTTTCCCTCAGGGGGGGCCAACACCTCCTGCACTTTTCCCCCTCCCGGTAGCATGTATACAGGATACAACATGCCTCCTCCTTTTTCCCAACCTCCTTATTATCTATATCCACAGCCTAGTGCTCTAGATCCTCCAGCATTAACATCCCCACCTCCCTTGCCTTCTCAACCCCTGCAACAGCAGCCACCGCCCCCTCACAAGTAGGTGTATGCATAGTAGGGTGCGACTAATCCTCCTCCTTCCAAAAATAAGAGGAAAGGAATTCAAAATAAATCTACCCCCGGTAATCTTGGACCCAATCCTCAAAGTAATTCACTTAACACTACTAACCAACAACATGACACTCAGCCCAGAAGGATAGGCATGTTCACACGAATAAGCCTTGTTCTTGTTCTAGTGTTTATGGTCATTATATGGAAAATTGTCCCCTTTTACCATAGATGCGGCAGATGTGGGAGTCTCAAGCAACATTGCGAGGATAGAAAGCCCCCCCTTCTGTCCCTCCCAGTGTTGTGCCTAGTCAGCTGGCTGTGTTTACTAATCCTTTAGCTCAGTAAGGATTCGTGGCTACCCAACCACGTGAAGGTCAGGCGGCCACTCAACCTCCTCCATTTGGTGCCTTCGATTATTTGATTCTCATGATGAACTCTGACCAACCTATTATCGTTGACCTCAACCTTCAGACTTGGTCCCGTCATTACAACAAGCCTTCCGCTACGTCTATCCCCGAGTCCCATTATTCAGGTTCTAGAGAGCCTCTTTTGACAACTAATGGTCCTTTGCAGATCCCTCAGCCTAAGGCAGAGGTTCATACCAAGATCCCCAAGGGACCACTACGCCGAAATACTGCTACTGGCAAAGCTTCCCATTCGTATTGTATAGTAGATGATTTGGCGCAATCTCCTGTTGCCATCTCAATGCTGGAACTCCTCAAGTCGTGCCCTTCACAATGAAAATCTCTACTATCTACCATGGGCGCTGTATATCCTTTAGATGATTGATTGATCATCTTCGATGTTGACCGGTCAAAACATCCTCCTCTTCCTGCTTCCGTCACCTTTCAAATCCCAGTCAAGATCCGAAACACCAACGTTTCCCAGTGTATCATTAATGAGGGGCAATCCACCTGTGTGATGTCTGATTCGGGTTGGAAGCAACTTGGATCACCTAATTTTTCCCCTTCCATGATCACTCTCTAAGCGTGGGATGGCCACGCCTCCTAGCCCATTGGCTTGTTCCGCAATTGTCCTATTACTCTTGTGGGCAAGACTGTTTGGGTTGACGTAGAAGTCATTGAATACCCCTTAGATAACAACATTCTATTGGGTTGTAGCTACACCTATGCGATGTCTGTTGTACCATATGCAGTCCACCACAAGATGTCCTTTCCCCATAATAGAAAGATGGTCACCATTGACCAGTTGACATATTACGAACCGAAGTCTTAGACCTCCCCTAAGTCCATAATATCTTCGGTGGCCAATAAGAAAACTATTGATCCCTTGATTTGTGTATCACCCAGAGTCTACAAAGACTCCTCTTTGCTTGCTACATTCCCTATTCCTCCTCCTATCTCTGATCCCAGATCATCGAATGTTTGCATGATGCAATCATCTCAGGCTTCCCTCAAGTGGCCCGCTTCGGCTAGTCAGCAGCCTTGCCCTCCGAAACCTACTCCTAGCCCTTTGATTCAGCCTTTTGGACCTCCTCCTTCTGGCCCTCCACCTACAACTGGTATCCATGAGCCTCTCTACCCTCCTGGAATGGTTCCTCCAAGACTTAACCATCTCGAAGCCATCCCGCCTGGCCATTACCCCTTAGGTCAGATACCGTTCTTTGCTTCCCCTCTTGGAGTGTTTTCGGTACATGTCATGGCTACCCTATCTCTTCCTAACCTAACCCTTGGGATTCCCATCTGGTACCTTGATCCCCCAGCCGCTACCCCGCCTGGTCAACCCAAACCTTATCTTGCTTTGACCTCGGTTCAATCAATCCCCATGAATTCTCCCGCTACTATAGTGCCTCAGCCACCTCAACAAGAACCTTCTCCTGTTGTGACAAATTCGGGTAAAAAGGGAAAATCTTGCAAGAGGGCATCAAAATACAAGGTTGCCTCGACTGACCCTGCTCCTCCTCCGCCTCCAAAGCCTTGTGATTTGTGTGATGTCGTTGGTCATGCCACCCATACCTAAACTGAATTGCCCCGTATCAAGCCCATGGTTAATGTTGCATTCCCAGAGTCTACGGTCCTTGAAGCCTCTGTTTCTTCTTCTACTGTAGCCAAGAACCCTAAGACTATTCACACCAACCAATCATGTGCTTTGTGTGATCTCCATGGCCATTATTCCCACCACTGCCCCCACCTCATGCATTACTGTGCCTCTTTGGAGGTAGTTTGGGAGTACAAGATTAAACAGAACCAGTCTGCCTCTCTCGTTCTTCTGTGGTATGCTTCGGGCCAACTTGAGGATTTACCCGCTCCCATTGACATTCCCCCTCCCGATGTCAAGATGACGGAGCCTGCAGCCACCATCCTCTACCTATCATCATTCATGAGACCCTAGGTGGAATCTCCCTCTGAGACTTCCCCTTCTGTTTCGCTCGACCTCCCTTCAGCGATCACCCTGGGCTCAACATCGGTAGATCCCTTATTTTCTTATTCTTCCGTCATCCCTCATGATGATGCGCATGTGAAACTTTCTTCTCATGATGATAAGTCAGGTAGCTTCACTGCGTCATGTGGTATCCCTTCCTCCAGTCACTCCATCTTCTATTGTGATGATGAAATCATGGAAGCCTTGTCCACCCCTGACTTCATCTTTCCCGCCCATAAGCGGGATGGCACCATCCATGTCTATGGTGACTTTCGCGGATTAAGCACAAGCTACACCTTCAGTAGCTCCCACATACCACCTAACCATCGACGTGTGAGTAATAGACATCTTACCCAAATCACTCCCTCTCGTAGGTTGCCAACATTGTTCATCATCCTCCCATTTATTTTCTTGTGGCACCTTTCAAATGGACCTCCCGTCCACACCTCATATCAGTTATGTCGATGGTGTAAGTCGCTACTCCCGGAATCTAGCCTCGGTAGGTTGGGCCATCTTTACCCCCTTGCATTCGCTTGTTCTCTCGAACAGTGTATGCATTGGTACTGCTACCAATTATTAGGCTGAATATGATGCAGTGTGAGGTTTATTAGTCGATGCCCTGTTACATCGCATCCTCCACCTTCATGTTTGTTTAGATTCCCTGCTTCTTGTCATGCAATTGAATGGTGTATATCGTGTGCATAATCTTATCCTCTTTAGAAGATATCTACGAGTAAAGCTCTTGATGCGTGAATTTGAAATCATTACATTCATTCATGTACCTAGAGAACAAAATCACTATGTATATAACATTGAAAACAATATTCTATACTGGAATTTAGCACATACATTAAACACAAGACAATAACATAAAACCATCAAAACGATGCATATCCATAATATGTGTCATACAACATGTTTTAGAGTCCATTAACTCTGATACATATGACATTCCCATCACATGTTACAAAAACTCAAAACAGGGGGCACCACCTACCCGTTCACACTAATCACTATCTGGAGGATCCCGAGCTAATGGCTCTGCTCTTGCAGCTCGTAGATCACGCATCCCCTGCCTGGCCATCGCCATGCGCGGCATGACCCCTCACCACTCCGAGGGTAGACTAATACATGGCTCTATGTACTGGTCATCCAAGTCTTGCCAGCCGCGCTCTGAAACACTGGTCAGAAGCCTCTCACATCTGCGACGGATGTCCTCCAGGAGGGCTGCTGCATCCTCATTTTGTGGTGTTCTCGATCCACTAGGTCCGGCAGTTCCTGATACTGTAGGTCGTCCCATATACCCGACCAGTTTTACCGGTGTTGTATCTGCATACCAAAAGTGAAATAATTAGTACCATATACAATATTCTGAAACTTTACAATGCACATAAAAATTAGCAATTTTTCACTTACCATTGGGCCCCCATACTCGAACAGGAGGCAGTGGAAAATCTGGGTCCCTATGATAACTCATCCCACTATAGGGATAATCGTCTATGTATAATGGCATCTGATCCCAATGAGCAAATAACTCGAGTCTGAACACCCGTCCAACCACCCCAAATCATCCTTTGCACAGTAGTTGCACCCACCAGCACATTCTGGGCTCTCTCAGGTCCCCATCCTAGAGCTGTATGCGAGGTCGAAGTGTCAGGATCTTCTTGAAGAAGAGCGAGCACAAAACTGTACCATATGCATAGTCATGGTTTACTTTCCCCTTGCATAGCAACAACTGTCTTTTCAACGACGAAAACATCATTTGGGCCTACCCATAGTAGGTCCCACTCAACACACTCTCCACAAGCATCATTTTCCCTCCAGTGATGTGGTGGAGTGCCTAGTTGCCTAGGATCCGCAGCACTGCTGCGGCCACAGCATAGGTCTCTAACCTCTCTAGATCCCCTATGGGTATCCGTGTCCCTTTGACATGGAGACCTGGTCGACAATGGCACTCTACAAATTCCATGATGTTCTGCCCTCGCGGTAACACTCGCTGAGTATTCCTTACCATTCCAAGTGGTGGAAGACCAGTTAGAAAATATATATCCTGGACCGTCAACTCGATCCGATGCCCCTACACTATAAATACCTCATGGTATGGATCTCAATAAATAACAATCCGAGCCAGCAAGGGCACTTCTGCTCTCATAAGAGGGTTCTCCATAAACTTCAGAACCCCAAACCTAGCCAATGCACTGCAAACACCTTGATCCTCCCGGATCTCTGACCGTAATGTGCCCAAGACTCTCTCTCTCTAGTTGATCTGTAATTTTGCCATATCTATAGAAAATCATCATATTTTCCAGTGTACAGATAGGAACGACTGTATCCAAACATAAAAAACCTAGTTCTTAGCCAAAAAACAACACAGAAAAACCCCTCTCTGTCAGGTCGCACTTTTTAGGCCCAATCCTGGGACAGGTCGCAGTTTTTTTTCCCAAAACCTGCTACCCAGGTCGTAGTTTTTGCCCCGAAAAGTGTGACCCAGCCATGAAGAGGATTAGGGGTCTCTTACTGAGCTCTGGGGACCTAAACTAAACTTTCAATCCACTGAAATGAAAGAGTATGTCTAGGCCTCTTACCTGCAACTGACAGATCTCCATTTCAAAGGTTGGTTTGTCCGCTACGATCGCCACAAGATTTAGGGCCTTCTCTCCTCTCTACATTCACCACAGCTCCACTTGAAAATGAGTGAATTTGGAGGGAAAACACCTTAAATTAAGAAGAAATCTTTCGATAAAAATCACATTATCATGAAAACACCTTATTAAAAGAGAAGCCTATGGTTTTTTCTTTTTCCTACTGCGGCCAAACAGTAGCTCAGTTTGAAAAACCAACTGCACCGTTGGAAAGCTCTCACTGAGCCCTCAAATGGGTATTTGTTAGTTTTTCGTGATTTGATACTTCATCAAGACAGATTTTTTCCAAGAAGGGTCCCTTCACCACTCCTCAAAATCGAATTTCTTCACTTGCAACACTTGTACTTGGGGCACCACTTTTCCTCCATACTTGTCCATGCTTGTGTTGATTTTTGTCGTGAGTAACCATCTTGTACTCATGTATTTATGGTCCCCAATGAACCTTTTTTGTGTAGCAGCATCATCGAGTCGCCCTTGTTTAGAGCATCTGAGTTGAGTCATCATCGCATCCGTGGAGTCTATCCCGAGTCCCTTTGTACCCCGCTATAGTCCTCCTTCCTTCATTGCTTTGTTCCTCTCTCGTGTCGCACATTATGGCCTTCAGTCCTCATGTCCCCTATCCCCTTTGATATTGTGTCAGTTGCTGCCAGGTCATCCATGCCCTTTATGCTCTAACAAGGGGAGTATTCCACCCGCTACTCAGTACCCCCCATTTCCTCATCATCCCTAGTGCCAGTCTATCAGTCGCTCTACTATTTTCTCTCGTGCCTTATAGTTGAGGATCCCTTATTGCCTCACTTATGGCAGACCTCCTTCTGTCGACATCAGATCATTCATTCGAGAAGATAGGTCTATAGGGTTATGTACCTTGGTTCAAGCTTCCACTCTTGTTTGGTGCCTCAGATCAGGAAAAGGGACTCCTTATTTCCCTTTGACTTGATTGTTTCTCAGCTCCAGCTCCTTTCAACATGATCAAGATCTGTATACTTGATGGTTCAGTGATGCAGCAGATGATATTGGCAATTCTCGGGTGTGTGTAAGATGTTTCAGCCCTCATGAGGGGGTGGCCCTACAGGTAGCCCCCCACATCCTTGGATGACCTCTTCATTACAACCTTTGATGCAGCTCCATAGATTTGATGATGTCAGTCTCAGCCACTTGCAACGCCTTTTTGTTTGCATGTATCAGTCAGATTTTCAGAGCCCTTTCCTGTTTACTGGGGCATTTGGGTTGTATTTGTATCTAATGTACTAAGATATTATTGTATAAGTCTTAACTGTTATCCCAGGCACAGTATGTATGTGGGATTCATTATCATATTTTTATATGGCTCACATTTATGCCAACATGTACTATATAGTTCACTCCCTTGTTCACTAGATGCATTATTCTTTGTACTTTGTCTCGGCGGGCATAGGTATACCTCCCCTGCCACCTATAGCACAATTACTCACTCATAAAAGAGACTTGTCACACCTGTAAGTCTCGCCTCCTTGGGGTCTAGTCCTCTAGCACTTTGGTCTACCTTATATTTCTCTCTCTCTGACTTCCCCTTCGGTGTCTAGTGATTGAGTTCTTACAATGTACTTCGGTCATACGATTAGCTCCTAACTCTCGCACGCTGGGGGGAAATTTGTTACACCATTTTTTGGTCATCTAACTTGTCACTATTAGATGGACCTAAGTACACCATGTAAGACCAATTTCACCCTAAGTAAAGTTGCTTTCACTATGAAAATAACTTAGTAAACCATTGTTATTAAGTTGTTTATGGTCTAAACAGGAAACCCCATGAGGAAATATTAAATAAATACACATTTGTTTGATTTTCCTTAAGGAATAATTAGTTAAACAATAGTTTAATTAATATTCCTAGTCATATTTAACCCAAAACAAGAAAATTAATTAGACAAATTATCATTTATCTTATTATTTTCTAGGAATAATTATTTAAACCTTATTTAAATAGTACTCCTTGTTAAATTGACTAAATCACTCATAAATAATTAAATAAATCATTATTTATTAGATTATTACCCAACCACATCCTTAAAATAATAAATAAATCATTTATTTATTTATTATTTACAAATAAAGGGATTTGACCCAAGTCAAATTATTTTTCCCTCCAACAAATATAATAAAATATCCCATAAAAATTGGATCTTGATTTGGTTAATAATATTTTAATTATGAACCAATATCTAGACTAACTCAATATTTTTTTATAAATAGAAGGGTTTTTCCATTCATTCACTACCTTTTGTTGCCTAAAGATAACTCTGGATTTATACTTTTGGTCTGACTTTGATCCACCATCATTGTCATAAATTGCTATCATTTTCTTGTGAGCTCTCTTTGAGTTCCATTTTTTTTTGGGTTTTCTACACCATCAAGAGAGAGGGATTTTAGATCTAAAGTGCCAAGGACTTACAAGAACCCATTCCATTGAGGAGAATTGGTAACATCCTTCTATGTTCTCCTCACAGGTGCCATAAATACAAAAATTTTTAAACATATTCTTGTCTTGTCTATTGGATGCATGGAGCAAATCTTGTTTTTATTTACTGCTTAATGTCTTTTAATGCATAGATCTAGATTTTATAGCATTTATCTTGGTCAACTAATTGCAGATCTAAAGATATTGGCAACCATCTTTGCTGTTAGGGTTGTTTGTTATGCACAGCTAAAGTGAGCCTTTTTTGTACACTTGCGATTAATATTCATACGAACACATGCATCATATGATTTAGTTTCCGTTAAGTTCTTTCTCTACCTACGCCCTGCTAGTGAGGAGGGGCCCTCCTATTTAGCAGGGATTGCAGCAGTTAAGGTAGCTAATATATATATTATTTACTTTATGTACCAGTGGAAGTGTTATTGCTGTTATTTTAGCTGTGAATAGACCTGTTTCAATTCCAGTATTTTATATGTTCTTACACATGTGAGATTAGAGATACCAGTTGGGTAATTATTGTGTGGCGTACTAGGAAAGATTAATTTAGGTGTGATCACAGTCTTGTAGATCATTTTATTTGTTCATGAGTGATTTATTTCTAGCATTTACTTCAGTAATGATTTCCCTTATTTGGATTTGCTTCTATTTCATGTATCGACACCGACAGTGCGATTGTCATTGAAATAAAAATACATCCCTGAATTGATAATTTAAGTGTGTTTTTTTACTCATTTAACCATGATTGATACAATCCAACAGTAATTCCTTCCAATGCATTACAAGATATGGCCAGGTTTGTTTCTTCTTTCTCTAGGGTTGGTTCCTGGTGTATATCCCCTTCTTTTGAAGTTTCTTGTTCCTTTTCTTCCTCCTCTTCACAATCAATGTTATATAATTTATTTTCATCACACTTATAACCTTTAGTGTATTTTATATCACAATTGTAACAAAGATCCTTTTATCTTTTTTCTTGCAATTTTTGTGGTGTCAACCTTGTAAGTTGTGGAAGGCTAGGAGCAACAACACTTCCATATTTATAATTGTGATTGATAGACTTCCTTGTTTCCATAATTTTTCTTTCCAACCTGAATGCCTTCTCTAATGAATGAGGTTCCCAAAGGCGAACCTAATGTTGTATGTTATCCTTTAAAGTCCTTATGAATACATCAATCCTATGCTCCTATGGAATATCATTTACCCTTATATTAAATTTTTGGAAGTCCTCAATGTGCTCTGCCATTAAATCTTTTTGTTTTGATATTTATCAATTGGATAAATAAGGTGTTTCTCTTTGTATCCTCATAATGTGCTATCATTTCCTCCATAAAAATTGACCAAGTGAAAAGTGGTTTACTAGAACAAAGCCATCGATACCATACAAAATGATTGGATTATACATATAAATTTGCATTGCGTACCTTTTGTGTATGTTGCACATTATGGAGTTCAAAAATTTTCTCCATGTTTAATATGCATGTTACCAGATCCTTGCCATCAAACTTCTTCATATCGATATTTGGAATATGGTGGGTCTTCAATATAACGTTAGAGTCTATGAAATCATGATTAACATTTATTTATTTTTCATCATGAGTTTCATCTAATACCTTTTCACCATTAGGAGTCATTTCTTGTAGCAACTTTCTCAAACCTTCCTTCAAACGTTCCATGTCTTCTTTTAAACCATTCTTCAAATATTCCATGTTGTCTTTAATTTTTGCTTCTATACCATCCTTCAAAACTTCCATGTCTTATATTAAACCATTCTTCAAGCCATCCATCTTAGCTTCCATTTCATTTTTTATTACTCTTTTCGAGAGCAAATTTTGTTGCACTTGGTCTCGTAATTTTGATATATCATGTTGCATTTCTTTCTCTTCTTCATGTGTCATAGTAGAGATTTTTGGTTTCTTACTAGATGTTTCCATTTTCATTCTTTGAGTAATTTTGGAATCAAAAAATTATATTTATGCTTCAATATGCTCCTTGAATCAATTCAAACTGATTTTTCAAACAAAACTTATGAAAATTTTAAAACAATACACACATTTTCTTGCTTTGTAGGAGATCAATATTGAATATTTTGTACCTCTATGATTTCGGATCTCCAAGGTCCGAAATTCATTCCTATGTTATCCCTTTGAGTCGTATTTCCAATTCCACAAGTCAAACAAAAAATTGATTCTTCAAGGAAATTTTCTGTCAAATATCCCACAATTACCTAATTATGGACTGGTTTAGTAGAGATAACTTGTACGTAATGCCACGTGTCATATTGTTTTCCTTCGACCCTAAAATTATTACACAAAAAAATAAATTCCATGCTCGTTATGTCACTTTTTACTAAATTTCAATCTGATGCTTGAAGAGAAAGTTATGATGATTTTCCCCCGGTCACTTTTTTGAGACTGAATACTGGAGCATGAAAAAAATCTAACTTCTTCATACCATATCTTATAAAATATAGTGAACCAAGATCTCAAATTCCGAAAAAAAAAGTTCATCGATATTTCGTCTCCACATGGTTGCAATTTCCACTTCTGACGATTCATATAAAACAAGTATATAAAACAAGTTTTAGAGAAAAATCCATGATGACTTGTTTGAAGCAGTGCAACCCTAGAATCCAAAGCTCTGATACCAAATGTTATGCAACCAATTCACAAAATAGAAGAAAATATAGATCAATGACTTTAAAAATAGCCTCTTCGGGGGGGAAACCTCCTTTACATCATATAAATGAATAATTCTTGGATGATTCAAATAAAAAAACCTCCTTTCTATATATAAGAGTCTAAGAGGTGACAATAAAATCAGAGCCCAGATAACAATAATAATGTAAGGGCACAACAATAAAAATAGTGGGATTCTATGGGGCACAATAATAAAAATATAGGGACTTCATGGGCACAAAAATAACAATAAGGGTACCACACTAATAATAATAATAAAAGGCTACACTAGTATTATAGGGACTTAACAATACCTTTACCAATTCCCCCCCATGCCAATTCAACTATCAGACAGTAGAGTTCCCAAGCTACCTTAGACTTTATTCAATGTTGATTAGATTATCGCAGATATTTCCTCTGTATAGGAATTCCACCAACATACCAACTCAAGAATTCCCTATTGGTAGTGTCTTGTCTTACCTCCAACAATGTCTTATTGAGATACCATTTACTTTGTTCTTTCTCTCAGATGCCTCAGGTTTTCCTCTTCCTTCCTTGGCTTCCTAAAGAACAATTTGTCTCTAACTACTTGGTAAATGTAATTTTCACTTAGTGACTTCCCCTGTAATTTCCTTGTCTTGCCTAACTAACTTTTCTACAAATATATATATATATATATATATTAAATTCAATACTAGTTTTCTCGTTCAATCCATAGTCAATTAGGTTTTGACAATAAAAGTAACTTGTGAAATATTTACAAATAACAGATGGGTATTACATTTTACTTATTTTTTTTATTGTATCGAGAGATACATTTTAGAGTCAGTATAAAGATGTAGTTCCTTCCGAATTCAAACTAAAACTAACATTGTACCTTTTAAAATACAAATAAAATAATTTAAGATAAAATACAATTTCGACTATCATAAAAAAAACCTAAATATTTATGCTGGTTAATTTTAATTAAAATAATGATAAAACCTCAATTATCCCACTATAAATATGCTCTCTACATTGATTTTTGATATTAAAACCCAGTTTGAAGTAGATGTGGTAAAAATATTTCACTCACTCTAAACCATGAATAAAATATTTTGATATCTGAATTTTATATGAACTTTAGAGAAATAAAATAATTAAAAGTAAAAAAAAAATAAAATTATATTTTGACTTTTAATAAAATGATGTATAGTTCTTATACCTTTTTAAAATATTTCAATACAAGACTTATATACACTATATGAATATCATATTAACTAGTTTATTTCAATATCAACTATTTGAATATCCATATTAACTAGTTAATTTCAATATCAACTTCATATGTATATAGAGAGAAGGGGTTATGTGTGTGTGTGTGTGTGTTGACAGGAATAAAATATTTTAATGTCCAAAGAGAAGACGAGTATTCTTTGAGATGAAATATTTATTATAGTAAAAAGTCAGTACTTCTTTTGGAATTTGAATATTTAATTATTGTCAACATTTAAAAATTTTGAAAAAAAATTAATTAAAACAATGTTCAAGAGGATATTCAATATGTTAAATTCATTTATACATTCGAAAATGAGATATATATATATATATATATATATATATATATATATATATATATATATATATATATATATAATACTTTTTGGATACAATTGGTTCTGATATTGTTATGAAAAAGGACTGGGAAAATGTTGCTACTAGACGCTTTAGTAAATTTTTTCAGGAGCCAGATAGAAATATAATTGTAGCTCAATTATAGTTGGTTAAAAATTTTCCTCGTTTTTTCAATCCTAAAGTATCAACTAAGGTAGGGGCCCTAGTAACTATTGTGGAGGTCAAAGAGGTTTTAAGGGTTTTTTCTAGAGATAAAATCCTTGGTCCAGATGGCTAGACAATAGAGCTCTTTTTTGGATATTTTTTATTTGATGGGGCTAGACTTGCTAAAACTTGTTAAGGAATCTAGGTTATAAGTGAAAGTTATAGGAGCCTTTATTGTTACTTTATAGCATTAATACCAAAAAAAATCCAAACTTGAGATCTTTGATGATTTCAGGCCTATTTCATTGTGCAATCTGGTGTACAAATTCATTACTAAGGTAATCTCTAATAGGTTGAGAGATAAGTTAGCTAAGGTAAATCCTAATGAACAATTTGATTTAATATATAATAGACTTATTCATGATGCAATTGAAGTGACCTAGGAAGGGCTCCATACCATAAAAATAAAACTTCTTGAAGCATTAATCCTGAAGATGGACTTGGTGAAAGCATATGACAAGGTAAATATGTCTTTTTGGAGATTTTTCCTTTAGTAGATTGGATTGAACATGTTAGTTACATACTGGATAATGGCATGCGTGACTTCTTCCAATTTCCCTATATTAGTTAATGGATCACCCACTAGTTTTCTTAAAAGTTCAAGGGGCTTAAAACAAGGGTTACCATTATATCCTCTATTAGTTATTATTGTAATTAAATTAAGGATTGAGTAGGTTGATCTTAGAAGAGAAAAGAGATGGGATAATTAAGAGTATAAAAGTTTCAAATTGTCGCAATTTGACACATATTTTGTTTGTAGATGATGTGCTATTATTTTGTATTGGTGAAGCGGAAGAATGGAAATATTTCCATAGGGTTATTGCTCTTTATTGTGCAACAACTAGAATCGAGATAAATACTCAAAATTCTGTTTTTTTTATTAGAATATGAAGGGTATTTTTCTTGGACATCTACATCTTCTTATGCCTTATCGTGTTGAGATTCTAGGAACATGATTGAAGTATTTGGGATACTTTTTGAAGCCAAATAACAATAAAAACGAGATTAGTTATGGATCTTCAAGAAGATTGAGATGAAAATTAAAAACTGGACTTGCAAGCGTCTTTCTTTAGGAGGTACATTGGTAGTTGTAAAATTAGTACTAGAAAATGTGCTTGTGTATTGACTTACCTTGCTTAAAGTTCCTAGCTTCATTCTAGTTAATTTTAGAAGAAGAATGTTTAATTTTCTATAGACTAGTATGAAAAGAAAAATGGTATCCACTTAGAAAAATGGGAATCAATTTCTATTCTAAAGAGTGAAGGTGGCTATGGACTCAAGCATCTGACCAAGTTATGTGAAGGATTAGATTTGAAAAGCCTATGGAGGGGAAATTTTGGTGTGGTCACAAAATACAAAATATAAATACTTTAAAAATAAATTAATATTTGATAAGATTAGGGTAGGTGGGAGGTTTAGACAAAAATCTTCTAAACTTAGAAAAATGGGAATCAATTTCTATTCTAAAGAGTGAAGGTGGCTATGGACTCAAGCATCTGACCAGGTTTGGTGAAGGATTAGATTTGAAAAGCCTATGGAGAGGAAATTTTGATGTGGTCACAAAATACAAAATATAAATACTTTAAAAATAAATTATTATTTGATAAGATTAGGGTAGGTGGGAGGTTTAGACAAAAACCTTCTAAAGTTTGGAAAAGTTTGATGCCATATTTAAGTTGCTGACACATTAGCTTCCTTGGAAAGTGGGAAATGGAACGTATATCCCAGTAGGAAGAGATCCTTTTATTGGATTTTTTAGGTATAATAAACCATCTTCTTATCTGATTAATCATTTACACACTGTTGGAATATTTAATTTAGCACAAGTAAGGAAAATTGTATAATATTACAAGAAACTATTGGATAATGGAATAGGACCTAGGATTGGTTGGTGAACTATAAGTGGAATGAAATCCTTACACTCAGAAATTGAACCACACAAGTATCAAACTATTGGAGACAAAAAGACAAATTAATGTAGAGTGGGAACACAACTAATAGGCAAAGTCACAATCCAACTTGGCATATGAAGTCATTTCTATGTATTTATTTTCTTGTGATCAAAAGTGGTGGTGTAAAGAGATATGGAAGTGGTGTTTTCTATCAAAATTTAAATGTTTCAGTTGGTTACTTTTAGAGAACAAGAAGGGTTGCACTGCAGCAAGTCTCTGCCTTGAGGTTGGGAGCTTCAATAAAATGATTAGCATTACCTCAATAAAATGATTAGCATTTAAAAAACAAGTGAGATTTTGTAATATCCACAAGCAGTTCCAGGTGTGACAGAGACAATTTCCAGTGAAGCAAATATGATTACAGGAAAATATTTCCATAACAGTGGATTCCTGTATTTAATTTTAAAGAAGTCGTGTTGAAATCTGCATGTAATTTTCTACAAACAATCTGAATCTAGACGAATAAAAGAAATGAGAGCCAAAATATAAAATGGACAATATATAGTTCTGCTGCAAATAAAATCATATAATTTGGAATAATTAAAATAAATAGTTCATTTTAAAATAGCTCCTATGTTTTCGATCTTGTTCTGCCTCTTAA
The DNA here is from genome assembly GCA_034641835.2 of Pinus albicaulis. Classification (NCBI taxonomy): domain Eukaryota; kingdom Viridiplantae; phylum Streptophyta; class Pinopsida; order Pinales; family Pinaceae; genus Pinus; species Pinus albicaulis. The sequence continues at coordinate 953,989,668 of CM076572.1, forward strand.
AAATAACTCCTAGAAAGTTTCAATAACATATCACAACTGACCAAACAATATTTTTACATATCCAAGAGACATATACTATTTAGAATAGAAATTAAAACTAATTATAAAGCCATCACAGTTATATAAGAGTTATACATTCAGTTAAAAGTACACGGAATGAGATTTAATTAAAACAACCCCAAAATTCTATTACAACTGAGCAATCTTTGGAGTAGCTCTCACCCTTAAAGAAAAACTTACAAAAATGCACAACCATTATGACAAAGGCAAAACCCTCTACAATCAAATTGTTTATGCCGAACGATAGTGCAACTGCATAAATTAAATAATTACAGAGCCTCGTCAATATAGATCATGACAAATAGTGCCATAAATAAACATAAAAAGAAGAGGTGGAAAAATAAGCAACGATGTTGAATATGTGATCCCCCAACTGGATGAAGATCTAAATGCAGATTTATCAAAGATTGGCTTGGAGTGAAATCAGTTCTGCTTGCCAAGTGTACAGTATATATTTTTTGTTCGCCCTTTGAGGACACGCAAATGAAAACGTGGCAGAGAGCATGGCTTCTGCACAAAGTTATATCCACATCAAATTATCAAAGACATACCGCATTTACCTTCTGAAGATGAAGCATTCACAACTCAAAAGGTATTTGCAGAAGCATGAGATCTTCAGAAAAACCAAGACCCATTAAACAAATAGACAATATTCAAAGCATTATGAAAATGCTACTGGAAAGCTATGGTAGTCACGGGAGTATTTGCATTTATGAGATCAGCAGCAACAATTTCAGCACCTCTGTTTATGCGGTCTTTTGTACAGCTTGCAGGTAGAGAACAGTCTTTCCAAAATGAAAATTGGAAAAAATTATTCTTGTTGGAGGTTTATTTGTAGTTAAGCTTATAGAGTCCTTCTCTCAAAGGCATTGATACTTCAATTCCAGACGCACAGGCATGCGAATGCGTTCGGCCTTGATAGCAGCTGTATATCAGAAACAACTTCGACTGTCAAGTCTAGGAAGACGAAGACATGCCATTGGTGAAGTTGTAAATTACATCGCTGTAGATGCATATCGTTTTGGACAGTTTCCATGGTAGCAATTGGCATCCTTTTTGCCACAGTTGGATGGGCAGCTATTCCAGGTTTGTTCATCATCATTATTACTCTCATTCTAAACAAACCTCTGGCAAAAACCCTCCAGAAGTGCCAAGCTGAGTTCATGACTGCACAAGATGAAAGACTCAGAATAACATCTGAAATTCTTAATAGTATGAAAAAATCAAACTACAAGCATGGGAAGAAAAATTCAAGGATCTAATATAAAATCTCCTAGCTGTGGAGTTCAAATGGTTGTCTTCGACATAGTTTAATAGAACATATGGTACCATACTCTACTGGATGTCACCCATCATTACTGCATCTATAATTTTTGCTAGGTGTGCTATCATAGGTGATCCACCGTTAACTGCCACAACCATATTTACAGTGCTCCGTGTGATACAAGATCACATGAAAATGCTACTTGACATTTTGGCTATAATTGGTGTTTTTGGCATGGGAGGCATCCGCAAAACATCTCTGCTCCAAGCCGTCCACAACACCTACAAGGAAAAGTAACTTGTTCGAAAACATCTCTGCTCCAAGCCGTCTACAACGCATACAGGAAAGGTAACTTGTTTGAAAACATCTCTGCTCCAATTGAAAACAGATTGTAAATTGTAAATTGCATAACAAAGCATTTAAAATTGCAAAATTACACAGAAATTTCATTTTTGAGATGCATTTACACATAGAAATTTCAGGGTTGCAGGCTGATATTGCAAGGCAAATCAATTTCAATCTGAGATAGCAAAGATGGAGCTTTAATAGTATAAATTCAAGTAGTAAATTAGCAGCAGGTCGCAGTTTCAGAGCCAATTTAAGGCTGACAGAGGGAACAACAACCCAAGCAGTTTCAGAGCCAGAAGTTAAGGCTGCAGAAGTAAAGGCACAGACACCACGCGCAGTGAAGATAGACGCACCAGAAGTAAAGGCACGAACACCGCACGCAGTGAAGATAGAAGCACCAGAAGTAAAGGCACGAACACCACGCGCAGTGAAGATAGAACCACCAACATTTGAACAGCTTGGTGCGGAGCAGGCCTGGAATTTCAAATTCTTACTGCCTGTCAAATGAAAATTTGATGACGTTTTTGAATTTTTTATGTCTTTCATTTTACGTTCTAATGAAATTTGTGAGTGTCAGACTTAATCATCCAATGAAAACTAAATCAAATATGTAAATGTACAACTAATCTGAAAAAATTAGAAGTCACATAGTAAATCCACTAATCAACTACTACAGTAGCTCTTATAATATAACTCCATCAAACTGTGCAAGTTGTGTAGGCTCCAACAACAAAATTCACTAGGCACAATAAAGAACCAACCATATTTCCACATTTCAGAGAAATTCATAGGGAACTTTGTAGAAATATTGTTGTAATACAGTGCAAATTTGAAGAAATGTTTACTAATTGGAGGATGTATGTTTTGTAAATAGACGACACAACTTTCCCCCCTAAAAAAATCAATTTAGATTTGAGGAAAATTAAGTGAAATTGCAAAGAAAATGTCTAATTGGGAGAAAAGTTGTTGAAAACAATGGTATGGGTAGATGTGTTGCACTACTTCAATTATAAATGGGTGATATCTAAAAGTGAAATTGCAGAAAAAAAAGCATGGTTGTCTATATCTATATAGGGCCAAAAATGGTTCTAAAGGTAAATTAGGGAAAATATAATCAAACAAAAAATATCAATGGAAAATCCTTTTGATTCAAAACTCTCCCTCAAAAAATGGCAATTACCAAATCTAAATATGTCTCAATTTTTTTGGATTTTTTCGCCAAACTAATGTCAAATCTAGCAAGTGATAGTCAAATTTGAGACCTTTTTTAAAAATCAATTTAATATTTCTCCATCATCACAAACAATAAAATAATGGCACCTAAATTTGTCAAGGCATGATAGAATTCTGAAAATTGCTAAATATGTATATATTTTTTTAAAATCCCTTTTTATTAAAGTATTTAATTTGTTTGGTTTAATTGCTGTGTGGTGCACACAATACAATACAAGGACTTGTATATTACAAGTTGATTTAACAATAATTTAATCATGACAAGCAATAAAATAATTTGGATACAGAGACCTATATATTACAAGTTGATTTAAACAATTTAAAGAGTTTATTAAAAAAAATTAGTTAGTGATTAGTATATTTAAGTTTTTTATTAACCTTGCCACTAATTTGTGAAGGAAACATGTCCAGATTGCATTGCTAAGTAGAAGTACTTATCTATGAGAGAAGAGTATATGACCTTGAACATTGAAAGGTTTTTTGTCAATCTTTTAATGTGCCAACAATGTAATGCTTACACCAGCTTTGAGTCATTTTGGATATTATGCCAATTTAATGTAAAGCATAATTAATGTACTATTTTTAAAATTTTTAGAATGTTTCAAAATCTCCAATCATCTATCCAATAAACTATTAATTTATTAAATTTTTAGAATATTTCAAACCTTAAATTTTAAGAATAGTTAAAAATCTAATTAATTCATTAAATTTTTAAAATATTTCAAAATTTGTATTATAAAAAATTAAACAATCAATTTAATAAAATTTTTAAATATTTCAAAATCTACACAAATTAAGCAAACAATTTATTAATTTTTTTAAATATTTCTAAATTTCACTAAATTCCAACCATATCCTTGTTTATGAATTGACACTGTTATGTTTGGTTTTTCCTAAAGTGAAAATTTATATTCAATTGTTCCGTGTTTGTGTGTTTAGAGTGTGGTTTTAACAAGGATTATCATTTCAAGTTATAAATGGTAAATTCAAAATTTGATTACAGAGTTGAAACATTTTACGATATGGTTTTTGACTCATGAAAATGACTTCTCCAAGCTTTTGCTAAACTCTATTTATTTTAATGGTCTTACCGCTATTCTCAAATATATTTATGACTTAAAGGAGCTCTAATCCATTCACGCCCTCCTATCCATATGATCCATAAACATTTTAAACAAAAAAAATAAATATAACCTGGTCCAAATTAAATTTCATTTAACAAGAAAGTAAATATAACAATTTTATTTAATTGACTGTATTTTTCCATTCCATTTATAAAACGAGCACATGATTCTGATACATATGAAATCATATAAATAGTGTGGTTGCTTTCACTTTTTCTAGTATTCGTGAATGTCTCGACTCTTATTTGAAATTATGCTGAAAAAATGAATCTCAAAGTGGCGAGTTGGGTTGTGCTGTCACATTCCAATCCCTTCAGGCTTCAATCAGCTAAGCAGGAGCACCGAGCCGTCCAAAACTCAGACTTAGCCCTTCAATCGGCCACACAGGAGCATCAGAGCCTTGTAGAACTCAGACTTGGCCAGAACTTCAAAGAAAAACTTCAAAATTCAAATATGCCTTCATCTCCAGTTCCACTAAGGTAGAAACTAATTAATCAGATGGTAAATATGCATTACATTTTTCATATCAGTGGTATACCACTTGGATTAATTTTGCAGATTTTCTCTGGGCATCCATTAATGGTAGGTAGTAAAGTAGTATATCATTTGGATTCATTTTGCAAATTTTTATATCTTTGGCATGCATGGGCTGAGCTGGGCGTCCATTAATGATAGGTAGTAAGTACTACGGCGATGGGTAGAGAGACCCTGAGAATTTAAATCACCTTCACTCTTTTTTTATTTTCAGAATCTCATGAAATATATAACTTATACAGGTATGATAGATTTTTACTGGAAATATATAGGCTATATAGGTATTATAGATTTTTACGGTTAAGTTTTGAAAGTGGACGTCATTTTGACAGGTTGAAGATGCAAACATCACGTCAGGTTTGACGTTGAAATTTTTTAGCTGCCGTCAAATACGTCTGCAAACGAAAAATACGTCCTGTGGGACGTCAAATTCCAGGCCTGGTGCGGAGAACATCATTTGAACAACTTGGTGCGGAGAAGAGCGAGAACGCATAAGAAGAGCGAATACAAGTGGGATCCTTTTGAATACAAGTGGAGGATGGTGTTTAAATATTTGAGAGCCTCCAGAATCTTTTAAACATGAATATATACTATTAATTTCCAAACATAAAATATTTGCTAACTAATGTTAGCATTGGATAATACAAACTGAAAATTTTGTGAGAAACTTTGTATCAATGGATATTTAGGCTAAGTTTCAAACATAAAATATTTGCTAACTAGTGCTAGCATTAGATAAACATATTAAATTTTATGAGAAACTTTACAAATTGAAAATTTTGTGAGAAACTTTGTATCAGTGGATATTTAGGCTAAGTTTCAATAGGAAGCAAATAAGACCTCCAAGTTGCCTATTGGTTAAGAAAATAATTAGTTGAAACTTAAGAAAATAATTAGTTGAAACTTATTGGTAGATGAAAAATTGTTTTTTATTTAAATTATAAATGGAAAATTTTAGGTTAAATTGAATTGATTGACTTTGGTTTTTGTGTACAGAATAATGCAAAGCTCATAAACAATTACTATAACTTGGGATATTTAACTTGGGATATTTTGATTAAAATAAGATTTATAGTTCCAAATATTTACTTTTAGAGAATAAGGTGTTAACTTGGGATAATTTGATTAAAATAAGATTTATAGTTCCAAGTATTTACTTTTAGAGAATAAGGTGTTAATTTGGAATAATTTGATTAAAAAGAAAAGTTATAGTTCCAAGTATTTACTTTTAGAGAATAAGGTGTTAAGTTGGAATAATTTGATTAAAAAAAAGTTATAGTTCCCAGTGTTTACTTTAGAGAATAAGGTGTTAACTTGGGATAACGTGATTAAAAGAAGATTTATAGTTCCAAGTATTTGTCCTCATCATGGGTTCGTTAAATTTATTGGGAATCTATTTATTGGTTTTTTCTTTTTCTATGATCGTTTATTTCTAGGAGGTTAGATTTAATCACAGTATGGGAAGGATTGTTATTTTAGGACAATATATATGCCTAAGTTAGAGTTGAAACTAACAACAAATTGCTGTCATTGTTTATCTCTTGGGGAGTTTGGAGAAGAAAGAACTTCGTAATTTTTTAAAATAAGAAATAGCCCATCGATATAGTTCGTTGTAAGATATATGGATCTTTTATGGAATATTGTGAGTGAGTCACACATGAGAAGACAAGTATTCTTATGCCACCTGTATTACATTATCATCTTCTCGTGGGATACTTTGATGAAGCATTAAAGAATGATATATGTGGGGAGGACTACTTATTAGATTCTCAAATTCTCAAAATTTATTTTTATTTATAGATGGGATGCGAAACTGGTACAAATACAAAGGAAGAATTAATAGAAATATGGATATTATTATATTTTTCAACTTTCAAGAAGATTCAAAGCTTAAAAGTTTGTAGGGATTCTAGCTTAATATGGAATTGATGCTTGGTATTTCTAAACTTCAGGTTCTCAAGTCGGAACATTAGAAAAGGAGAGTTTAGGATGCACAAAGATTTTTCTAAAATTTAACATTTTCACGTGTACAAAGAATTAAGTAGCCAAGGTGCTTATTTATCTAAAAAAGCTGTAGGGTTGGAGGAAGGACAAATTTCCTTTGAAGAATTTAAAGATTCGGTCACTGTGGATATGAGCTATTTAAAGTGTTATTAGTATCACGTCTTCAAAGTCGTTTAAGGTAGTATTATTGATTTTTATTTATTTTTAATTGGATGACTATAAGACATTACAATACTTTATATCGTGTTAATCAATGACTTGTGATTATTGAATATCTAATACTTATATGAGTTAATATTTTTTGGAGAAATAATTTCTAGTTAGTAATATGTTGAGGATTATGTTAGATGTTACATTTGTGAACTTAGTCTATAAGATTTTTTTATTCACTCTTTATGAATAACAAGGAGTTGTATTTTCTTTTGTTGAAAAAAAAATGCACGAGATCCAAATTATAACTTATATTCTAATTCTATCTATATTCTAAATTTATCTAAATTTTATCACGAGGAGATTTATTAATCTGTAAAGTTTAGTTTAATTAATGTTTATTGTATTTTAAAATTCAATATATATATATATATATATATATATATATATATATATATTATTTATTTTACATGGAATCATTAAAGGAATAAAATGCTTAAAAATGAGTTTTAAATAATTTTGAAAAAAATCTTTAAAAAAAATCATTTATATGTTTTTTATTTATTATTTTGTCATATTGCTATAATATATTTTGATTTTTTTTGTCAATCAGTTTTTTTATATTAATTTAAAATCTTATATCTCTTCGCGGTATTTTACAAAAAATTGTTGGTCTCGCTTTTACCAGATTTATTGATCAACATCCACATACCCAAGTACAAATAAAATTTCCAAAATGATAATGATTTACATAAACTGACAGGAAAAAAGTGCCAAAACAAGGTCCATAATATCAAAAGACAATCGACTATTATCATACATCATTAGAATTTACTGGTGTAGGATAATATAGACCTAAACTAGGGGATGACATGGGTTTGAATTCACAATACACATGCCCCTCCATGTGAGTCAATCGGGTTTCCAAGCAGTCAAGATTCTCTTGGATGTGTCGCTGGCCTCTCCAAAGATTGACTAGTCTATCATACATCTCCCATAGGTTTCGTTGTATGTGATTCATGAAATCAATAATTTCATTGTGATCATCTTTCCAAGGTTGAGAAAGTGAAGAGTTAACAGTTTCACCCCGACCCTGCTCATGCTACTGTCGGTGTCTTTGAAGGCCCCTCCATTTCTCAACATGCCTATCTTCACTGCAGAGGCATAATTGGCTCAAAGAGAACATGAATAACTACCTCTCCCAAATAAATCACCTATTACTAGAGAGACCCTCACAAGATGTTGCAAGAACCACCAATAATTTCATAAGAAAAACTACTTCACCATGACCCAGTCAGACTCTTGTAGTGGTTATACCGACCAACCTCCATAAGAGAGTCAAAGAACACAAAAATTGGATAGAACAGAGACCTGAGACTCCCACAACATCACTAAAAACTAGTTGAACTAGCTTCCCACTTAGTCATAGACACCTAAACCATATGCATTTAGAATCTAGGGTGCCCCTGATACTCAAATGCTTGTGGTGATGGGTCACCTCCCTCCAACAATCCATTGAACACCCAACTTCCCTAATGCATATGAAAAAAACCAAAAATCCCCTTGCCAACTAGACACTCTACCCTAGTAGAAACTAATGCATATGAAACAAACCAAAAAACCCCTTGCCAACTAGACACTCTACCATGGTAGACCCGACAAGATAAAATACCATAAACACACAATTAACCAATGGAAAAAGAAAAACCAGGGTTGAATATTTGAATGTGATATGAATAACCCATTTCAACTCTATGACCACACTCATAGGGCTGACAATGGTATTAGGGTCTTTCTACTCCTTGATAATTCTCCCACAACATGGCACATTTTTGTAAATCCACCTATTTTCTCCTTAGAGTTCCTTTTGACTAAAATTTTCACTGCGAATTCCTCCCAGGATACCTCCTTCTGCACCTGGCCTGAGGCGGAGATTAGTCTGATACCTAAGCCATGGTTGAACATGCCACCATCCCCTCCACTAGTATAGGAAATCAATGAGCAGAGTAAACAAAATTAATACCATCAATTGCCACCCTCTAGTGGCTTGGGGCTTCGCACAAGCATGTATGCTAACCAGTTATCGCCCAAAACCTTATGTGATTTCAAGGGGAAATGTAGGGCGGAAATCCCCTTCCATGATCCCCAATAACTGATGATCTATTACCCCATCAAGGTAATATATTATATTTTTTATATAATAATAATTAAATAAATTTAAAATTAAAATTAAGTTAGATATCAAATTGGTATATCATTTTTTTTTTTTAAGTTGTGGAGTAAATGATTCAACTTATTGAAAGATTTGACTGTACTTATAAAAATATACATACTCTAATTTTAGATTTTACAGTATATAGTTTTTTTAGCAGAAAATATATGTTCTTAACCATCATGTTCATTACATTATGATGATTATTTTAAAAATAATAATCATCAAAAATATTTTTTCTCAATAAATATAAAGTAATAAGTAAAATATATATATATATATATATATATATATATATATATATATATATATATATATATATATATATATATATATATATATATATATATATATATATATATATATATATATATATATATATATATATATCATTAATAGAGCTAAATAATAATAGAAAAGCTTGTTGGGATAAATATTTGTATGGTAAAATTTAAGCGTGATTGATTTAAAAAAGAAAATTACAACTTAATGGAAAAAAGTTAAATATTAAGGAAATCATTGAAATTAAAAGATATTCCATATTAATTTCAAAATTTATTTATATTTTTAAAATATTCAACAATATAATTTTAACAAATAGAAACAAATCATACACATATTTTAAATTAGATATATTTTCTTTTCTCCTTAATGTCAATGAATTATATTTGTTCTATATATTTTTGTAAAAATATAAAATTTTAAAATAAAATGGTACATATTTTTATTTTTATAATGCTTAATAAATGATAAATTGAAATCAACCAAAATATTTTTGATCTAGTTGTGTGAGTGGTTATTGAAGGTGTTCATCTCGTATGGAATGCACTATTTTCATGAACAATGAGTTGTTCTAGTGAGATATCCATGGTAGTTTTCATATTAGATGACTAGAGGGAGAAGTAGCACTAAATTTTCTTACACTTCTTCCATTTGAAAGAGGAGAAGAAGGAGCATGATTTATTTTTCATAGTAATGTAATTTGAGTGAGAAGCAAAAGGAGAATTGGCCAATTCTCACACTTTAGAAATTTTTGGGATGAAGAGAGGAAGAACCAACACTTTCTCATAATTCAGTAATTTTTTGGAGGAGGAGAGGTGACATTCGTTATTTCTCAAACTTCCAAAATTTTATTGATGATGAGAATTAGATTGACCAATGACCATTTCTAACACTCTTTGATTTGAAAGATGAGTAGAATGGGCATGTAACCTTTCTCACACTTATGTAATTTTAGTGAGTAGGAGAAAGAAAATTGACTCTTTCTTGTACTTTAGTAATTTTCAAGAGCAAGAGAAGGAGCACTAGAGTTTTTTTCATACTTTAGTAAGTTTTTGGAGAAAGGGAAGGAGCACTAGCCCTCACTCACACTACTACCATTTTAGTGCAGAGAAGATGGAGCATACGCCCTTTCTCACACTTTTGTTGTTTGAATGAGGAGAGAAGAAGAAATGATCCTTTCTCACACTTTATTAATATTTGGGAGGAAGGGAAGGAGCATAGTCCCTTTCTCATACTCTATTTATTTTTTGCAGGAGAAGGAGAATTGCCCCTTTTCCACACTTTTCAGATTATATGGATGAGGAGAATGATTGCTAGTCATTTCCTAGACTTTTTCTATTAGAGCGATGAGGAGGAGGAGAAGAATTGGCCATTTCTTACACTTTTTTGATTTGGAAGAGGAGAAGGAACATGATCCATTTCTCACATTTTTGTAATTTATATGATCAAGAGAAGGAGAATTTTCCCTTTCTCACAGTTTAAAAAGTTTTCTAAGGAAGAGGAGCATGGGCCCTTTTTCATACTTTCGTAATTTTTTGGGGGAGGAGAAGGACCACTAAGTCTTTCCCACACCTTTTTAATTAAAATGTGTTAGAAAATTATATATTACAGAGCAATGCAACACATAAAATATGCGGAAACACAAACACATAAAACATATAAAACAAGAGAGATACAGATATACGTGGTTCACCCAATTTGGGCTACATCCACCCCGAATAGCCAGTCATTCCTTTATATTATCCAGCAAAATGAAGAGACACAACTACAACAGATCCGCTGTAATATCCTCTATTCTCTCTCATAGTCTCCCTATCTATTTCTCGCTTTGAGAATACATATACAATACACAGCCGCAATGCAATACCCTCATACAAAACGAGGGGTTGCCTTCTAGCGAAAAAAACCCTAAATTAAACATAACTTCTACCGTCAAATCATATGCCTAATGAACGGCCCAGATTGACTAGAAATTACAATAATTTTACAAGGCAATTTTACAAGGTAATTTTACATCTATTTTTATCTTCGGGGGGCACTGCCCCTGAAACCCCCCGCCAGGGGGGGGTCCATAAAGTCGCAGATGCTCCCCTGGACCCCCCAGGCAACGTTTAATTATGGGTGGCATTGTCACCCTGTTAAGAACAGGGGTCCAATGCTGTCATACAAAATAAAGAAGACAATCAGGCTGCACACCCAACAAAATGATGAGGAGAAAGAGAAGGAGCAATCGGAATTTTGGTTGGGATACTCCTTAGGGGTGTAACTAGAGATTCAAGGCCCCATAATATAGTAATAATAGTAGAATGCATTCAATGTGAGCTCAACTAGGTCCACTATGCTTGTACTTATTCTAAGGAATCCCCACTATAGTACTATTGGGTAAATGTAATGGGACTTCATAAAAAAAGGTAATGTAGGGAGTTAATAGTTTCTTAGATAAGGGTTTCTTAATTACTTATAAATAAATATGGATTCATCAGTATGAGAGGGATGGATTTAATTATATTTGGAGCTAATAGAGAAAAGTTTAAGGATCGAAATTTATCTTAAAGTTTAGAAACATTGGAAAATCTCACTAGTCCCTAATATGCAAACTATAAAATATTTGTATATATCCTTGTAAAAATATTCAATATTCTAATGATTTTATATATATTCTCTATAAAATTTTGAAATTTTCAAAGGTAAATTTTTTTATACTATAACATTTGGCTGAATAGTTTTTAGGAAAAAGTGGAAATTGGATTTTTTTTTTTTAGGAAACACCATGGAAAATTAATTCACATATGAATTTTAACCCCTAAATTTTTCCTTGGGAGCTAGTTCGTTAGGAGGATCCCTCCTTGAAAATGAAAGTGGATGGAAATTTTGTAAAATAAACAATGGTAAGAAGTTTCCCTATGTTAGGGGTTTTGATGTTAATAAAGTGTGGAGAATTTCTATATTATTCTTGGATATATTTTATGTGATATCATTTTGATATTTAAAGTACATTACAATTGGTATTAGAAATCTTTCTTGTGCCAACAAAAACACATTATTTTCCTATTTTGTAGGTTTCTAAAGGAAAAGTGATGGCCAAGTCACTTAGATCAATATTTGTATACTTCTTAAAATAATTTGAGGAAATTAACTGTATATGTAAGTTCCACTCATACAAAAAAAAATGTTTTTGAAAGAAATCGATCTGAATTGATATTAACAAAGTGAGTACAGATCATTGATTTAATATTAATGAATTTAGGATGTTTTTTGTATTTTGTTTTTTTTGTTTTGTTTTGTTTTGTTTTTTGTTTTTTTATTATTATTATTATAGAGATAATATATTTTGACAGGGTGCTTAGATTGGTACCATACCAACATCATTGGATAGAGTATTTTTGGGGTTTTCCTTTATCATATTATATATTGTGCTTCCAACCAATATCTAGTTAGTGTAACATCCCCTTATCCTATGCCTGATCTTGTAATAATAATTATGATTTCCACGCCAATGTAGAGAGAGGGCCACGACTAACAAAACATCTAATTAAATATCTAGGAATTATTAAATAAAATTAATTAATTAACATAACTGAAGAAAGGAAAACTTTATGGATCCTTGGTCTGATGGAAATTTTCTTGCTCTCTTATTTGATAATCCATGACCCATACCCAGCCAAATTAATGCCACAATTGTTTACACCCAAGAGAATACATTGTCTAATAGGTTTAATGTGATGCGATTGGGGCTGAATTCAGTTGGAAGAGCCACTAAAAACCATTATGTAATAGGAATTGGGTGGTGGATGGGCAGGACATGCACATTCCCATTTTTTCTCTTGGTGATTGAAGAGGCGGGGAGAAATCTGGGATAAGAAAAGGAAGGGAACTCTCTGAGGTCTAAAGGGATGCTCTCAAAGAAACACAAAAATAAGAATAAGCTCTCTCTCTCTCTCTCTCTCTCTCTCTTTGAAAAGCATGAACCAACATTGGAGATATATACACCATCAAAGGAGAGGACAAGGGATCCATCACATTATCTCTCATTCATGCTAGGTTAAATCAAGCTTTTATATTTGTTTGGGTAGCCTTATTATTTGGGGGAGAACAAATTATCTCTCTCTCTCTCTCTCTCTCTCTCTCTCTCTGAAAAGCATGAACCAACATTGCAGATATATACACCATCAGAGGAGAGGACAAGGGATCTATCACATTATCTCTCATTCATGCTAGGTTAAATCGGGCTTTTATATTTGTTTAGGTAGCCTTATTATTTTGGGGAGAACAAATTACATTCAAGGAAGCTTTTTAGGAATTTTGTAGTGGTAGAGATCAATGTGGTAGCACTAGATCTGAATTTCGGTCTACAATCTATTATCCCAAGTCTTGACCCTTGTGGCTTTGTTTTAAATCAATGAGCCCTTGTCTAAGCATGTGAGGCTTATTCCAAACTCATTGAATGAATGGACCACTAAGTCCTTTTTGTTGAGCCGATGAAACATAAGAATAATGGGCTCCATCTCTTGAGTACTTGACTACTCCATTGGTGTGAAATTATCACATATGCATGCATCCCATCAAACTATGTATCTCGCTCGGGGTGGTCAGCTACAAGAGTGATTATAGTTTAGTTGGCCTGTGGTTGGGTGGAGATAGGAAGTATCTCCTTCAAGTACCAATTAAATTCACTCAAATAATATAGTGATTGATGCATATTCAATTTATGGACATTAGTTGTGTCGATATATTGATGGGATGATGTAGAATCCTATTTCATTCATGAAATAATTCCTGAATCACTGTATAATCATGGTTGATCATTTATATTGTTTATCCATGGTGTTATTTAATGCTTGGGTCATGTGGTTACTTCCGTCTTAGTGATTACAGGTTACTTGATATGCTCATCACCGGTGACCTAAAAATCACTTGGGATTAACCTGCTACCTTATTGTAAGTTCTTTGTCATATGATATGTTTAATAATTTGGGAAACCCATTGTAATAACCTTGGTTGTAGGTCATTTTATAGGTTATGAGTTCAATATTTTCTAGTGAATAACAGAATTTGTCTCCTAAGTACTTGAATACTCCATTGGTGTGAAATTATCTCATGTGTAACAATTCCCTCAGACTTTGGATTCGACTCATGGATGATCAACTACAAGAGGGATTGTAATGTAGCTGGTCTATGGTTGGGTAGAGAGTGGAATTCCCTCCTTCAACTGCTAGTTAAATCCAATACGATAAGTATATTGATTGATGAAAATTTTATTTATGGACATTAGTTTTTCTAATATATTGATGGGCTGATGTAGGGTCCTAGCTCATTCATGAAAGAATGCTTGAATCACTGTATAATCATGGTTTATATTTTGTCTTGTTTATCCATGGTGTTAATAAATTATTGGGTCATGTGGTTGCTTCCTTCATAGTGAATTATAGGTTACTTGATATGCTCAAGATTGGTGACCTAAAAATCACTTAGGATTAACCTATTGACTTCTTATAAGCTCTTCATTATCTAATATGTTTAAGCATTTGGGAAACTCATCATCATAACCTTGATTTCATGTCACTTACAATATATGAGTTCAATTATATATATATACATATATATATATATATATATATATATATATATATATATATATATATATATATATATATATATATATATATATCAAATGTTTTGTATTGTTAACAACCTTGAATGCTTGAACTATGGATTTTGTTTCCATACTCATTATTATAAAGAAACTTGCATACTATGAACTTAATGGACACTTTGGTTTTGTTGATAATTACTTAGATAATCATGTAATATGGTAAATTGTAGGTTTATGTATACTCATGTTGTTATGGATGAAAAATTTTAATTGTTGGATATTTAAGGATAAAATATATTTTATAACAGTTGGACAATAATCCCCCTTGAGTAGACATGTAACTCTATGTATTTCATAATTAGTCAATTTAGTGTCTCTTAACTTGTATACCAATCTAAAAAGGATCAAAAAAAATTGTGACACCACTTGTACTTGTTCCCATGATTTTTATAATGTAATAGATTAATGGACAAAAGCGTGTGACCAAAAATCCATGATATAAGAGGGAAAAGGAGTGATGAACCCAAGTGGGATTAGCTGGCACCTTCTATTAATTTTATGGTGTAAATAATGAGAAAAAAGATAATAATAGGAAGATTCCAAGAGTAATATGAAGAGACCCCTAAGGAAATAATAAAAATTCAAATGCACACCAATATGGGGTTGCACATAAAAATTAAAATGCATACCAATATGGGGTTGGACCTCTTCTTGGTGGAGCTCATTAGTAAGGAAAGAGATATGAGCTGAGGGAAAGAGATATGAGTTGAGGGAATGGGATTCCAAAAAATAGATAATTGTGACAAGGAGAGCAAGAGGATAATAAGGAAATATAATGAATCCTTGTTGTGGGTTGATAAATAACTCATTGAGTGCCTGACACAACTATTAAACTGGCCAAGGTGCTTGCTAGGGCTAATAAACCACATGCAAAAGGGTCCTTGTTGTGGGATAATAAAATTCTCATTGAGTGCTTGACACAACTAATAAACCACCCAGGGTGCTTGTTGGGGGCTGATAAACCACTCCTATAGTGCTTGACCTAGTTGATAAACCATCCATTATTGTGAATTCTATTGTGCTTGACTAGCTGATAAAACACCCACTGTCATATGTATTTCCTATCCTTTATGCATCAAAATATGACTTCTTACTGACGTTGTTTAAAGGAAAAATTCCCCTTAGGTCTTGGACTTGTCTCAGAGGTGACTGTTGTAAGTAATATGTTTGGGTGTAAAATTGAAGTCCCACCTTCAGTTTGGCCTGTTTCTAAATTGTATATGAAATGCTATGAGCTGAGAGTTATGGAATTAAATAATTTCTTTGTGAATGCATGTAAATATGAATAATGTTGCATGGAAGTATGATGTTTGTGCATGGATGTTATTGATTTAATTCTTGACTATTTTATGGTTCTGTTGATGATTTTTTTTTTTTCATGCAACTTTAAGTTCAATGCCTGGAAATTTATTTATTATTTCATATAGAAATCACTTCGTGTTTTTTGTGTTGAGATATGGTATGAGTGAATATAAGTGACTTTAGATGAAAGTTGTGATATTAAGGGTTGTATCTTGCAAAATTTAATATATAGCTCTGTGGATTATCACATGGCTATAGAAATTGGTACGTGAAATTAATTGGTTGAATTTTCCTTGAAGTGATACATGGATTTCATAAATCTCTACTAGTGAGCTATAAGTTAAATGCTTTGAATTCTTTAGTACTTTTATTGTGTTATATGTAGTCATGCAGGCTTCATGACTCATATTTGTTTCATACTCGATTTGTATGTCAAATACAAGACTATTAATGTTATTAAATATTGAATGTGTGGGGTATAAATAAGGTTTAAGTTTTAGTGGATTTGTAGGCTTGGTTCTAAGTCTTTTGAGTCTGTTAAAAGTTTAATGTTTTAGAAAAATCATTTAACTTTGTGTATTTTTTCCTAACATGCCTCATTTTGCTTTATTTTAATGATCAAACTAGCTAGATCAAAGTCGAACCCTGAGTTTTATTTAAGTATTTAAGCTATGAATAAAATTAGGGTCAAACTAGAGAAATTGTGACAGAGTAGAAAAATGGTTAAAATCATAAAATTGACTAAGTGTTGAAAGTCAGGGAATTTTGGGGTCGAGACCCATTGGGGTTATGTTATGGATTGAAGTTACCAACTGGTGGGCCAGTCCCGACTTTACTCGGGGGGGTCAGAATGTTCTGATTAGTGGGACAAGCCTAACCTTAGTCAGGGGTTGGGAATGTTTAGTAAATTTAATCTCTTAAATTTCTATCATAAATTATCGACAGGAGTTAGTAATTTTGCGAAGTGCAAGTGCACTATATATGCTAGAAGCCTATCTTTCTTACTTCGTTGTGTAGATTTTATAAGTCGTTTTGGGGGGTTTTATGTTTTATCTTAAATGTTTTAATGAAACATGAAAACTAAGAATTGATCTAAGAAATGAAATCTAAAATTAATTATCAAAGCCTATGATGACAATTCTATTTTGGAAAATATGAACAATTGATTTTAAAAGAACTAGAAAAGAAAGTTCAATCTTTTTGTATTTTTAGAGATTTTATATGAATGACATCTAAAAGCAAGAAAATAACTGAATCTAGAAGAATTTTAATGTTTGAAAAACAAAATTTAAGAAGGAAGAAAAAGAAATGTAAATTTAAGAAATAAAACCGATCTAAAACAAATCTATATTGCATAAAAAGAAACCATCTTAAATGATTAATCTTAGCTATGTTAGACTATTCTATGCTGACAATTATCTTTAAAATGTCTATCTAAAATACTTCTAAAACTATTGGATTAAAGAATGAAAATATATGCTTAAATATCTTCTGAATCTGAGAAAAGCATCAATACAAGCTATGATTAGGACCTATCAAAATATGTATTAAAAACTTCTCTCTACTTATCAAATGAAAACTATCTAAATTAATTCTATGAAAAACATAGTATCAAACTGACTCTAATTCTATTCACTATTGAAAGAAAGAATTATATTCTAAATTCTATGAAATGGAAGTATTAAACCTATCAATACCCAATCTAAATGACTATGTTGTGTAAATCGAAAGGCTAATTGAACTAAAGAAGGAAAACAGAGTATTCTTCCTACTACACAAAGGTAAAATTCTTGTCTAATCTGAGATATATGATTACTATGTAAACAAATGCAAAACATAGATTCATTCCATATGTTAACAAGATTATGACATCAATATATTTCAGGAAATTGAAACACTTGAAACATTAAACTATGCAAAAGACACAACATTCATCTTATGAAAACACAACATTTAACTTATGAAAAACTCAATAATTAATCTATGTGGAAATGGAAATTTAAACTAGAAAGAAACATAGATTTATGCTACGAAACCTTTTCTATGCAGGGGTCCACTGCAATAGAATGACTTGAAGAATGACTTGTGACTAATTACACATCAATGGTTTCGAACTCACCTTCTCCATGCATTAATAAAAACAGAGTTTAGTTGTGTAGCAGTATTACAAAAATTAAACTTATATTCGGTTCAAAACAACCTGGTATTTATAACAAGTTAAATTCAATTGTTTGAGATGATCTTGCCTAAAAATATTAATGAGATTTAAAAGTAGAATTCTAAACATGGCTACGGTCTTCACAGCTTTAACAATTTGCTACGTGGAGAGAAAATCGTGAAGCTTCCAACTTCTTTTTCGTTGGTCTTGACCCTTTGTTTGACTAATCCTTTGACCATGATTTGGGGCAATATTTCTCTCGATTTTGGATAGGTGAGTAGGAAAAAATCCATGTATGGATAATTCCAAAACTAACATGCTTCACTCCTCTCCTTCATCTTCATATCCTGACAGACAATGTTGGTAGCTGCAGAAACGAATATTAGCTACAGAATTACATGAATTTTGTAGCTAAATACAAAATTCATTCAAATAACAATAAACATTAGAATATAAAAGAGAGATCATTTAAATGCCTTCTCATACTAGAAATGTATCAATTAACACTGATTGAGTTTGTGAATTATGTCAAAAAGGAAGGAAAAGTGGTGAGATAGATGTCAAGAATAGAGACAGTCTTGAGGCTCAACATACCCCCACTAAGAGACCATTGATGTCCTCATGCAATTTCAAAATTGTGAGTCTTCACCTCATTCATGCATATGTTCTGAAACTTCTGCTAGGAAATCCAATTTCATCTTCTTTCCCCTCTTTGAAGTCACTATTACTCTCGGTTTCTTCATCAGAAGTTTGTACTTCAAATTTATGATCTTTCTATTCAAGTATTTGTTCCTCTTTTTCAATTTCTTGTTCTTTTTTAACCATAACCCCAGATGTAGAAGAGTGTTGTCATTGATGGTTTTATAAATTTGATTTTAAATCTTCAGAGCTTCATTTTCCTACTTTATATGCCTATTTAGTATCTCTAGCTCAAAAATTTCTTGCTTTAAAGTATTCACTAGAATTTCTTATGGACTAAAAGGTTGTTCATCATGAATTGATGTATTTTCTGCGTTTATTCTTTCCATGGATTCAATGTAATCATAGATCTCTGGCTGGACAGGGTCAATATCTAGAGTTCTTCTACTTGGATCTTGTATGGGAGAAGAAATGATAGGTGATGGAACCTCAAGAATTTCTTCTAGATCAATAGGTTATATAACTTCAGGGAGTGGCTTTTTGGCTACTTTTCAAAGTCTTGAGATTCTTCTTACTGGTTGTGGAATGTTCTGATTTTCTGATTTTTCTGTGCGTATGGCTCTGCCTTTTTATTTCATGCTAACCCCTCTCTTTTTACTCATTTGTTTCTTAGTCTTTCCAAACAACTGTGCAATAGGAATTTCGTCTTCTGATTGTGGTTGAGGTGGTTGTTCATCTTCAACAAAGTTTTTATTTTTTCTCTTCCTGCCTCTTTTCCCTTTGTTATCACTAGGTTGTTTTTCTTATTTTTCTTGAAAATTATTTCTGGTTAAGAAATCATCCCAAGTATCTCCTATGCTCTTTAAATGAAATTCAATGAGGATTTTTATTAATGCATGATGATGCATTGTGTTATCTATATATTGAACCCTTTTTTGAACAATTTATGCCATCTTCCTTAAACTATTCAACAAAAAATATGGAAGGTTTATCTCTTTATCTTCTAGAAAATTCATTAGTAGCCTAGCATGATAAAAGAACATGCAACCAAATATTTCTTCACATGTAATAAATTTCTGAATTATCAGAATCATGTTCCTCCATTTACTCTTAATAGCTATGCGGGGAATTCCTTTCTTAAAAATACTTGTGTCCATACCTGGGTTTTTCAAGAAGACTTTCAATTCTTCTCCATTGATTCCTCTATTTTTGAACCACATTTCACCTGTCTTTGGAAGTCTAGTTGCCTCTGCCACCATGGATTCTGTGACTGCAAATTTGATGTCAACTATTTCAAACTCTACTCCATCGAAGGCTCTTGCAAAATATTTTGTGACTTCCTTGTGAAACCCATCCAATTTATCTATGAAGTTAAGCCATTGTGTCTTCTGTAGTATCTCCTTTAGCTGTGGATATTCCTTCGTGAATTTCTTACCTACGAGCTCTGTTCTCATGATCAAACCCATCTATTTTCTGAGAGTTTTTCCTTCAATAATGTCTTTTCCTGACTGGATGAATTGAGGGTTTTAATCTGAGCTTGAAAATGTTGAAAGGATATGTCATGAAATGGTGGAGACGTGCATGTAACAAGTGGAGTGAATGAACGAGGTTTTAGAAATGCGAGCGAGGTTTTGGTATAAGTGATGTTTCGGCATGAGACATGACCGTTGAATTATTAGTGATTGAGATCAAATTGATCGTTGAGGATATTATGATGCGGGCTTGGTGGCGAATCATGAGATTTTGATTTTGATTTGGAACAATCAGTTTTAATGATGATATTTTTGAGTTGGCAATATACGATCATCTAATATATATATATATATATATATATATATATATATATATATTTTGAACCTTATTATTTAAAAAAATTGTATGATACCTTGGATAAATCTAACCTTATTGTTTCTTCTTTGTCTTGATTCCTCAAGTGTTCTTGAGTACATTCTTCAGTATGTTCTTCAATCTTGTCTTCAACTTCTTCTTTCAAAAATTTTTGTTCATCTGTGCTGTAGAGATGTGTAAGTGTTGCAGAATGTAATAATAGCTACAGAAATGCAACAATTATGTAGCTAATCTTTATTTTCTGAAAAATAAAGGGAAATGCAAAGAATTTGGGATTTTTATAATGGGAGTAAAGAAAATATAATATGTCATAAATAAACTCTGATTTTCACCTTGTATTTTCTGTATAAGGATGCCAATCAGTGATTGGTTTTCATACTTATACAATTTTTATTTATTTATTTATTTTGAATTATATATATATATTATTTGTTTATTTAATTTTTTTTTTTAGATATGAAAAATAAAAAGAAGACTAAGTTGGGGAAGAATAAAGATTCTTCTTCACTAACTTCATATCATCATTGTCTTGAAATTTTTTGACAAATTCCTCCATTGTTAGTGGTTTATGATAGACCTTTAGTCGATGCCCATTTACAAGAAGAGAAACCTTTTCTTCATCAATAGTCCTTATCCTGATTGCTCCATTATCAAAGACTCTTTCAATCTCAGAAGGCTCAAGCCAATGGGTTTGAAATTTCCCTTGGAAGTATTTGAACTTTGAGTCAAAGAAAAAGTGCCCAATCTCCTACCTGGAATTTTATTTCTTTTATGTACTTATCATGCCATCTAGATCTTTGTTGCTGAACTAGGTTGGTCTTTTGAACTGCATATTGCCTTATTTCATCAAGCTCATTGAGTTGCTCCATTCTATGCTTTTGAGCTTCTAACAAGTCAAGTCCCAATTTGACTGTTGTTTTGAAGGTTCTAATTTGGAACAAGACTTTCTTCCCATAAACAAGTTCATAGGGAGTATGTCATGTTGTATTCCTCCATGTGGTCCAGTAAGCCATAAAACTTTAAGAAGCCTTTCTGCCTAATTCTTTCTATGTAGATGTACAGTCTTTGTGAGAATTGCTTCAATCACTTTATTGGTGGACTTCACTTGTCCATTTTCCTATGGATGATATGGAGTAGACTTTCTGTGCTTGATTTTATATTCTTCCACGATATTTTTCACCATTCTGGATGTAAACTAAGTTCCATGATCTGTCATAATTTCCCTTGGGGCACCAAAACAAGTAAAAATATCCTCAAAAAGAAATAAACTACAACATTTGATTTAGAAAAAGAAAGTGTTTTAGCCTCTACCCATTTAGTGACATAATCAGTGCATATAAGAATATACCTCTTTTGTCTTTATGGTGGATTGATTGGTCCAACAAAATCCAGAGCCCATTTTTCAAAGGGTTTGATGAGTACCTGTGGTTGTAAGGGCATTTCATCTGTAGGAACAAGTTTCCCCATTATTTGAAAACTAACACGCCTTTTAACATACTCCTTGGCATCCTTGAAAAGGGAAGGCCAATAATATTCTAAAAGAAAGATTTTATAACCAACCATTTTATCAAAAAAGTGTCATCCACATGGCTCATCATGGCATGCCTTAAGTATTTCAGGTATTTCATCTTCTCAAACACATCTTCTAATGATGAAATATGGACCTGTATTGTATAATTAATCATTTACCCATGAATATGATGCACTTGTTTGAATTATCCTTCTCTTTTCTCTAGGGAACAAATATTATGGTAGTTTTCTTATGGCCAAGTAATTAGCAATGTCTTCAAACCATGGAGATTTAGTAGATATTGAAAAAATATATTCATTAGGAAAATTATCCTCTACTAGTGTATTATTGTTATCATTTTGAATTCTAGATAAAAAGTCAACAACTGTGTTTTGTTTTCCAGATAGATCTAGAATGGTGATGTTAAATTCTAGCAAGAGCAGTAACCATCTTGTGATTATGCCATTAGTGATATATTTATTCATTAGATATCTAATTGTAGAATGATTTGTGTGAATGAAGGTTTCATAACCGGTGATGTAATGTCTAAACTTGTTAATAGCATGGGCAACAACTAGAAACTCTTTTTCAGTAACAGTGTAATTTAAATCAGTAGGAGTCAAATTATTACTTGTATAGTAGATGGCATAAGGGGTCAGATATTTTTGTCCTAATACAGTTCCCAGAGATGTATCTGAAGCATCAGTTGAGATGTGAAAAGGTAATTTCCAATTTGGTCCTCTTAAGATGGGTGCTTCAAATATCTTTGCTTTCAAAGTTTCAAATGTCATTTGGCACTCAAGATTCCAGCTAAATTCACAATCTTTAGTGAGAAATTTGAAGAGTGGATATGCAATTTTGGCGAATTTTTCTATAAATATTCTATAGTACCCTATAAAACCAAGAAAACTCCTAACATATTTTTTACAATTTGGAATTGCTAATTTGAAAATAACGTCAATTTTAGATGAGTCTACCTTAATTCCATTTCCTGAAATATGGTGTCCTAAAACAATTCCTTCAGTAAACATCATAAATAATTTTTCATGAATTAAAGAGAGATTTGCTTATTTACATCTTATGAGAAATTTTTCCAAATTTTCAAGAGCCTCTTCAAAAGAATTTCCATATACTATGAAGTCATCCATATACACTTCCACACAATTATGTATTAAATCATAGAAAATTCCTAATACTGTTCTTTGGTATGTTGCAAGTGCATTGCATAATAAAAAAGGAAGTACTCGGTAAGCATAAGTTCCTCATGGACAGGTAAATGTGGTTTTGTATTGGTCTTCGAGTGCTACTTGAATTTCATTATACCCACTGAAACCATCCAAAAATGAAAAATATTTCCTCCCTGCTAAAGTATCCAAAACTTGATCTATGAAAGGTAATGGAAAATGATCTTTTAAAGTAGCTTTATTCAACTCCCTATAGTCAATACACACCCTCCATTTTCCATTCTTCTTAGGGACAATTACTAAAGGTGAAACCCACTAATTGTCTGATATTGGATAAATAAATTTTACATTCAGTAGTTTATGTAGTTCTTCCTTTACAATTTCCCTAAGATTTGGATTCATTATTCTTTGAGGTTGTCTAATTCATCTAGAATTTTCCTCAATATAAATATGATGTATGCAAGTCTCGGGATTAATTCCCTTCATGTCATTGTACTCCCATGCATATGCAGAATAATTTTTTTGCAATGTTTTGATTAACTCTTCTGTTTGAAATTATTTTAGGTTTTTTTGTTTATGTTTAAAGTTTTACTTGGAAATATTTCAATTAAAGAATTACAAAATCTTCCATAGAATATAAAGACATTTGTCTGGATGATAAGTATTCAACATTACATTGTTCTTGAAATTTTTTACTATTCTCACATTGTGAATATGATTCATAATTTTCTATTGAGTTTAGGATTGGATTTTCTTTGCTAATGTGTGAAATAGTAAAAATGGGTTGTATACCATTGTCACCATCCATCCATTATTCATTTTCTACTTCTATCACTGTTTTTGCTGGAGGATATAGAGTGAATTTCTTTGTTGAATTTCCATCAGAAATAAGCATATCACCATATCTACAGCTTATGAAATCATCAGTTGTAGCTAACCAAGGTCTTCCTAATATCAATGGATGTCCTCCTAAGTTGTTCCTGGGATTCAAGATCATAAAACCAACTGGATATTCCCAAGAGTATAAGGATACATAAATTTCCTCTAATACACCATATGGCTTGATTAGTAATCTGTCTGCTAATTGCAGGAATGTTGGTGTATATTGAAGGTTTGGAAGCTTTAGTTGTTCAATGGTTTGTTTACTCCTGATGTTTGTGGCTACTCCTAAGTCAATCAATTTATTTGGAATCTAAATACCATTGATGTGTGTTTTTACAATGGTACTTCCTAGATCCAAATATTTTTGTATGGTTGTGTTTCCCATCATGATATCTGCAATTTTTCCCACTAACTGGATTATTTTAACTTCTTCTTTTTTTCTTCCTGATTTCTTTATACTCAACTCTTTTATTTTTTTTGCAAGGAATGGAATTTCCTTAATGGCTTGTAATAAAGGAATTTTGATACAGACATTTTTCATTTCATCTAATATATCATAGTTAGGAAACAAATTTTTTTTTCTACCCCTCTATCAATTTGTAATATTTCAGGAAAAGGGGGTTTAGATATAGATATTGAAGGTTTCTCTATGATATGAGTTGAGTTTATTAGATATTTTTGTGTTTGATTTTGAAAATTTTGATTCTGATGAAGAGATGCCCCTTCTCCAGAATGATTATTTATGTTTTGAATATTTTCATTTTGATGAAGAGAAACTTCCTCATCAAAGTGATCAGTTTTTTCTTGAATAACAACAGAGGGATTTTTTGTTTCTAGTATTCTACCAAATCTAAGTTTAACAATGTTAATATCTAGTGGATTTATCATATAAGTTTGAAATTTCCGTCCCTCTATGTTATAAATAGGTTGTGCATTTTTATTGTTTGGGTTTGTGATTGGCTAAGCAGGTAGTTGGTTTGGGCTTTGTGGAAATGGTAATGAAAGTTGTGGATTATGATTTGGGAATTGAGGTTGTTGACTAGGTTGAGGAAAATGTTGTGGAGGATGGTTCAGATAAGATTGTGTATATAGGTGATATTGAGAATATTTCCATAAGGATTTTGCATTCCTTGTGCCCAAGATTGAGGTTGAGACCAAGGTTTCTGCCATGGAATTGATGAATTCCAATCATTATGTGGGGGCTGAGTATACATCTAAGTATTAAAACCTTGATTTTGTGGCCCTTGCCATGGTCTTCTAGAGACAAAACAAAGAGGATATACTGGATGTGGGGCTATTTCTTCTTGGAAGATAGCTTTAAGGCTTGGTATATAAGGACATTTATTTGTTTCATGATTTTCTTTACATATGACACAGGTCTCTATGATTTTCAAATCAAGAGGACATTGTATTAAGGCATGTTTCTTTCTACATTTAGGATAGAAGATAGATAAGGCATCACTTTCAACTCTTTGTTTTTTTTGTAATTTTACGGTGTCTATTTGTTCACTAAGACTCCCTAAAATATTTATTTTGAATTCATCACGAAAATTTCCTATTTCTGCCCTACTTATTGTTCCAACTGCAGATTTATTCACTCTAGAGAGAACATGATCTCTTGTAATTTTTTTCAATTCTTGATTTCCCTCTTGAGAGATGTATGCATAATTCAGAGATATCAGGTAATGGAAATTGAGAAATGTCTCCTTTTCCTACCATATTAAGAATATCTATCCATTCATCTCTAATATCTTTCAACAAGAGAGCTTTTAAAGTATCTTGATCCAAGTTTTCCATTTTAGCTCTTTTTAAGTTGTAACTGAATCTCTCAAGTAGGTCCTTTAAGTTTTGATCCTCTCTTTGCATCATCTTAAAAACTTCATCTTTCTGACTATGGTATGCAATAATCTTGGTATTTGATGTAGGACCATCATGGTTCTGAAAATGTGTACATTTAGTAGACTCTAGGGGGTCTTATGTTTTTCAAAAGAGTTGATTTCTTAAGTATTTAATTAATGTAATTTCCAATATTTTGAGCGATTTATGTGAGACATTTAGAATGGGATTTAACTAAATATTGAGAGGCATATTTGTAAATGTTCTCGAATGTAGAATAACATGAGTGATTGGTGTGGATTGAGATATTCTAAAATATTGTAAATCTTAGATTATAAAGTAGTTCATGATTTATGGAGGATCCTTAGTATTTATTTGAATGTTGAGATCCTCCAGGGATAAAGAAGAGATTTTAGGAATTAATTGATGACTTAGAGGATTCTTATGATTTTTTTGAGTAACCTATGGATCTGAACCAAAATTGGTTACAAAACCTTTTGTATAAATTTGTGAATCCTCAAAGGCACAAACAATGAAAAAAAGATAGATAGATCCTTAGAGAGGAAGCTTAATTGTAAGCCTACGAGCATAGAGAGAGAGGAAGAGAAAAGAGCCATGTAAAGGTGCATCGGGCAAAGACAGATTGTAAACAAGGTTTTTATTTGTATATGTACATTTATGTAATGAATGAGGAAATTGAGTTCATTGTGATTGTGTGTGTCATTCCTTTTATGTGTTGAGTGACCCGTAAATGTGAATTTATGGTTTATGTGTGATAAAACATGATGAATGAATTCAAATTGAATGTTTAAAGTAATTTTGAGTGATAAAGGACTTAATGACTGGGTAGAATCTATGTGATTCCAGTCTAAAGCTAATAGATATGTGTACAAGGCGAGTAAGAAACAAATCAAGAACCAAACAGAAGAATAAGCTCAGAAGAGATAGTGTTGAAGAAGACAGAAGAGAAGCTCAGGAGATATTCTCACTGAAGAATTTCGAACAAGCAAAATATAAGCACCATGGAGGATACTGTGTTGCAGATAATTGACCGTATAAATCAACTAAAGACAAGAACACGAAGAAGAATTCCAAAGGGGGAATCGATGGCAAGGATTGAATCGCAGTATCGATGATTTAAGAATTGACGACAGAGATCAAAGTAGGCATAAAAGGCAAGAAGAGTCGTGAGAAGGTGAACAAATAGTTATGATTAGATCACAAATTTGAAGACAAGAGATGAACGGTTAAGGTAAGTTGAAGAAAGTGTGAAGTGGATGCGTGTCATCATGGCGCAACTTCGCATCAGTGATTGTAATATTTAAGTGTTAAGGAATTCACAAAGTAAATAAGATAACTTGTAATGCGATGCAGTAAGTATGGAAATATGCGATGTGATGAGGGAAGGCCACGTGTCAGCTTTGCGCATTAGCACACATCGAAGGTTTTAAAGTTAACATTAAGAATTCACACGGTAAAGTGTTTCGGTTGCGACGCTATATGGACGGGAGATGGCATAGGAGGAGGTACAACATGACCGTTAGATCTGGAAACAATCTACGGTGGAGATTATAGTATGATTTCGCGTCAACGATTGTATCATTTACATTTAATTTGTAAGTTAATTTTGCTGATATGCGATGCACTATGATTAGTCGAAGGATGGTGGGACACTAGAACCTTGTTCCTTGCATATGAAGGTAATGACTTGAGTTATATGGGGGATTTGTTATGAATTTAATATTTGTTGATCACTAAAGTATGTATGTTTAATCAAACTCCATAGTATAATATGTTGTGTGTGTAAAGGGGAAATTTATGTGGGCCATAACCCACAGGTCCATGATATTTGTATAATGTGAAGCCATGTATGTGATAAGGTAAGGTGAAGGGGTGACAATGCATAAAGGTAAAATTTATTATATTGAGTTTTCACTCATGGTTAAAGCTTTCATGTGCATTTGATTTAAAATGAGAACCTCAAAGGTTAAGGTGGATACTTTTGGGGTTAACTCCACTAACCCTGCATGTTATGTTAATTGCGACCTTATGGTTGCATAATTTGGTATCAAAGAAGGTAAAATCTCTTTTGGGAAGAAATTTATAGTAGGTATACTCTATAGAAGAGAAATCAGAGTGGGTTTGTCGTTTGAAGACAATTCAGAACATATGGAATTATTTTATTTCATAATTAGCATAAAATATTTGTGAATAGAGGACAGGTTTTGATGAAAGCAGGACAACAAGAGTTAATTGAAGAGAATATAACAAGAAGAGTTTTCAGAAATCAAAGTGGTGTAGCAGAAGCAAAGAGAAGAATCAGATCTGAATATGATTGAGGTAAAAAAAGAAAATGATTTTCTTGATGATTTTAAAATTGGTGATTGATAAATTGATTTTTGAAAGAAGAGTAAAGAGATAGAAGAAAATTTTACTTTGGGAGAAAGTAGATCAGATTGAAGAACAAACAGTAAAGGTAAAGTCAACAGACAGAAAAGAGAAATAGCAACAACAACATCTGTTCATAAAATTGGACAGTGAGGTATGGTCTTCATGTTTTCAGTTAATTAATGATGAATCATTATTCGAAATAAATGCTAGGAATATGTTTGATGATTGTAGCCAAGAACAAGTAGATTTTTTGATGATAATGGCAATGAACCTATCCAACTAGAGGTTGGAAGAAAGGAGAGAGGTGACTAATTGCAAAAGCCAGAGGAGTAACAAAGCTTTAAAAGTTTCAAGAGAGTGAACCAAGAGAGAGAATACCTAGGAAGATATCAAGCTTATAGAGGAAGCTTGATAAGGTATTGAGTAATAAGAGGAGATTTACAAGAGAAGGCTATGTTGCATATCACCAATCGATCATTGATGAGCTCATGAGGAAGATGGCCATGGAGGGCCATAGAATAGGTTCTAGAGAATGCCATAAAGATAATATGATTAATGAGGAGTGACAGAGAAATATTGCAGTGATGAGAGTACAATTGGAAGTATTACAGGGATGGCTACAAGAGAAAGAGAATGAATACCAAAGACATGGATGGAGAATGAGGAAATAGGTTAGATGGAACCTATTGCAAAATAAATGGAATGTCAAACTAATAAACAAGTTCAGAGAACTTGAGAAGAGACACATTGAATTTTTGGAGAAGGAGAGACTCAAAGGAATTGAGTCATAGCAAAAAGGATCTGCTGAAAACCAAAAAGTACATTGTGAAAGATTAGTGCTTGAAGCATCAAATGAGACCAAAAGGTCTTGTATTTTTAAAACTAATGATTTGTGTATAATTGCAGGTACATCATAGGATGATGAACAAACTTTAGAGTTTGTTAAGAAGAAGGAGCATAATCTGAAATATGTTCAAATTAATACTGAGATAGCAAGATCTCAGAAACGAAAGGAGATAGAGAGGCCTCATGGAAATATGCAGAAAAATATTGAAGCTGGTAACAGTGAAGATTAGAATGGCAGATATGAGTTTAGACATGTAGATAGAAATCCTCAGGTAAGATAATTGAATTATATGTTTAATGATTTGAGTGAGGAACATGTGAAAAATCATCTTGAAGAGAAGGAAACTGTGACAATAGATGACCATAGTAGAGATCCAGAAGGAGATTATGGTCAATGATAAATTCTTTGTTAACCTGAATGAGATTGGAATGATTATATTTCATTCTATAATGAGGAAAAGGAAGAAGTGAAGTTGTATGAAAGTCTCAAGAGTTTAGAAGAGAGTTCGGATCAACATACTGATGTGGTGACATAAGAGTTCGAGGAAAGCTCGAAGCAACATACTGAGATGTTTCCAGAGGAGGAAGAGACAATGAGGCCTTATATTTTTAATTCATGTGTTAATGTAAGTTGTGCAGGTAAAAGAGGACATCAAATGGAAAATTTCAAGGAACTTAAGGGAGAAGGACCATCTAATGATTTGTCAACAACAAGTGAAGGTATTGAAAAATGTGTAAAGTTTCCAAATTATACTCCAATTGAAATTGTTGAGTTATATATAAATTTAGAACTTCAAAGAAGAAAGTTGGAAAGCAGAGGATATATACTTAGGATGAATTTCTGAAGAAAGAAGACAGATAAATTGTCATAAATGAAAATCATGAAGAAAAGGGTAAGGATGTAAGAATGGTAATAAGAATTCAGAAATTAAGAGGTGAAGGTAACCAACAGTTTAAAACAGTAAGAACTCAACAGTTGGGAAGAGTACATCAGAAAATTACTTTGGACAGATAAATAGAGAATTTGATAAAACTTATGATGAAAAAGCATAAAGAAATGAGTTGCATAAAGAGAAGAAAAATAGTCAGTTGTATGAAAGACTGGACCATAACAAATATTGAAGGAAAATTAAATGGAGTGTTACAAACGAAGGTATGGAAACCAGGAGAAGCAAGGAAAGACAACATAGTACGTGGATAGCAGTTGAAAGAAGAAAGGAAATCACTAAAGAATAAAGTATAGGATCCAGGAGGACAAATATGGGAAGCACATGATCTGGAGATCATGCTCATTTTATACCTTGGGAGTCTGATGTAGGAGCATCATGGTTTTGAATGCATAAATTTAGTAGAATATAAGGGGTCTTATGTTTTTCAAAAGAGTTGATTTCTTAAGTATTTAATTAGTGTAATTTCCAATATTTTGAGTGATTTATGTGAGACATTTAGAATAGGATTTAATTAAATATTGAGAGGAATATTTGTAAATGTTCTCGAATGTAGAAGAACATGAGTGATTGATGAGTGATTGGTGTGGATGTAGAAATTATATAACTAATGCGTTATACATTCAATATTCTCCTGATCACACACTATTTTACTTCATGCACAATACAGAATCTCTTCTACTATTGATCATTACTTGCATAAATTAAATCAATTGCATGCACACATTGAAACCATAAAAATTCACACATATGAACCCAATGTTTTAACGGGAAAGCCTGAAGCTAAAAACCCCAACTATCTGTATATAATATATTTCATAGAGATCATGCAAAAATCCTCATACAAAGTTTATCATGTCAAGCTCTCAGTACAATACAATCGCTACACACTAATCAGGCCTGATCTAGCAAATCCATGCACCAATCTTCGCCACCTGCTAGCCTGCCTCTACTGCGCAATCCCTGCTGAAGAATGGCTCTGAATGAACTCGAATTGGTCCAGCCGTGCTCACGCAATCCTCATTGGCATCTCCAATCACCGGGTGTTGCAAATCATGCAACACTATGGTCACAACTGATAGTCAACCTACTCTTTCACCTACCTCTCCACTGGTCTCCACTGAAACTGTCCATGCACTATAGTTAACTAATGTATTCTTCAGTTGATTAATGAGTTAATATTTAGTGAATTAATTAATAATTAATTCACACCACTCCTCACTAGTGTATCAATCAGTTAGACTAGATACAACTAGCTCAACTGTGTCTAACTGAGTTAAACTGAACACAACTCCACCAACTACTTCTACAACTCCACCAAACTCTGTCACATGAGTTCTAACTGAAGTCCTCCATGCAATAGCTCTAGTAAACCCTTAGGAATAGCGTAATTCCTTCTGTCAGCTTCTGTGCCACATCTGTGCACTTAACTGAAGTGCTCCAAGAGAATAAGATAATGTTTAGAGTCCAAATATTATTAAGAGCTAATAATATTCGACATATCTATTTTTAGACTGGCAATCTAAAAATAGATTCCGCCCAATATTTCTAAAAATAGAAGTCCATCTATTTTTCCAACTTGACCAAACATCCACAAATAGCATCCTGCAACTCATAGAATATGATCGACATGTCTAAAAATAGACATAGTCTAAAAATAAACTTGCGCCAAAAATAGCCTGCGGGCCCACTTAGTGAAGGCGACTCTTTTCACTAAGCTCATCATCTTGTTGCAATCTCAACACTCCCTCTCAACAAGATAGGGATTATCTGCCACCCCGATCCTGCCTCTGTGGTATTCAATTTTTCTCCTGGTGAGTGCCTCATCAAGATATCAGCATCCTGATCCTCCGTAGGAATGTAAGAAAGTAACATGATCTTCTACTGCACACAATATCTGATATGATGATACCGGATGTAAATATATTTAGATCTATCATGAAATACTAGATTAACCGAGAGTTTGATGCAACTCAGATTATCACAATATATCACAGTAGGATCTAAGTGTGAACTGAACAACCCGACCAGGATCTTCTTCATCCATATAGCCTCGCATGCAGCCAAACTTGCTGCCATGTACTCGGCCTCCACTGAACTGAGTGCCACGGATCTCTGATTCCTGCTGTACCAAGAAACTGTTATCGACCCAATACTGAAAATCCTTCCAGATGTGCTCTTTTTGTCTGTTGGGCTCCCTGCCCAATCTACATCCGTGAACCCATGTAGCTTCACCTCATCCGACTGTCTGTACCATAATCCATATCTCGATGTGCCTCTGAGATATCTCAATACATGCTTCCTTTCCTTCCAAAAGAGCTTGGTAGGCTTAACCATATCTTGTGAAAGTTGGTTAACAGCGTAGCATATGTCAGGTCGTGTATTGACTAGATACATAAGTGACCCCACCAACTGTCGGTAAACAATGGCATCCACTACCTCTGTCGATGTAGCATCCTCTTTCCTCCAACCACCAGGAAGAGGAGTGTCGATAGGCTTGTGGCCATGCATGTTGAACTTCTCCAGTATCTCTCGGACATACTTGCCTTGAAACACAAACAGTCCATCACTGCGCTACCAAATTTCCAATCCTAGGAAATAATGAAGGAGGCCCAAGTCCTTCATATCAAACTCTTTTGTGAGATCAGCCTTGCATGAGAGTATCAATTGTTCATCACCCATCAAATTCAAATCATCTACATAAAGTACAATGATTAGAAACTTACCCTCCACCACAATATGGTATAGGTTTGGATTCGCCTCACTCTTGATGAATCCAAGACCGACAAAATAACTGTCTATCTGTGTGTACCAAGCACGAGGTGCTTGTTTCAACCCATACAGTGCTCTTTTGAGCCTGCAAACATGTGACTCGCTATTGAAGATCTCGAAACCTTCGGGCTGCTCTATGTACACCTCCCCCTCAATGACTCCATTGAGGAACGCAGTCTTCACATCCATCTGATGAATGTGCCATCCCATCTACGATGAGAGAGCAAGGATTATCCGTATGGAAGAATACCTTGCGACAGGTTCAATGGTTTCCTCATAGTCGATCCCCTCAATCTGTGAGAAGCCCCGGGCAACAAATCTTGCCTTGTAATTCTCGACGCTCCTATCAGCTGCTTGCTTCACTTTGTAGATCCATCTCGAACCTACCACTGATTTCCCTTCCGGCCTTGGGACAATATCCCATGCACTGTTTCTGACAATCAAATCATACTCTTCCACCATGGCATCTACCCATGCAGGGTCCTCCACAGCTTCCTCGAAAGAGGATGGTTCTGTCACGATACACTTGCTCATCAGAGCCATGTATCCAGTATATCGTTCAGGTGACTTTCTCTATCTGCGCTGTGATGTAGGTGCTCCTACAATCTTCTCTGCATCAAGATCAGTCACTCATCTTTTGTAGTGCGCTTCTGCCCTCTGATGGTTGGCACTGCATGAGTGGTTTCTTCCACTCCATGAACCTCCTCTTGTGGCTGATCCACATCCTGAGGCTCATCCTTAGGAACTAATATCTCCTCATATGCATGCAAGTGTGGCTCCCTCTCAAGCGAACACTTCATGGCTTTCTCCTCATGAAATTTGATATCTTGTTGCACAACAGTCTTCCGACTGTCTGGAAAATACACACGATAGTTATGGGGTGTATCAGTGTAGCCCAAAAATATCCCAACCTCTGCGGTCGACTCCAGCTTCTTCCTGGCATCCTTCATCACATGAATGTAAACAGGTGAGCCAAAAATCTTCAAATGAGAAATATTAGGCTTCTTACCAGAAAATGCCTCTTCGGGTGTACTCATGCCAAGTACTCTGTGAGGACAACGGTTTTTCACAGAAACCGCAGTATTTCATGCCTCAGCCCACAAGTGTATGGGAAGGCCCTGATCATGCAACATCACCCGTGCAACACCCACGATCATTCTGTTCTTCCACTCAGCAACCCCATTCTGCTGTGGGTTATGATGTGCTATGAGCTCTCTTCGAATTCCTTCTGCACTGCAAAATTCCTTGAATTTTCCAGAGATGAATTCACCACCATTATTACTCCTAAGAGCCTTCACCTACTTCCTCGATTCTTTCTCAACCAGTGCCTTGAACTCATAGAAATTTGAGTATGTCTCGCTCTTCTTCTGCATGAATAAGATCCATCACTTATGAGAAAAATCATCAACAAATATCACATAATACCTGTGCTTTGTTGTCGAAGCTACTAAGAAAGGTCCACACAAATTCCTTCTCATGAACCTTCTCATGAAAGGTGGCTTTCACAAATTTTCTCAAAGTACATCCCTTGCATTGATCTAACTGCGCAAGTGTACCTTTGGGAAGCCCGATAGAAATCTACTGCATAATTTTCAATGCACCATGGTGAAGATGGCCCAATCTCCTATGCCATAGCTCACCCTCATCCTGGCTCAACACTCCTTCTGCCTTCCCTACCATTGCTGCGCAGCCATCTACTGCAACTGATAAAGGTTCTTAACTCGAACCCCTATCCTCTGGGTTTCACCAGTTGCCTTACTGCGCAGGAAAGCCTTTCCCTCGCTAAAGACAACATCATATCCCTTGTCTTCCAACATCGCTATAGAGATTCGATTCTTCTTCAATCTTGGAACATGCATGACATCCTTTAATATGAAGGGTTTACCAGACCCCCTCTCAAAGGAAATGGTCCCAATACTAGTTGCACTGTATCTACCATCATTGCCCATCTCGATGTGCTCTCCAAGATCCTTCTCATCTAGATCAGTAAACAAATATTTGTCTCCGGTCATATGGAAAGATGCACCACTGTCAAGAAACCACACTGAACCCATCATATTTGAGACCAAGCATGCGATCAGTGAAAAATCCAGCTCAAACTACAAGGCTAAGGCCTCTCCAGCTGTAGATCCAACAATCTGCTTATTTTTCTTCTTCTGTGGATAATTAGTGGCGTAATGTCCATGTTGGTGACAGTGAAAGCACTTCACCTTGGACATGTCCTGCTTCTTGCCTTTCGCACCGGATTGAGAAGTATTCTTCTTGTTCTTCCCTTTCCTTGCTTTGGCATCCAAAGTGAAATTTTCTTCATCTTCATTCTTCGATGAAGATCCGTCCTTGGTACTCCACCTTATCTCCTCCTGCACAAGATCCGACCAAAGTCGCTCCCATCCTGGAAGTTTCTCCC
This sequence comes from Pinus albicaulis, assembly GCA_034641835.2. Taxonomy (NCBI): domain Eukaryota; kingdom Viridiplantae; phylum Streptophyta; class Pinopsida; order Pinales; family Pinaceae; genus Pinus; species Pinus albicaulis. Next base: position 954,025,254 of record CM076572.1, read on the forward strand.
GACCATTCACAGAGTCCTCATAGGAATTCAAACTCTTCGAAAGCCCAAGGAGAGCCAAGCTCACCAACTCCTCTTCATCTACAGTAACCCCCACACTTCCCAGCTCATCCCTGCACTAGAAAAACTTCGTGAGGCACTTGGGTACACTGTCACCTTTCTCCATTTTTATCTTCTTGAGTTTATCCTTGAGCGCCAACTTACTCTGGTCGCTCTTGCTTTGGAACAAGTTTGTTAAAGCTTTCCACATCAAGAATGGAGAAGCTTTACCATGAAGACTGGAAACTATTTACCATGAAGGCTGGAAACTATGTTATCCTTCACACCTTCCAATAGAATCCTTCGACATTTTTCTGTCTTCTTTTGCCATGCGTCAAGTGCGGTAGCATCGCTAGAAGCAGATTTTGGAATTTTTGCATCTATGAACTCCTTCAACCCATTATCCTCCAGCATCGCCTCCATCCTGTCCTTCCATGAAATATAATTCAAGCTACCCTCAAGGGCATAATCCAATCGCAATCCATTGAAAGACATCTCAAATTTGACACCAAGAAAACACTACTGCAAATTCGAATTCCACCAGCACAAAACTCAACCGCTTCAATGCTTTGCAATTGCTCCAATGATCAATATAGCTCTGATACCATGTAGAAATTATATAACAATGCATTATACATCCAATATTATCTTGATCACACACTATTTTACTTCATGCACAATACAGAATCTCTTCTACTATTGATCATTACTTGCGGAAATTAAATCAATTGCATGCACACATTGAAACCATAAAAATTCACACATATGAACATAGTGTTTTAACAGGAAAGCCTGAAACTAAAAACCCAAAATATCTGTATATAATATATGTCATAGAGATCATGTAACAATCCTCATACAAAGCTGATCATTTCAAGCTCTCAGTACAATACAATCGCTACACACTAATTAGGCCCGATCTAGAAAATCCATGCACCGATCTTTGCCACCTACTAGCCTGCCTCTACTGCACAATCCCTACTGAAGAATGGATCTGAATGAACTTGAATTGGTCCAGCCTTGCTCACACAATCCTCATTGGCATCTCCAATCACTGGGTGTTGCAAATCATGCAACACTATGGTCACAACTGATAGTCAACCTGCTCTTTCACCTACCTCTCCACTGGTCTCCACTGAAAATGTCCATGTACTATAGTTAACTGATGTATTCTTCAGTTGATTAATGAGTTAATATTTAGTGAATTAATTAATAATTAATTTACACCACTCTCACTAGTGTATCAATCAGTTAGACTAGATACAACTAGCTCAACTGTGTCTAACTGAGTTAAACTAAACACAACTCCACCAACTACCTCAATAACTCCACCAAACTCTGTCACATGAGTTCTAACTGAAGTCTCCATGCAATAGCTCCACTTAACCCTCACGAATAGCGTAATTCATTCTGTCAACTCCTGTGCCACATATTTGCACTTAACTGAAGTGCTCCAAGAGAATAAGATAATGTTTATAGTCCAAATATTATTAAGAGCTAATAATATTCGACATATCTATTTTTAGACTGGAAATATAAAAATGGATTCTGCCCAATATGTCTAAAAATAGAAGTACATCTATTTTTCCAACTTGACCAACCATCCATAAATAGCATCCTACAACTCATAGAATATGATCGACATGTCTAAAAATAGACTTGCGCCAAAAATAGCTTGCGGGCCCACTTAGTGAAGGTGACTCTTTTCACTAAGCTCATCATCTTGTTGCAATATCAATAGTGGATTGAGATATTCTAAAATAATTTAAATCTTATATTAGAAAGTAGTTCATGATTTATGGAGGATCCTTAGGATTTAGTTGAATGTTGAGATCCTCGAGGGATAAAGAAGAGCTTTTAGGAATTAATTGAGGAATTAGAGGATTCTTAGGATTTTGTTGAGTAACCTATGGATCTGAACCAAAATTGGTTACAAAACCTTTTGTATAAATTTTTAAAGCCTCAAAGGCATAAACAGTGAAAAAAATATAGATAGATCCTTAGAGAGGAATCTTAATTGTAAGCCTACGGGCATAGAGAGAGAGGAAGAGAAAAGGGCCCTGTAAAGGCGCATCAGGCCAAAGCTAGATTGTAAATAGGGTTTTTATTTGTATTTGTACATTTATTTAATGAATGAGGAAATTGAGTTCATTGTGATTGTGTGTGTCATTCCTTTTACGTGTTGAGTGATCCGTAACTGTGAATTTATGGTTTCTATGTGATAAACCATGATGAATGAATTCAAATTGAATGTTTAAAGTATTTTTGAGTGATAAGGGACTTAATTATTTGGCAGAATCTATGTGATTCTAGTATGAAGCTAATAGATGTGTGTACACTGGGTGAGTATAAATCGACTAAAGACAAGAACATGAAGAAGAATTCCAAAGGGGGAATCAACGACAAGTATTGAATTGCAGTATCGATGATTTAAGAATTAACTGCAGAGATCAAAGCAGGCAGAAAAGGCAAGAAGATTTGCGAGAAGGTGAACAAACGATTGAGATTAGATTGCAGATCCGAAGACAAGAGATGAATGGTTAAGGTAAGTTGAAGAAAGTGTGAAGTGGAAGTGTGCCAGCATGGCACAACTTCGCATCGGCGATTGTAATATTTAAGTGTTAACGACTTTGCAAAGTAAATAAGATAACTTGTGATGTGATGCAGTAAGGATGACAAGATGCGATGCAATGAGGGAAGGCCACGTGTCAGCCTTGCACATTAGCACACATCGCTGGTTTTAAAGTTAACATTAATAATTCGCACGACAAAGTGTTTCTATTGTGATGCAATATGGACGGGAGATGGCATAGGAGCAGGTACAACATGACTGTTAGATCTGGAAATGATCTATGGTGGAGATTACAGTATGATTTCACGTCAGTGATTGTATCATTTACATTTAATTTGCAAGTTAATTTTTCCGATATACGATGCGCTATGATTTGTCGAAGGATGGTGGGAACCTAGAACCTTGTTTCGTGCATATGAAGGAAATGACTTGAGTTATATGGGTGATTTGTTATAAAGTGAAGCGTTGTTGATCGCTAAAGTATGTATTTTTAATCAAACTCCATAGTATAATCCACTGCGTGTGTAAAGGGAAAATTTATGTGGGTCATAACTGACAGGTCCATGATATTTTTATAATGTGAAGCCATGTATGTCATAAGGTAAGGTGAAGAGGAGACAATGCATAAAGGTAAAAGTTATTATATTGAGTTGTCACTAATGGTTAAAGCTTCTACGTGCATTTGATTTAAAAGGAGAACCTCAAAGGTTAAGGCAGGTAATTGTGGGGTTAATTCCGCTAACCTTGCATGTTATGTTAATTGCGACCTTATGGTTGCATCAATATTTTTGTAAGAATTCCCTCTTCATCTCCTCCCATGTCCTAATAGAACATGTTATTAAACCCATGAACGATTTTAATGTTTCACCCTTAAGCATTGTAGGACACAATTTCAATTTTTGAGAATCTTGTAAGTAGTCATAAGATCTACATAAAACCTCAAATTCAAATAGAAATGTTTGAGGATCTTCATTTCTTAATCCATGAAAATTAGGAAGGATGGAAAGTGAGATATTATTCATTGTAGCAGTTGTATCCTCATCATAGATAGGAAATCCAATAGGGTATTCTCTATTGTCATCTCTATTCTCTTCTCCTCTTACTCTTCCTCTACCTCCTCCTCCATCTTGTCCCCCTCTATTTCCTCCACCTCTTCTTCCTCCTCCTATTCTTAATTTTTCTCCATTCAAATTGTGTACTTCTCCTTCTCCTTCTCCAACCCTTGTAGATTCCTCAGAACCAATATAGGGTTCTATTCCTGGTGTTATTTCTTCTTCTTCTGGTTCTTCTATCAATGGTATGTTGAAGAAGATTTATTCCTCCTCTTCACTAGGGATTTCTAGCACTTGAGCTAAGATTTGTTCTCCTGTGGAGGTTAAAAAGCCTACTCCTTCTGTTGGAGATCTAAGATCTTCTTCTTCTAGGACTACTTCAGTTGATGAAGTTGGAGAGTATCTAGGATGAATTTCCAATCTTAAGACTTCAGGGAGTCTATGTTTTAAGAATGGAATATGAGTTTGAGATGGTGGTGTGGTACTACGAGGTCTTGGTGGGGTGAGTGGTGTTGTTGGGATCAAACTTCTACCTCTAGCTACAAATCTACCACTAGAATCTCTTTCTCTACGCATATCATGTTTTTGTTTTGTTTTTTTTAGATTTAAGAAAGGCTCCTAATTACACTTCCCTGACAATGGCTCCAAAATGTTTATTCAATTTAATGTCTTAAATCTATATCATAAATTATCAACCAGAGTTATTAATTTTGTGATTTGCAGGTGAAATATATATGCTAGAATCCTATATTTCTTACTTCGTTGTGTAGATTTTATATGTTAGTTTTGGGGTTTTATGTTTTATATTAAATGTTTGAATGAAATAATAAAACTAAGAACTGATCTAAGAAATGAAATCTAAACTTAATTATCAAAGCCTATGATGATAATTCTATTTTGGAAAAGATGAAAAATTGATTTTAAAAGAACTAGAAAATAAACTTGAATCTTTTTGTATTTTTAGGGATTTTATATGAACGAAATGTAAAAGCAAGAAAGTATCTGAATCTAGAATAATTTTAATGCTTGAAAATAAACTTTAAGAAGGAAGAAAAGGTAAGGTAAAATGCTTGTCTGATATGAGATATATGATTACTGTGTAAACAAATGCAAAACAAAGATTCATTCCATATGTTAACAATATCATGACATCAATATATTTTAGGAAATTGAAACACTTAAAGCATTAAACTATGTGAAAGACACAACATTCATCTTATGAAAACACAACATTTAACTTATGAAAAAACCAACAATTAATCTATGTGGTAATGGAAATTTAAACTAGAAAGCAGCAAAATTTATGCTACGAAACCTTTTCTGTGCAAGGGCCCACTGCAACAGAACGTCTTGAAGAATTACTTTTGACTAATTAAACATAATTTCGTTGTGTAGCAGTATTACAAAAATTAAACTTATATCTAGTTAAAAACAACCCAATATTTATAACAAGTTAAATTAAATTGTTTGAGATGATCTCGCTTAGAAATATTAATGACATTTAGAAGTAGAATTATAAAAAATACTGCGGTCTTCACAACTTTCACGATTTTCTACGTTGAGACAAAATCGTGAAGCTTCCAAATTCTCGTTCACTGGTCTCGACCCTCTGTTTACTGGTCTCGACCCTCTGTTTTACTAATCATTTGATCGTGATTTTAGACGATATTTCTCTTGATTTTGGACAGGTGACTAGGACAAAATCCTTGTATGGATCATTCCAAAACTACCCATATGCTTCGCTCCTCTCCTTTATCTTCAAAACTTATCAAACAATGTCGGTAGTTGCAGAAACGAAGATTAGCTACAGAATTGCATGAATTCTGTAGCTAAATACAAAATTCATTCAAATAAGAAGAAACATTAGAATATAAAAGAGAGACCATTGAAATTCCTTCTCAGACTGAAAATGTAGCAATTAACACTGATTGATTTTGTGAATTATGTCAAAAAGGAAGAAAAAGTGGTGAGATATATGTCAAGAATAGAGACAACCTTGAGGCTCAACAGGGACCTCAGTGAGATTGGAGGTCAAAGGTTGGTACCCAATCTAGGTTTTGGGTCAGGACCTTAGAGGTGTGCCCTATGGATTTCATTGTGGGGAGGTTGAATATTTCATCCTCAATGGTTGACCCCCGGCTCAAGTGGCATGGAAAAGGCCACATGGTTGGTGAAGTGGGCCATTGGATGAGGTGGAGTGCCACACAAGTGCCACATAGTAGCAGTCTCGCTGACATGGCTAGGGTTTTATTGGGACAAACTTTAAATGGCCATAACTTGTGATCCAGGAGTCAGATTTCGATAAATTTATATCACCATAAATCTCATAACAAGTTGGTCGACATGATAATATTTGCTTATGGTTTTAGACAAGTTTAAATTTGAGGAATTTTATGACACCATTTCCATAATTGAACATTAGAGGTTGGTTCATCATAGTAATTGCTTCCTCATAAACTTAGTGTGGGCTATGGGAGTTAAATGGGTATGTTACAAGTGGTATCAAAGAAACTAGTTTAGATATTGTACTTGAGAGGCTCACATGGACACACTAGCTGAATGATTGATATGCATGATATGCTTGATATATTAGTATTCCCTTTATGCTAATTGCAGAGCACTGTAATGCATGGTTGTATAGGATTTTTTATTGAGTATGATTTCATGTTAATTGAGCTTTGATACTTAAAATATCTACATAGAACAAGGAGATAAGTTACTATGTTAATTGCATGTTCTTTCCGGTTGGCTAACATCATTATGTGTGTAAAAAGTAGAAAGACATACATAAAAATACAAAAAGGAAGGGAAATAATGAGTAGCATATTTGAATATCATGGTATGAATAGGACCCCGCAAGGTATTGAAGAGGATTTAGTTGGGAATATGAAAGAGGAAGACACTCCTAAACTCATGGAAAAATTTAGAAGTCTAAGAGTTGAGATAAGAAGCTACAATGCAGACAATGATAATATTTTCAAAGAGAAAGAAAAATTAAATGTTTTATTGTTGCAAATTATATCAAAATTACAAAGAAAAATATAATAGGAGGTATGTTTCAGCCATCATGATAAGAAAAATCCTAAGGATATCCCATTAGAGATCCAAAAGCACAAACTAGATTATATGAATGCATAGGGAAACCAATAAAGAGGAAGGATAAAACATGCCGAAGGAGGAACAAAATTGCTCAGCCCTTCGGAAAGAGGGCTAATTAATCCTAGCCAATCATTGGAAAATGCAACCACTAGATATCATCATCAAAGAAAGAGTAGAAAGATTATGATTCAAGAATAATTCAAGAAATCAAAACCCCCAACATTTGACAGGGAGGTAAAGAAAGCATAATATGTCAAGGTTTGACTTTTCAGAATTAAGAAAAGTACTTCAAGCTGCATGACTATACTGAGAACATGAAGGTTGGGTTAGTTATTTTTAATCTAAAAGGAAAGGCTTATATATGGTGGGAGGATTTTAAGAATATAAAAGGTATAAGGGAAAGAGAGTTGACATGGAGAAAGTTTGAAAAGTACTTTCATGCGATGTAAATGTCTGAAAAATATTATTACACCAGAGCCAAGGAGTTATATGAACACAAACCAGGGAAGGTAACATTTGAATAATATACCTACAAATTCTTAGAGCTACTATGGTATGTACCTTACATAAAGGATTAGAATACCAAGACAGATATGTATGTCAGTGGGTTACCACAAACATACCGAGATAGAATATAATTTAGTGAACCTAAGACTTTAGAGGAGATTATATGTAATACCAAACACTACTATGAATAGTCTAAGCAGAAGAATGAATTATAGGATGAATGGAACTGTTAGGGTAAGGAGTGACTCCTTGACTGCATAAGGATTAAGCCTTACACATCATAGTTCATTTCAAATTTTAAAGGGGTTGTTTGAGTGGTGGGATGGTTTCTCAAAGATTTTGAAATGATTTTCTTAGATTCTTTAAAAATTCATGCATTTGGCAAGATGTGGCAAGTATAAATTGTATGGATAAATTGGTAGTATAGGGAGAAGAGTGTAACAAATGGATAATATGGATAGTTGGTAACTATTCTAGGAAATATTCCTATCCTAAATCAGTCACACAACTATGATGATGTCTCTTTACACAAACTCTGTTTATGCAAAGTAAACACCATTTAGAAAATAGATTGCATGTATAAAGTATTCCAGAAATCCTTTATGAAATATTCACTGACATGTTCTATAACACACATATAATTTGTAGAAAACTCAAAGAAGATAATTTGTTGTTAAATCCTTTAACAGTTTCTCACTCACACCTTACTAGTTGCTGCAACTCATATTTTAGAAGAAATTAACAAAGATAGAAAACACACCATACATTAGATGGTCCTTGAGTCAAAAAATCCTCCAGCATGAAGTAAAAAAATCTTTTTTATTATATTCAGTCTTCAGGTAGACCAACATCCAACGTGGAAATGGTATTTACAAATGGTATATATAGCAAGAGAGGCACCAACTCCATCTCTTCTAAAAATAAGGAAACATTACTCCTAACATTACATAGATGTCAAAAGACATTATATCCATATCACATTGAAATTTAATAGAAAGGATAAATGTAGAAGAAAGAAGAGAAGAAATCTGGGCTGAAATGCTCAGTGTACTGTCATGATGCCCCTTTTTTTGTTGATTTGTATCCTTGTGTCTTTGGTCTTTAAATAGCCATGTATATTCATTTAATAAGACCTCCAACAACCTCATAACCACATTCCACCATCACTTGTTATATCCATTTGGTTATGGGTTCTTATCCTTCCCTAAATAGCTCAGAAAATTTGCTGACAGGTGTCAAAATTCAGTTAAAACAGGTGCTACCGAAAATTTCGGTAAAAACTTGTAACTGCGCAAAAACTGGAATGCTACCAGAATTTCCGGTAGCGCTCTATTTATTTTTAAAAAATACACAGAAAATTTTGAAAATCATGTGTAGACTTATATTCCTTGACATCTAAGTTGTTTTTCAAAATTGTGATTGATAAGCAAAAAAGTGTTTGTATCAAAAAACCTTTTTACCTTCCTTCTATGTGGGTTGCAACTTCAACAAGCTTATCCAAGTCTGCTTTGTTGTCAGCAACTGATATGGATCTGGTTGTTCTTGTGGTTGCATCCTTGATAGTGGATTTATCCTCCTTAGAACCCCTTTATATATTTCTTCTCTTTGAGAGCTCTGAGTGCTGCTATGAAGGGGTTTTGTTTTTGTTTTTCTTCATGGATTTCTCTGTTTTTGACCCTTCGGATTTACCTTCAATATAAATGACCTCTATCATTAGGCTTGGATTATGCAGAGCCTTGGAATTAAGCCTAAACTTGTTGTTGTCTCTGGTATGCCTCTTTCTGGTACCAGCAACAGGTTTAGTTTCTTCTTTATTCTTCTTACTACTGATCTCATATCCAACATCTTTGAGGAGATCTTCATCTGATTTTGTAGGCTGATACTCTTTCTGCATCTTCTGTTGAATAAGTGCTTCTAGAATTTCTAGTGGCACCTGCGCTTTTGATTTATCTATAGTTTCAGACCTTCCTCTTCGGGCTCTGGTGTAGACATTATGAAAAGGAGGAACACGAGGCACCATTTTCATAGATTTAGGTTTACTGGTTGAGGAACTCTCTCCTTTTTCCAACTTCCTCTCAGCCTTGACTGCAGAAACCTTTTCTTTCTTGCCCTTGGCCTTCTTATGGGTATTTTATTTTTTGGCCTTTCTCTTTGTTCTTATTTTTGCAGGCTGAGGGTGTAGTTGTGAAACTGGAGGTGTAGGTGCAGGTTAGCCTGCCTTGTAAAACAAAAAGTGATCCCAAGTTTGATTTCTCTTCCCTAACTCTTCTTCAATTAGAACCTTTATTAAAGCTTGATGATACAAGCTATATTATGAAACAATAGTGTGATTTTGTACCCTTGATGACATCTTTGTCAGAATCTTCACCAAGAAGTATGGTAGATTTAATGTCTTCATACTTGCAACATGAAAAATAAACTTCATATAATAAAGAAACACAATTGTATACCTCCTTTCACAAGTGAGTTATATCTTGATAAGTTTATCAGCTTTTGCCTAGTAATTTTTAAGATAGCTACTTGGAATTCCCTTGGCCTAATTTTGATCTATGTGTGCATCCTTGAGGAAAATATTGAGGTGTCCTCCTGTAATAATCTGACCTTTAAACCACCTCTCTCCTTCCTATGGAAGGTTAGATGCTTCAGCAATGGAGTCTTTAGAAACCTACAATGTAAAGCCATAAAAGGTGGCTTCTTGTCCATTTAAAGAGTTATAAAAATCTTGAGCTACTCCAGAGTGAGAGCTTCCTAACCTGGTGCACATAGAATACCACCCTGACTAGATAAACAAGCTTCTTACCCTCGAATTTTCATCCACTATGTCTGCACCCTGTGGCTCAATTAAATTTATTTTTCCACCTTTTTTAGTCATCTTTATAAAATTAATGACTCTGTCTCTTGAAACTGATAGGTGGAAGAGTTAGAGGAGTTTCACCTTACAAGTGTTTCTTGTATTCTTCCTTGAAATCCTGTCTAAAATCCATACTCCTCCTCAAAATACAACTCTAAGAAATTCAATCTCCAAAAAAAAAACCCTAAAATGATCATGCTCCTATTTTTTCGGTGGTCAATGGTTCATCACCCAATGCAAGTCGACTTTAATTATGACAAATATCCCTCACCGTGATGTGCACTAGGTGATAGCCATTATTATCTTCAGTTGGTTGTGTATCTTCATATGGAAAGCTCCAGATGGCTTGAGACAAGCAGATCTGTGACTGGAAATACCCTCTATTGTCATGCTGATTATTGGCCAAAATTTCTGACAGCACTGTTGTGCGACCAACCAAACAGTCATTGCGTTAAGCTTGACGACCATGATCTCTTTTATTCAGAAAAACACATACTTTGACATACGTTTAACTGACTTGGGGTTCACAGGCAGGATGAGATTAACGGTTAAGTGCATTACTATGGGTTGACACATAGGAATTAACGTATACCATGACTTGACTTCAACTAAACTGACTGCATATGACACCTATCATGAGATATGAAATATTAAAAACAAAAAAAATTGAAACGTATTTACACTACAACATGTGGCTTGAAAAAAGTGGATGTAATTTTTCATTTATTTTTTAAAAACAGAGCATGCTTCCAGAATTTATGGCAACATTGGAATAAAAAGAAAAAATGGTAGAAATAGGAATATAATAAACTATCCGAAAAGAATAAAATAGGTGCTTCCGGAATATCCAGTGGAGAACATTTTTTTTTTTGAAAATTTCAAAGTCTAATCATAAAAACAAAAAATTTAAAATGGACCCATGGCTTAGCAAATAATTGTGCCAACAATAACAAGAATAAAGGAGGAGGGAAGAGAAACTCGAGATATAAACAAGGACGAGAGGGTGGAAGGTTCAATAACTTCACCAAAGGTGAACAATAGAAAAAAACCCATAGTCAGCATAAATGAACCAAAATAATCAGGGAGTGAAAAGATCAAAGGAACCTATCAGTGTTGGGAGTGTGGAGAAAACAATTTGAGGAGAGATTTCCCCATGCTACAAATATTTGGTGCAAAGATACACAACATACAATAGGTATCAACTGTGAATCATGTGGCCCAGGGCACCCACAACATATACACAACAATGGACAATATTTAGGCATACAAACAAGCAAAAATCATGCGAATGGAAGGTATAGTCAAGAACTCTCGAGTTCAATTTTGATTGACCCAAAATCTAATTCAGCTATATTAGTCCTAATATTATGGAAAAATTAAATTTGACAAAGAAATTTCATGATGAACCACGACATGTACAACTAGCCATTGGGACAAAGGGGAGGATATCAGAGATTGTTGAGTCTTTCCTTGTACAAATTGAGGGCATCACTACAATGATTAAATTTATTTTTTTCCCATTATGATCATATGAAATTTTGATTGGAATAGAATGGTTGGAAGTTCAAAAACCAAGATTGATTTCTATAATAAAGTGTTGGAATGTCTCAACGATGAAGGTGTCCCAATATCATTGGGAATCAAAATGCAATATCACTCAAAGTGATATCAAGAGTACAAGTAAGGCACTGTAGTAGGAAGGGTTGTTCCTTATATGCCATTCAAATATCAGAGGAGAGAGAAGCTAACATAGATCCCTTTGCAAATTATCTAGTATTGAAACAATATAACTATGTATTTCTAGAAGAATTTTTAGGAATTTCACCCAACCGGCAGATTGACTTCATAATTGAGTTGATTCCAGGAAAAACACCAACATAAAAGGCTCCCTATCACATCAGCATTCCCGAGTTCATGGACTTAAATTTTTAGATGAAATAAATAATGAAAAAAAGGTATATATGGCCCAAAATTAACCATGGGGAACCCATGCTCTGTTTGTTAAGAAGAAGGATGGAAAACTCGATGGAAAACTCTATCTATGCATCAACTATAGAAATTTAAATAAATCCACTATGAAGAATAAATACCCACTGCTCGATATTGATGATATATTTGATCAATTAAGAGGGGCTTCGATATTTTCACTACAAGAAAAAAGGACATTGGTGAGGGCGAAAACTGTCACCATAAGCTCATTAGTGAGGGTCAAAAGAGCCTTCGTCACCAAAAACTGAACGTCACCAAAGGTGGAATCTCCGAAAGTATAGGTGTTGTGGTGACATTCAAGGTTCGTCACCAATAATGATTTATAATGATGGATAGTGACCATCACCATTTCATATGAGCAATAGTGATGGACAATAACCTCCATCAGCAAAAAACTGAACGTCACCAAAGGTGGCGTCACCGAAAGTATGTGTTGTGATGACATTCAAGGTCTGTCACAAAAATTTATTATAATGAGGGATAGTGACCGTCACCATTTCATATGAGCAACAACGATTTTTTGTGATGGACCTTTCATGGTCGTCATTATTGGTGCATATATATGGCGACGTTCGTTGACCATCACCATTTCATATTTGGTGAGGGTAAAAAAAATGTCATGATAAGCTCATTGGCGACATCAAGGTGTCACGAATAATTACTATAATGACAATCAATGACCCTCGCCATTTCATATCAACAACAACGATTTATGGTGATGGACCTTTGAGGGTCGTCACTATTGATGCCAATATATGGTGGCGTTCATTAACCGTCACCATTTCATATTTTGGTGAGGGTCAAAAAATGTCACCATAAGCTCATTGGTGATGGTCAAAAGAGCATCCGTCACCAAAAACTGATCGTCACCATTCCTTATGAATATCAGGGCACGATGGAATCGAACCACCAACCTCCTACTTGTAAAGCAGGTACTCTTCCATTGAGCTAGCACAACCTCCTGCTTGTAAAGCAGGTGCTCTTCCATTGAGCTAGCACCCTTTAAAGAACTAGACCTAAACAAAATAAACCTTGAAAATTTATAAATTCTAAATTATACAAATTTCGATAAATTATAAAACTTTGTAAAGTCTTGGCAAATATTTTACTAAACAAGAAAAATAACATCGAACAAGAAAGTATCTACCTAATGGTTATAGAAGTTATGAAAATCAGGTGGAGGTGTAAGTGAAGTGTTGGGAAGTACCAAACATACAAGTAGAATACATTTACTCCATTCTATAAGAAGTCTTAGAACAAGTTTGAGATTGTAATCTATATGAACTAAGTTTAATTGTTTTGTGTAAAATATGCATATGCTCCAATGAATAAACCAAGACGGCTAAATGTATATTTTTGCTATGAAGATTTGTATCCTACACCAATATGGAATAGGTAGTGTTAGCCAACTGCAAAGTAATGTACATGTCAAAGACAAATTCAAAAAGAGGAAGTTTCTTCTATGAATTTTGGGGCACAATTGCTACACTCCCTATCTTTGAATGTCCCTTGTGTAAATATATTATTATCTTTAAAGCTCTAGAATATTATAGAACCAAAAGAATACTTCTCTATTTAATGCAGATCTTCTCTTCCATAGGTAGAGAAGATGCAAATAGTCTAGGAAACAAAAAAAAAACAAGTTCAGCTGCTTAGGTGATAAATGATCTAGTTTCCATAGCCAAAGTCTTTCAACATTTGACTTTATATCGTAGGAGTGAATGTGATAACCCACAACAAATTAATTTATGACCATATCCGAACGTAAAAGATAGACATGGAAAAGATATATATCCTAGTTCTCTGACTCTAGTACAATATATTCTTGGCTATGGGGATAATACAAAATTTGCATGGATGGTTCCAGTGGATTTGAACTTGTGTCAACTTTTCCAAGAGCACACATAAGAACAAGAAAGAGAGAAAAGAGTTGAAAATAAAAACACATACACACACAGAGTCAAAGACAAGTTGAATGGGGTTTGGTTGGTTGGTAAAACAGGGATGTTGTTATTCCCCAACCAAGGTTCAAATTCCCCTAAACATGTTTGTCTCCAATGAGCTATTTCACCTGGGTAGTTGCAAGTCCTGGACAAATTTTTCTAAATAGATATTCTCAATTGCCTTAGTAGGTTCGTCCCTAGTGGGCCTTCTCAATTGGGTAGCTGCAAGTCTTGGGAAATTTTTTATGAATAGATAGTATTAATCGCCCTAGTAGGATGTCCCATGGGAAGGTTCTAGTTACTTTTATCAGATTATCATCTGACTTCCAAATCCTATACCGGAAATTTCACCAACTATAGGAAAAACAGAAGAGGAATATTTAGTTAAAATGCATCAATTGAATACTGAGATACAAAATCAAGTCAATCTAAGCTTGGATGGGTGGTGAAACAAGGGTGTTTTTGTTCCTTAGCCAGAGTCCCATGGGTACGTGCAAGTATTGGGAAAATTTAGCTGAGTAGATGTTCTTGACTGCCCCTAGTGGGCTAGCTCACCTGGTTAGGTGCAAGTATTTGGAAAATTTAATTGAGTAGATATTCTTAATTGCTCCTAATGGACTATCTCACCTAGTCAGGTGAAAGTCCCTCGGAAAATTTGGTTGAATAGATACTCTTACTTAATCGATCCTTAGTGGGCTTTCTCACCTAGGTAGGTGCGAGTCTTAAGGTAAATTTGGCTCAATAGATACTCTTAATTGTCCTTGGTGCACTGTCTCACTTGGGTAAGTGATAGTCTGGGGAAAATTTGGTTGAATATATACTCTTAATCATCCCCTAGGGGACTATGGGATGTCTCACTTGCGGGGGTGCTAGAGTTGGGAAAATTTGGCTGAATAGATACTCTCAATCAAAGTTTTGTCATAAAATATTTGAAAAGGTAAAACGCGAATTAAGTGGTGTTCCCCTACATAAGCTAATAGGCCATCCTCTATCTTTTTTAGTAGTTAGAATTGGTATTTTTGGTAATAATAGTCATGGGATTATGGTGCACAACAGTAGTGAGTCAGAATCCATACTCTGCTTTCATTAGCATTTATAATTAGTGTAGTTGTGATGGGTTCATACAATGTGTCCATGTGACTACCAATGAAGAATCCCAAAGCACAAGATGCAACAGCTGAATGATTAAAATACAAAGGTGAGAAATACCTGCTAGTTTAGAGTAAACCATGAGGAGAAGAACGGTTATACTTGCAGCTACTTATGGATTCTATGATGGTGTCCTCTACATTGATTAACTTCCTGAAGCACTTGAAGGAGGAATAATCCCCGTGACTAATGGGAATCAGACTCTTTTTAGGACATACTGAGACTAACAAGTAGGCCAACATCTATATTGTTTTTGTATTCAATAACACAGGATTGCACCTGGTCACTTCCTTCTTCACATACCCATTGCTAACATAAACTTGCTTCAAACCAGAATCGTTTCTAACACGAACCTGCTTCAAGCCAAACATTATTTATTAATCAAAAAATTAACAGAAAACTTCAGCACATCACACAGCCATCACATTATAATGAAAGGGAACAAAGATATATGAACAGATCGAAGGAAACATGGAATACGCTACCTTCAGTCTCTTCAAATTTTCTACCATGTTTGACAACAGAGATAGGAATGTCTTACAGGTTTCAAATGTCCAATAAATGCTTAGCCTCACCACCTTCATATATTTTCCCACAAAAGGTAGCATTCCTAAAATAAACACCCTATTTTTCCATAGCCTTACAATCAGGACAATGATCTTATGGGTATACAATATCTTTCCATTTGATATAAGCATCAAGATACCTAACCTATAAATGTGTTCAACAAGTTATAAATGAAATAATTTCAGATATTAAATTCCTTAAGCGTTTGCATGTATATGTCAAATTCTTTAAAGCAACTAAATACAAAAGAAATACAGACAAACCTGAAGTGTAAGCAGTGACATAGTCCTAAAACTTTCAGCAGCTTCCCTCCAAGTATAGTGTCTACTTCTTCTAGGGATATCACAACCTTATACATAAAAATTCCAGGTATTCTCCTTAATCCTTCTGGAATGAAATAAATTGTGGTAACATTAGAGTGAAATAAGATGAGATAATATTATTAATGTCAATTAGAATGTATTAATCAATGTACAAAAAATCACACACCTTGTCATCCAGCTTGCTTTGTTATTGCAGGTAGTAACTAAAGTACTTGGGTGGAGAACCTTCCACCTTTACACCAATAAACAATATTCAAAGCTCTAGCATCCTTTGGAGTAGCCATCACTATGGAGCATTGTTTTCCTGAGGTTGCTTTCCATTACCTCTTCGTTTTGCAGCTGAGATAACAGAACTTGTGACTTTATGACTAGCAGAAAATTGAAGGTACCAATCATCTACATGTTTAGTCCAACTTGTTGTTAGTGCAATGAGCCGAATGTTCTTCTCAAGCTGAAAAACAAAAGTCAAACACCCAACATGTTCATATTGTTCCTTTACATTGACAATTACAGGATACACAATTCCACATTCAAGCAAAATGCTATGAAATAATACATAATATGCAAGATTGCTGACAAAAGAAGCACATGTTTTCCCAAATAAAAATACTGTAAGAAAATTTGACTTATTGAGAAGATATCAGCCCAAGAAATTATTTTGTTTTTAGGACACTTTCTGCACTAAGAGTGAAAATTCTTATCTGTTCTACAAATGGTGCACAAAATCAGTCTAAGAGGTTAGCTCAATCAGTTATTGCCAAAGTTGTTGGCCATTATACTAGTTGAGTGCTAGTAGGTGTTTAGTTCAAATCCACCAAGGTGAGTTGCACTAGTCTACACCAACAGGTTTACTAGAGATGTCATCTACGAATATGGGGAAGAATCATTTGGACTTCCCCAAGAGGTGTTCCTTAGAAAATAATTGGTGTATGGACTCATCTTAGAGAATGAAAATTTTCTTCAGAAATCTCTGTTAAGGACTGGAAACATCAAGCATGTTTTTTTACTTTTCTTCGTTGAAGATTTGATTTAAAGCTTGCTTTGCTCCTCCTTCAATGGTTCGGTTACATTTTGGGAGAGGTAAATACCAAGTAGTACTTTATCTTTCTATATCTTATCTACTATGAGCATAGTTTTAAAAATCATAACTGACTGCCTATCTAACCATGATTCCAACCAAAACTAGATCAAACTAAGATAGAACCGGGTTTAATAAATTAGAATTAGAAAAAATACATAAAATAATTAATTTTTAATGACAATTTTTTTTTAAGATTATAAACCATGATTCCAAACCATTGGAGACAAAATATAGAAAGTCTTCTCATCTATATACCATGTAAGGGTGCATATATCAAAATGGCACCAAGTGAAATACATATCAATGATATCATCGACAAAATACATAACCAATAAGGCTCTAAATGGTTTCTAGTGTCCAAAAAAATGCTGCAATGAGGCTTTTAATGGCCTCCAAAGTCCAAAAACAATGCTACAACTCAAGCTACTGGGCCTGTAGTGGTCCCAAACTATATAAGCACAAAACAAGCAAGATAAGTAGTTGTAGAGTGCTGAAACAGACAATGAAGAAACATTGTCCTTCATTTCATCGAAGGAGATAAAGACCTGTTGGAAAAAATTGAGCCTCTTTTGACAGCTGATCTACTTCTTGATTCAATTCTCCAAAAAAAAGAATAAAATAAATGACTTTGAACAACTGGAATATCTCCTTCAAATGATCATCTACAGGCCCAATATCAATATCTTGAAGTTGACTGTTGCTTTGTATCCAATTGGTAACCACTAACACTCAATACCTCCAATCTTAGTGCAACCCTTTATATGGGACTCAAACTCTGTTTAAAACCCTCGCCTGCCCATTATACCGGACTATACATTAAATGCCCACATTCTCCATTTTACTCTCCAAGACAACTAACTAATTTTTTAGATTCAAGACCAAACCAACTTTGATCACTTAATTTGTACACTTAGGAAAAAAATCTCATTAGTAATTTGGTTTGTCTAATTAGATAAAGTCACATTTGATCGTGGGCTAAAAGTTGATGCAACAATATAAAGGTAGTAAGGTATACTTTAGCTGAATTTTTATTTCTGTTAAAAGTGAACTTCTGCAGTTCTTAATTGAATATCTTCTCCATTGGGTTTTCTCATTTTTAATTTTTACCCCACAACATAAGCTAGGTAGAGGACACTGAGACAAAGTCTAGCAGTTCATGGAAATTACGGGAACAAGGTAGCTTGATTGATTGTGGTTTTTATGTTCTCTCTTTGGAATGTGGATTTCATTTCCTTCCATGTGGACGCGTAGTTTAAAATTTAATGTTTATAACATCATTATGTGTTATGAGAATCCGTTGCTTGTTAATTATAAGTTGTTATGCATGAATACATTCATAAGGATGGTTTGTTTTGATGGATGGGTATCTTAGTCAGTAGATCACCAACTAGAAATTGTTAGAGTCTTGAATGACACAAGTATCACCTTGCAAGAATTCCTTTGAGAGGGTGTTGAGAATGATTTTCTCTGTGGCTATTAGTTTAGAGTGATGACAATGAAATGCCTCAACAATGTGAACTTGACTCAAATGAAAAGGAAAACACATAAAACAAAATTCAAGAGAAGAGAGTACAAAGGGTCAAACCATATTTATCAAGCACAATTTTACATTTAGTTGTATAAGTAATTAATAAAACGGAGGTAGAAGCAAATGGCCAGCAATGATGCCTCTACTCGTAATGCTAACGCAGTTTGACAAAGGATGAAATCATTTTATCAAGCAGAATTTTATATTTAGATGTATAGGTGATTAATAGAACGGAGGTTGAAGCAAAATGCCAGCAATGATGCCTCCACTCATAATGCTAACTCAGTTTGACAAAAAGGGAGGTCTCTTGTACTTATGAAGGCCTTGGTGAGATGAAGGTTGGGAAAATTGTCCCAACTCGCTACAATGATGACTTTATAAACATGACTTCCTAATCATGGCCTTTCAACATAACTTTATGACCCCTTATACTACTTAAGAAGCAAGCTATGTTTTTTGAACAAATAACTCCTTTGACTATATGTGCTTTCATAACAGTGCTAATAAGAGAAACAACACTAAGCAATAAAATAGACTAAAGGACAAAATAGGACTTCACTTCAAAATTGAAGTTCATTATTTTTCTCTCCATTTTTCGTGAGCATCCTACTCAAGAAAAAACTTATATCAAATGCTGGCCTTAGTTTTGGAGCTACATTTGTAGATTCATTGTTATCTAGAGTTGATCGTATGATACCATTGTGGAGTTGATTGGCACTGCAGAAGATGTTGGTGCTACTTGTCGTTGAGTGTATGCTCTTCGCATTTCCATGGACCAATTCAGAGTGGGCTCTTATAATATTTAGGTAGACATGTAGAAATTTTTGCTAGCTGGCAGCTCACCGCAGTTTCAATGTTTTTGCATAAATTTGATTCCCACAGTCCCAAACTAGTAAGTCTGATGTAAAACTTTTGAATGCAATTTATTTGAAACACATTTGAGTTACCTCTACCATTTAGTTTCAGCTGATATGTGCAATAAATGCAAGCACACACTCAGAAAAAATACACAATATTTTTGGTCTAATGACCCTGGAAAAAAATTTCACACTTGCAAAGGGAAGGTGGCACATTACTTAGTCATCTTACTAAATTTGGAACATATCCTTGTAGGGTAAAATTGTGGAGTCACTTATTACTATTCTTGAAGGTGAATACTTATTTATTCCATGGACTTTTGGCATTGTCAAACCCATATTTCACCCTTTTCTCACTAGATTTGTTTTGTTTGAGGTTGCCCGCTTACTATTTTGGGATTTGACTACTTCATTTTCCAAATTCAACCATGGAGTTGGTTGCTTGGGATTTACTCATGTGAGGCTGGTGGAAGATTAATTAATTCATTGTTGTTAACTCTTTCCTTGGACAAGTCTTGAGGAATTGTAACTACCTCAAAGATTATGTATTTATTTATTGAGGTAGTTGCACTGTAGCACATTGGAGAAAGAGGCCATGACAAATCTTTCTACTTTGAAAAAGTTTGAGGCTTTACCAAGCCTTTCTTGAGGAGCACTCCATCTAGTTGATATAGTATTTTGGGGATGCAGTTGGACCCAAATGCTATGGAACATATGGCTTTAAGCTTCTAATATAGAAGACCTAAAAATGAAAGCATCCCAAGAAAATCCATATTTTAGAGATTTTTATGTTCCCAAATGTGTTATAATTTGAAAGAAAGGTTGAGAAGGTTCAATCAAGCCAGGAGCCTAAAAGAACTGTCCCACAAGACCACTACTTACACAATTTGGGAGAACAGAAAGAATGTTTTATTTGATGAAACAATCCCACTTTATGTGGGCCAAAACGTTGCAAGCAGTATTAAGCATTGCACCTTGCCAAATAAATGCATTCAAGGTCTTAACCTTTCATTTCCAAAGGAGTTCCTTTCAGAAATAGCCTCTCTCAGGCTATCAATGCTTTTGAAGACAAATTATGGATAGCCCAATCAATAAATTAGTAATGAGGTTCAGATTACATTCAATGTGTTGTGGTTCAAAACCGCTACTATGGAGGTCCTCACCAGCTTGAATCCTTCAATGACCATTTTTTCAGCCACAGCTAACATGGGCCATTATTAATTTAAACAAGTTAAAACTGTATAACTTGTCATAAAAGCATCAGTTTAACAAAATAATCCCAGCGTCCATATAAATCTAGACATGAAGGGTAAAAGGTAGGCAAAAAATCAGGAACGGAACTTAAATCTGAGCTTCCTGGAATACTCCCATCATCATCCCAGTTTCCTATCTGTATTATGGGCAATTAATGTTGAAAGAAAAATCAGAGTTTGAGGCCGAGTTGAATCATGTTTTCATCTTGTTTTAAGCTACCAGATAGGTACCAGCCATTAGGCGGAGTTTAAGTGCATATACTCCCTCATATATTATTGACAAGCCTAACTTGTTTGCCATCTATGCAACCTTGGATAAATGCTCAAGATTGAAAAAAACACCCCAAGGATTATTGGGATTGACAAGAACGATTACTACTGTATTCATCTTAGCTACTGTTTCAAGGTGTTCTAAATTAACTTCCCAATACCTTTCTGTAATTAAAAATATATTGCCTAGCTTCAATGACATTGTATGCCAGCAATGCTTCATAAAGTGGATACCTTGGTCTTGGCAACAAAATGTTTGCATCTTTACAGCCCTAGACTACAATAGCTACATCCATGGCTTTTATACAACCACAGGTTAAGTGGACATCATCTACAGCTAGCTGGTATGGATTGTCAGGGGAGAGATACCTTGCCAATGCCACTTGTCCTCACTCTAGACCCATTTTGTAATAGTCTGTTATAGACAATATTTTAATTTCTTGCACGTATTTCATGGGGATCCACTCTTTGTGGATATTGCTAATTTTTCTTGAGCAACTCTTCCCTATGAAGTGTGTGACAGTTAGCATAGTGGTTTGTTACATTAGAAAAGGGTCCATTCCGGGCACTTTTCTTAGTAGTAGAGGACATCCTGGACGTGAAAGGGTCCATTCTGGGCACTTTTCTTGGAAACAGAGGACATTATGGAAATGAAGCTATTTGTCAAGATATTCACTTTGTTATATTCATGAGTATGGAACATAAAGAAGTATCAAGACCTTGAGTATGGACCAACTACTTCTCTTTAAGGGTATCCGTTAGTTTTAAT
The DNA here is from genome assembly GCA_034641835.2 of Pinus albicaulis. NCBI lineage: Eukaryota > Viridiplantae > Streptophyta > Pinopsida > Pinales > Pinaceae > Pinus > Pinus albicaulis. The sequence continues at coordinate 954,047,100 of CM076572.1, forward strand.
GTTAGAAGAAATGATAATTGGGAGCAAAGTATCATAGAACCAATACTGCTCTGAAAGTATGACTGGACTGTTAAGGAGAAAAAACACTTGAATTGCAACATGGTGTGATTCGTATCTTTGGCTAAGAATAAACTGCATATGCTTTTGAATCCCACTGGAGCAACTTCAACCCTTACACTAGTCCAACTCATTTGTACCAAATACGAATAACTGAACACTGAAGGATAATATAATATGAGAGCAAAGGAAACCAAAAATATAAATTCTGGAGCAATCTGGGCATTTGCACACAAAGATATACCTGCCAGGCTACCACATCTCCAATGGAAAAGGAACTTCTACTCAAATCATTTATTTTGGTAATTATCTCTAGTGATGCCCCTATACATGGAGAACCTAAATTAAGTAGATTAGGAAAGCTATAATAATTCAGAGAAGTTGGGCATGATTTTTGTAAGGATAAACCATAGATACCAGGCTTCTGAAGTCTTGAGAACTACAAGTAGAACCACAGAGTAGGTATATTAGTATTAAGTTATAAAACCGTTGTCCTAAAAAGAAGGATGTCCCTCAATCTGGGGTTCTCTTTGGCATTGGAGAATGTGCCAATGTGTGATTTGCTGCCATGGGTTCTCATCTCCTTAGAAATCCTAAAAAATGCACATGTTAACCATGCCGAAGGGCTCCACACACTAATTTTCTTCATAGTGGAGCACTCTAAATAAGGCTAAAAAACTCCATCAAACTTGTAATAGATACACAACTCAAAGTGGGAGTACTGCTAAAAGATACTCGTGTAGATACGTGCAAGGTAGATCAAGGGTTGTTGAGACAACTCCATTTTTTGGTAGGGAGTCCATGGCTTCTCTACAAGGATAGGTTAAGTGGACATCATCTACAACTAGCTGGTAAGGAAGGTCAGGAGAGAGATACCTTGCCTATGCCACTTGTCCACACTGTAGACCGATTGTGTAATAGTTTGCTATAGATGTTAAACAAGGTTGTCATTGATGTCAATATGGCATTAATGGGATGGAAAATATTCTTGTGATGCATAATATGATGATGTCCTTGCTCATGGTGACAAGTCCCTCTTTTTTGATAAGGATGTCATTAATGAATATGACAAGCTATTAATGATGCCATTATGATGTCAAGCCACTAAGAAGTAGTCTTGTCCTAGATGCTTGAACTAACCATGAACTAGAAATGATGATGACATTATTACTCTTGATGAAGAAGCCTACAACTCAGATGATGTCCTTGCCCTTGATATTGAAGGACTATACATGAATTACCACACTTGATGACGTCATAGGTGATGGCACTTGATGAAGGTCTTAATGACATGGACAATTATTGGAGACATGACATGAAGGACTTGGAAATCTCCTAATGGCAAATTAATAAATGCTGCACTATGGTCGGTGACATATCACTGCACTATTATTGGATGGCATGGATATCCTACATGATCCTATGATGATGAAGAAGCCAAACAATGGAGAAGCCATACTATCCCAAACATTCCTCATGTTGTCCAAAAAAAATTATGCATAAAATTTAAGGACAGTCACAAAGAAAAATCATTTTTGCCACCTTAGAGGCATCTTTTCTCAATGGGACCTAGACCATATTAAAGAGTATTTTTCCTCTTTCCAATGAGCTCTTACTTGGCCCGAAACTCCAAATAGTTTGGGAGATATATATTTTACAAGTTAAGGGTATTTATCTGGTCCTTGAGCCAACCTGTGCTAAGGCCTCTCATGTCGGCCTCAATTCCAAAGGACGTGTCCCTTCATTCCAGTGTCGAATTCATATAAATGCAAGCACCGTCTGTCATTTATCTCACCAAATTTCGGTCAAGGGACAGCACAACGAGGACAAGAATCTTTTGGTTTGGGTTAAGAACAGGATTATTTGTCAATTGAAGCAGGCTGTTGTAGGACACCTCCGCAGGCAGCAACATAACTTCTTTTCAACTGTAACAAGCCTAGGATAATTGTTAAAAAGGCACAAGACTATGTGAACTAGCTCAAACTTGGTGTTGAAGGCAGTGAAGTGTCAGATTAGCTCGTGTCTTCGGCTTGGAATTGTGATAACTTGTGAACAATAAGCTCTGATTAGCTGTCTTGATACCTTGACCTGTGTGTTAAAATACCAGAAATTGCAGCTTGGAGGCTCAGACCATAGTCCTATAGCTGCTTCTTACAAGAGCTCAGACCTGTGTTAGTCACTTGTGAAGGATAAGCTCAAGACTGGTGGGCAGTGTGTTATATCATACTTGTAAGATGGACGTGAAAAGGGACAGTATTTTGTAGCATTGTAAAGGCTAGAAACAGAGATATACACCTTGGAAACAACACAACTCAGATCTCTTGGAATCTTAACAAGCTCAAACTTACTACTGTGACTGATAAGTGTGATAGAGAAGGCTCTTCATGTCCTAGCATAAACAACAATCTCAGACTCGGTAAATTGATGGAAGACTTGAGATAATTCACCTGTTAGATATACTTGTGATACAACTGTATATCGTTGACCCAGCTTTACATCAAGGTTTGAAGGCTCAAGTCCACTTTAGGCTGGGACATCAAAAGAGGGACCACATGCTTGGATTTCAATCCTATGAAGAATAATGAATGAGCATTAAGGAACAGTGAACTTGAAAGGGTGTACAAGTGAAGAAGATATTGACAGTGGGCATATTAGAGCAGATTGTTGACCAAATATTGAAGTATTTGGAGCACCATGTGAAGACACTCTTGAAGCACTTTGTAAACACTTTCTTGGAGAGTTCCTGAAGAAGCCTTTGAAGAGGCTTAGAGCAGGTGTAGAACTTTGGATTCCAATTGAAGACACCTTGAAGGTCGTGGAGATAATGTTGAAGGCCATGACACATTGGTCATCATGAAGCAACCTTGGAGATCTTTGTTTTGGGTACCATGAAGAACAATGAAGACACCTTCTTAGGAGCAACTCTTCCCTCAGAAGTGTGTGACAGTTAGCATAGAGATTTGCTACATTAGAAAAGGGTCCATTCTGGGCACTTTTCTTAGTAGTAGAGGACATCCTGGATGTGAAAGGGTCCATTTTGGGCACTTTTCTTGGCAGCAGAGGACATCCTAGAAATTAAGCTATTTGTCAAGATATTCCCTTTGTTATATTAATGAGTATGGAACATAAAGAAGTATCAAGACCTTTAGTATGGAGCACCTACTTCTCTTTAAGGGTATTCATCAGTTTTCATGTTAGATGAAATGATACTTGGGAGCACTTTGGCAAAGGATCATAGAACCAATACTGCTCTGAGAGTATGAATGGATTGTTAAGGAGAAAAAACACGTGAATTGCAACATGTTGTGACTCGTGTCTTTGGATAAGAATCAAGTGCAAATGATTTTGAAAGCCACTGGAGCAACTTCAACCCTTACACTAGTCCAACTCATTTGTCCCAAATAAGAATAACTGAACACTGAAGGATAATATAATCTGAGAGCAAACGAAACCAACAATATAAATTCTGGAGCAAACTGGGCATTTGCACACAAAGATATACCTGCGAGATTTCAACATCTCCAATGGAAAATGAACTTCTACTCAAACCATTGCTTTTGGTAGTTATCTCTAGTGATGCCCCTGTACATGGAGAATCTAAATTCAGTAGATTAGGAATGCTATAATAATTCACAGAAGTTGGGCATGATTTTTGTAAGGATAAACCACAAAAAAGGGGGTTCTCATCTCCTTAGAACTCCTAAAATATGCACATGTTGACCATGCCAAAGGGCTTCACACACTACTTGTCTTCATAGTGGAGCACTCGAAATAAGGCTAACAAACTCCATCAAACTTGTAATAGATACGCAACTCAAAGTGGGAGTACTGCTAAAAGATACTCATGTAGATATGTGCAAGGTAGATCAAGAGTTGTTAAGACAACTGCATTTTTTGGTAGGGAATCCATGGCTTGTATACAACCAAAAGTTAAGTGGACATCATCTACAGCTAGCTGGTAAGGAAGGTCAGGAGAGAGATACACAACTGGTGTAGATATGTGCAAAAAAGATCAAGGGTTGTTAGACAACTCCATTTTTTGGTGGGGAGTTTCCTCAAAGTATGAGCTTATCTTCCGAACTCTATAAACCACACAAAGATTTTAGAAAACCTACCTTAATAATGCACTCTTTTTCCACCTTAAATTCTGTCATTGATTGTGTCATATTGCCTGAAATAACTTGCATAGTAAGAGAGTTCATCCTAGGGATTTGTGTGATGGATGAGTTAAGGGGTCCTTAGATCTCTCAATCTGGAATGTTTTCTTGATTTTTTTATTTTAAACAAACCTTATTCCAGGCAAGGCATTCTCCAAGATGGAAAAATAATTTAGTTTTATAGATCTAAAAGCATACCTTTCAGCTATTGTTTTGATGATCAAGACAATCTATAGGATCTTCCCACAAATGGATCTGCAAATTGTAGTCACATCATCATATCCCTATAGTCCCCTGCATTCTGAATTTTAATGTTGTCTCAGTAAATTGTTGTTTTTATATGTCTCCCAATCGTGCTACAGGTCTAATCTTCATAGCAAATGCATTGTTTTTCTACTACAAAATCTAGCCTATAAAGATTTGAGTGTCCCAAAGTAATATATTTACTATTCATGATTTCTATGCTGCCAAACAGCCACAACGACTAGAGTCCTCCCTAGTGGAAATTGTTGAAAAGTGTAACAAGGTCGGTCTTCATATTGACTATGTAATTATGTATTTTATGTAAAGAAGAAGACAAAGGTAATAAAATGTATTTTGTACTTGCTCCATGGGTTTCATGAGCAAGATTTTATTATAAGTTAAATAAACTTATTCTTGATGTCTATCTAGGGCTTTGTCTTCTAGATAAAAATGTAATTAAGTGTCATTTATATATGAAGGATCTAGTCAAAGAGATGCTCCAAGACCTTGCAAAATAATTTGTAAAAGGATGGCTGGAAACTGACTCAACTCAATGCTGGAGATGGATGATAAAAGTCAGCTTATATGCAGCTACACGTCGGCCTAAAAATCAGCTGAGAAGTCGGCCTTCTAGCTAACTGTATGGTTGGCCTAAAAGACTTGACAAGTGCACTATATATATACACACATCTGCGGTTTATTTGAGTAAGATTTTTGGTGAATCTCAGAAATAGAAATGTGGGATTTTCAGAGATACAGTGTGGACTACATATGTGACTAAGTGCGGATTTTCTTAGTAATATAGTGTGGATATATCTGAGCTGGAATGCAAACCTTTGACAACATCTAATGGAGACTTAAGTTTGAAAAGGAGGCGTATATACTTGATGACCAGAAATATAATAAAGAGTTGCGGTCTCTAGAACAGAAATGCCACCATTGACTGAAGCAGAAGTGCAGATAACCTGAAGAAAATTGCGGATAACTTCAGGAGTGATATATATGCAGATTTAAGGAGATATAAAATGCGGATTTACTAAATTTATAAAACAGATTTCTGAAGCTGAATTTTGCGGATTCCTCTGTTTAAAAGTGCAGTATATAAGTGCCATTTTCTCTGAAATGGAACAGTGTTAAGTTCAGTAGATCACCATGATGTACGTGGATTACCATGATCCGGATGAATGTCTGTATGTTGCTATCAAGTCTGGAATAAGAGATTCAGGAAATCTCACCAATATGCACCTACTGTCTATGAAAGAATCAGGTCTGCAGTATGAAGGTCTGAAGTGGATGTGAAAATTAAGGGTCACTGCTGGATAAGAAAAGGGAGGAAGGATGATTTACCTTCCCTCTCATAGTTAATAAAAGAAAGGACAGTACATACTGGTGCAAGAAAGAAAGATCAGCATGGAATATTGACAAAGAAGAAGTAACAAGGTATTGGAAGCATCCATATGTCAAGGGTCTAAGTCTGGGTCATGGTACTTGTCATTTGAAGATCTAAAAGAAGAATTTCTTGTGGGTTTTCCTCACCAAGAGGGAGAGGTTTTTCCCTGGCTCTAGGATCCTAATTTGTGTGTCTCGTGTATTTTGATAATTGACTTGATGAAATATTAAATAAGCTAAAGAAGAGAAGACAGAAATAACTTAAGTAAGCTCACAAGTAATTATCAAGAAGAGAATTTGAATTAATCTCTAGCCCTCCAAATTCTCAACATGGTTTCAGAGCTAAGGTGCTGAACACAAGGATGGCTTGACAAAGAGACACTCTAGGAAGAAAAAATCAAAGTTTGGGTGAAAATTCAAATCAAGGAAATCCTCAAACCATCTCAAGAAGACTTTCAAATAATCCACATAGCAAGGAGGATCCAAGATCACCTACTTTGAAATAAGTTTAAGAGGGAGTTCCTGCCATCATCTTCAACAAGAAAGCTGATAAAAGAAGAAAAGCATCTAATCAAGTAAGTATCTTTATGACTTCATATGAATCTATAAAAATGTCTTCTTTGCAAAGAAAGCAAAAAACTGGTTAGGGTTTCAAACTTTCCTACATAGAAGACAAGGACAATGAAGTCATGCCAAATACATGAAAGGAGATATAAGAGCCCAAAGTATTTTTACAGAATCCATAAAAGAATCTCTCATCTCTGATGTACCAAATCTAGAATCATCAAAAGGAATATATGAGAAATTGGTAGAGCTATTCTATGTGAGTATTGCAGGAGAAGCAATCTCTTTGAGATCAACTACAGGAACTGGGAGAAGTAATGTCTGACACTAAGATGACTACATTGGTGTTGAATGCTCTGCTAGAAGAATAGGGAAACTTCACTTCAGGCTTATTCTGGAAGAAAGAAGCCACACCATTCCACAATTTAGGGTCTCTATGTAAAATAGAGGAAATAAGACTAAAAGCCAAAGCTGATACAGAATCAAGTGAAGGGAATCAAGCCTTTGCAGCCATGTCCGGGAAGAAAGGAAGATTCAGTAAGTTTGGTCCTCAGAGTAGAAGAAGAAATATGGACAAAGCACGATTCTTTGGATGTGATAAACTTGGGAATTATAATATAAATTGTCCTTAATCTGAAAAGGACAAGAGAAATAGGGAAGAATCCCATGTCTCTGAAATGAGGGAAGAACCTGATGCAAAGTAATCTAAGAAAGAAGAATCAAGGGATATCCACTATGATTGAGATCATCTTCTCATTTAAGTGATTTATGTTGGTTGTAAGATAGGAAGCAGTGTAACATCATGATCGAAGCATGGTAGGAGCTCCTGGTGAAACAACTCCTAGAAATCCTCTCTAATAACATTACTAATGGAAGGTAGTCATCAAGATCAAGGGTCATCATTGAAACAAAATTCAGATGACATATTGATGGAGCAAGTAAAGGGAATGAATCTCTTCATTCTAGAAAACCTGCTACAGGATGACTCAAGAAAAATAAAAGGTATGAGGTATGTACATATTTATATGCTGACACTGGATAACGTGAATTCATGTCATATGGTTGCAGGTAATGGACTTCTGTATTTAGAAGTATGATCTACGGAGGAGTATCTCTCGATGCACTGACAGATGAAATCAACATATATATATCCTCATGGAATATGAGGTGGTTGTATATGAACGAGGAACTGGAAAATTTGTAAGTTCTTGGGAATGAAGAATGTGCAGAAAGGAAGAGATCATGAAATGCAGCCATGTCTAAAGGCAGTTATCATCCGGAAGCCAAGAAGATGTGACTAGGAGATCTCCTGGGAAGATATGTAGACTCTAACAGAAGTCTGGTAAAGAAGAATACCCTTGAAAAAACATATCATTAGGAGATGTGTCAATTTGAATAAAGGATGTTGATGCTGACAAGAACATGTCATGGTGAAAGGTCATCACTGAGGTAACTTTGGTTTTAAAAGTTCATATGTCTATGTTTATCTGGATGAATTTGTGTAGGGCTTCTATTCATGAGAAATGATGTATGATCCTTGGAGATGATTCGAAGGAAAGCAGCATGAAATAAAGATGGACCAGATGATAAAGACTGATGAATCACTTTCTGATAGTGGGCATCACTCGTGACTAAAAGTGATGGATGATATATGCCCTATGAAGCCAAAAGTTGAAGATTCCTCAATATCGAAATCCATGACATCGAGGGGAGGAATTCTTCATGAGTAGTTGGATTGCTGCTGCAGGACCCTGGTTGATAGGGAGCCTAGTGGTAAGTTTATTGCTTGGAAGAAACTTGAAGTATGTCCTTCCTATGTTAAGAGGGAGTGACGTATGTAATTCTCTATTACATGTGTCATGCACTAGACCAGGACTAACAGCCGTAAGTCTTAGTGAATGGCATGTGAAGAGAATGGATAGACACATCATTTTGGTCTTCACCTGGAAGACAGAATAGAGGATTGGGTAATCATCTGGCATTCGATACTCTTTGAGAATGAGGTCGGGAATTCAATATAAGAGTAGTCAAAGACCGATATTCTTTGAGGGCTGGCTACCCAAGAGAAGAATAATCCAAGAAGGTGATACTCTGGGAACACCTAAGTGGGGTATGTACCTAGGAGAGACAATGAATTTGGTGTCTATAAGTCATGTGTCTCGCCAACATTGTAGCCCATTGTCTCGTTGAGAGATGGGGTTGTTAGTCAAGGCCTTACACTAGGAAAATGTTGGTTGATATGATTCTATATAGATGCGATTGCCAATCCGATTCTTCTTATGAGATTCTTCAGTTTGAAAGTGACCATGTACCTGTATGAATACCTCCCTAGTTAAGAGGGAGTGTTGAAAAGTGTAACTAGGTCAGTCTTCATATTGACTATGTAATTATGTATTTTATGTAAAGAAGAAGACAAAGGTAATAAAATGTATTTTGTACTTGCTTCATGGGTTTCATGAGCAAGATTTTATTATAAGTTAAATAGACTTCTTCTTGATGTTTATCTAAGGTTTTTTCTTCTAGATAAAAATGTAATTAAGTATCATTTATATATGAAGGATCTAGTCAAAAGAGATGCTCCAAGGCCTTGCAAAATAATTCCCAAAAGGATGGCTTGAAACTGACTCAACTCAACGTTGGAGATGGATGATAAAAGTCAGCTTGTATGCAGCTACACGTCGACCTAATTATCAGCTGAGAAGTCGGCCTTCTAGCTGACTGTGTGGTCGTCCTAAAAGACTTGACAAGTGCACTATATATATATATATATATATATACACACCTCTGCGGTTTATTTGAGTAAGATTTTTCCTGAATCTCAGAAATAGAAATGCGGCCTTTTCAACGATACAATGCAGACTACATATTTGACTAAGTGTAGATTTTCTTAGTAATACAATGCGGAGATATGTGAGCTGGAATGCGAACCTTTGACAGCATCTAATGGAGACTTAAGTTTGAAAAGGAGGCATATATACTTGATAACCAGAAATATAATAAAGAGTTGCAGTCTGTAGAACAGAAATGCCACCATTGACTGAAGCAGAAGTGCGGCTAACCTGAAGCAAATTGCGGATAAATTCAGGAGTGATATATATGCAGATTTAAGGAGATATAAAATGTGGATTTCTTGAAGTTATAAAAATGTATTTCTGAAGCTGAAGTTTGCAGATTCCTCTGTTTAAAAGTGCAATATATAAGTGTCATTTTCTCTGAAATGGAACAGTGTTAAGTTCAACAGATCACCATGATGTGTGTGGATTACCATGATGCGGATGAATGTATGTATGTTGTTGTCAAGTCTGAAATAAGATATTCGGGCAATCTCACTAATATGCACCTACTATCTATGACAGAATCAAGTCTGCAGTATGAAGGTCTTAAGTGGATGTGAAAATTAAGGGTCACTGCTGGATAAGAAAAGAGACGAAGGTAAATCTCTGCAGTTAATAAAATAAAGGACAATACAGACTGGTGCAAGAAATAAAGATCAACATGGAAGATCGACAAAGAATAAGTAACAAGGTCTTGGAAGCATCCATAGGTCAAGGGTCTAAGTCTGGGTCATGGTACTTGTCATTTGAAGATCTATAAAAAGAATTTCTCGTGGGTTTTCCTCTCGAAGAGGGAGAGATTTTTCCATGGTTCTAGGAGCCTAATTTGTGTGTCTCATGTATTCTGATAATTGACTTGATGAAAGATTAAATAAGTTAAAGAAGAGAAGACATAAATAACTCAAGTAAGCTCATAAGTAATTATCAAGAAGAGAATTTGAATTAATCTCCAGCCCTCCAAATTCTCAACAGAAACAAGTATGCAATAGTTGGCACTATAGCAACAAAAGATATGGATCTGATAAGGGCTAAATTTCTACCACATGTGCCTACAGGAATGAGGGTTTACCCATTGTGCCTCCTATACATATTCCATGGAAAATATTTGACAGTGTCATTACAAACTCAGTCATACGATAATGCTTCTAGAGCTAATGCCTATTGATGCTTCCTCATTTCTCTATAATATGATAAGGATGAGCATATTAACCACATATCATTAGATGCCACTGATGTGCAGATGATGCAGCCACCTTTCAAAAGTCTGGATCCATCACACAGATATTGCATTTTCAGACTTGTTTCCAGCAATAGGGTATCATTCACACCTCTATTGCTATATTTTGGCATGAAGTCAATTAAAGTACCAACCTACAGAGGTGTAAGTAAGTCATTAAAGAATTATGAATATGATGCAATGGAAGGATATACAAACGCCAATTAGAAAATGTATATTCCCAGGCTTCAAACATCATTTTGATCTGTGCAACCATGTTGTAATGGGTATCCAAAAAATCTGTTGATTTGTGCTACTTGATTGCTTCTATATCCAAAACCCTTATCTAGGGTCCACAAACACAAATAGTATTTTCTTACTCTGTGCTAACATCACTGGCAAGATAGATATGCTCATGCACATTGTCTTAGTCCAACCTAGGATCTCGGAATAACATCCTTTTAGAATGGATTAAAAAAATAATTTGCATGTATATATATTACTATATTTAGAAACATTTTGGAGAATGCATGCTTCTAATTGCTGATTTTTTCCTCCTAATTGTTACACCAATCTCCTTTTTTCTTCCTTGATCTAAGATTAGATTAACTACTCGAAAGAATATGCTGAAAATGCAAATGCATTTTGAGGGGTAACAAGTTGCTTCTAAGGGCTAAGGCTTAATGTCATTTGCTTTCAATTTCATTTTGTTTCTTTGGGTGTTAGCAGTAGAACTGGGAAATGCATCTCTTACGGAGCTTTGGCAATCGATTGAGCAGTGAGTATCCAACTAGGTAAGCAGGTGGCTCTTGGCCAGTGAAAGGCCCACCACAAGTACCTCTACGCCAAGTAGATCCCTGTAGAGCATGCAATTGGTGACACTTGAATGCATTCACCAATTTTCGATAGCTTTCATAGGCAGGCATCGACCTATGTAGAGCATCTAGCTCGTTGGGCTTCACTGTTTTTGAGAAAGAGTGAACAGATCACACAGTATTTGTTTGTTTCACTCATTGCATAATATCTACAATTTTTTTTAAGTAATTTCTACTTGTGAATCATACATTTTCTACTTATTTTCAAGAATTAAGGGTTTCCAACAATCTAAAAATAAAGAATAAATAAATGGAACAAGAACTCACTGATGGTGACATCGCTGTCCGGGCTCTTCAGCATATTTTCTATTCCCTTGAGGCCAAGCGAGGTGCGGAGATTCTTGCAATGCCCTGGTGGTCGCAATGTTGGCCTTTTGAGCATATAAGCCTCGCATTCGGGTATTCTGCTACTGCTCCTTTATTTTGATAAATGGTCTTTCGGACTCATCAGATGCCAATGCCATCCCTGCGAATAGTAACAATATCAAGCAAAAAGATTAATTTCTAAACATACAAGAGTTGGATGCAAAAATACAGAGGATTTTGAACATGGAACATACCTTTGCACTGTCGAAAAACCGGTGGTGGGGTTCGATATCGGGTCTGCTGCTGGTAAAACCATAAGTCGCAACTCTGTTAGTATGAATTCTTCGTCGAGGTGTACGAAAAAGAACCACTTTAGCTACGCATAACTAATAGCCCTAACAACAATAGAGGCTGCCAAACATCTTCAGATCTGCGATTAGTAGTAAAAATGCTGCAACAAACAGATCTATAAATGGAAAGACATTAAGCAGTAAAGTAAAGGTTTTGCCCCATGCATCCAACAGACAAGACAAGAACACGATTTTTTGAAAGAATTTTATATTACAGGGCACCTGGGAGGAAAACAAGAAGGTGTATCCATCTCTCCTCAATGGGATGGGTTCTTTGTAGTCCTCAGCACTTCAGATCTAAGCTTTCTCTCTCTTGTAGGTGTAGAAAACCCAATGCAGAAAATAGAGCTCAATGGGAGCAAATGGTGAAAAAATGAGACCAAGTGTATAGATCCAGAGTGATCTAATAGGCAACAAAAGGTGAAGAATGATGGGGAAAACCCTCCTATTTATAACAAAATATTGGGTCATTCTAGATCTTGGTGCATGATTAAAATAATGTTCATCAAATCTAGATCCACCTCTACGGAATATTTTATTATTATTTGTTGGAGGGAAAGGGTGTTTGACTTGGGTCAAATCCCTTGATTAGTGAAGAATAAATAAATAAATGATTTATTTATCTTTTTAAGGAAGTGGTTGGATATAATCAAATAAATAATGATTTATTTAATTAATGGTGGTTGATTTGGTCATATTTAACAAGGAATATTATCTAAATAAGATTTAAATAATTATTCCTAGAAAATAATAAGATAACTATGGGTTTATCTCATTAATTTATTTGTTTTTGGGTTAAACATGACTGGGAATAATAATTAAATTGTGGTTTAATTAATTATTCCTTGGGGAAAATCAAACAAATATGGGTTTGTTTAATATTCCCTTTTGGGGTTTCCTAATTAACATAGTGAAAGCAGTTTTACTTGGGGTAAAAATGGTCTTACATGGTGTACTTGGGTCCATCTAATGATGAAAGGTTAGATGACCAAAAAATGGTGTAACAGATTGCCCCCCAGCGTGCGAGTGTCAGGAGCAAATCGTATGACCGAAGTACGTTGTAAGAACACAATCACTAGACAGCAAAAAGGGATGTCAGAGAGGGAAAGGTGAGGTAGATAGTGTGCTGAAGGACTAGACCCTGAGGAGACGAGACTCGCAGGTGCAACAAGTCTCTTTTATGAGAGGGTACCTGTGTTGAAGGCGGCGGGGGAGGCATACCTATGCCCGCCGTGACAAAGTACAAAAGAATAGTGTGTCCAGTAAACAAGGGACCGAACCATAGAGTACAGCTAGCATAATCAAGGGCCAGATAAAAATACAATGAAGAGTCTCACATACATGCTGTGCCTGGGATAACAGCCAGGACTAGTACAATAATATCTAAGTACATGAGATAAATACAACCCAAATGCCCCCTGGAAATGGGGAAGGGCTCACAAAATCTGACTGATACATGCAAATCAAAGAGGTGCTACAAGTGGCGAAGGCCAATATCATCAAAATCTGGAGCGGCATCGAAGGCTGCAAAGAAGAGGTCATCCGGGCATGTGGGGGGCTACCTGCAGGGCCACCCCCTCATGAGGGTTGAGACATCTCAATAGTGGAAATGGGAAGGACTGAGTAGGGACTGGACGACTTCCCTTGTTAGAGAATAAAGAGCATGGATGACATGGCAGCGACTGACACAAGATCATAAGGGATAGGGGATAGTGAGACTGAAGGTCATAATGTGCGACACAAGAGAGAGACCAAGCAATGAAGGATGGAGGGCTATAGTGGGGTGCAAAGGGACGTGGTATAGACTCCATGGATGCAATGATGACTCGACTTGGATGCTCTAAACAAGGGCGACTCGATGGTGTTGCCACACAGTAAAGGCCCCAATGGGGGACAATGGAAGCATGAGTACAATGTGGGAACTCATGATGAAAATCGGCACGAACATGGACAAGTAAGGGGGCAATATGGTGCCCCAAGTACAAGTGTCGTAAGTGAGGAAATTCGACTTTAAGGAGGTGTGAGGTGATCCTTATTAGACAAAATAGGTCCTGGTGAAGGATGAAAGTACAAAAAGGATGCTGGCTATCGAACAGAAAATAAAACACACATCTCAGAAGGGAAATGCTAAGGGTAATATTTCTTAAGATAGAGTGCATGGCGAGGGTTAGGAAGGGAATGGCCTTCGAAATCCTCTAAAAGGTATGCCCCTTTACCAAGATCGTTACTGATGATGTAAGGGCCTAGCCATAATGAGTCAAACTTCCCATGACCCAGGACATCATGGGCCTGGTCATATACTAGAACAAGGTCGCCTTCGTGAAAAGTGCGAGGCTGAACTTTTCGGTCATACTGAGCTTTGGTGCGTTTTTTGGCCGCTTCCATGGTTTGCAAGGCAACACGGCGGTCTTTGGAAGCCCGCTCAAGCATGATAAGTCATTGTTCTAGAGGTTGGGTGTCAGGGAGAAGTTCAACGGCCAGTTGTAGGGAAGGGATTTCACACTCGATTGGTAAGACAACCGCCTCTCCAAAAACGAGGTGAGGAGGGTTATGGTTGGGGGGCATAGGTGCCCCCAAGCATGGTGTGGTCATGCCAAAATGTATTTAGAAAAATGGGAATCTAAACACATTTTAATGATTTGGTGTGCCATTTGTTCTCATTATGGTTATGCAGTATGAGAAAGGAAATGGAGGATTACCAATCTCTTTTGGTACTGCATATAGGGATCAAATGGACTTTAAGTTTCCGAGTCGGCATACCTGGTGACACTATCCCAAAAAGAGGATTTGGAGATAATGAACTGATGCTCTCGTAGAAAAGTTATAGGTTGGTCAACAATAATGTCTAAGAGACTGGGTTGTTGATGGAAGATGAGGGAATGATAAGAGGTATCATCCCTAGAGTGATCTGAGGTGGTAGGGGACTTTAGAGGTTCTTCTAAATGTGGAAGAATAATGGTACTAAAGTCAACACGACCAGATACACTAGGAGAGTTATGGAGAATTGCTTCGCTGGGTCTCTCAAATGTGGGTGCCCCCTTACCCAAACATTGGGTTGCGATGTAATGGCCACAAGGTGGATGTGGTGTGAACGCATGGGTTCGATGTAAGGGGGAATAGATAAAGTCAGGGGTGGGAATTTCTTCCATAATGTCATCATCATGATAGAAGATGGGGTGACTGGTGGAAGAAGAACCACCTGACATGGTGAAGTGGCCTGAATCATCATCATGAGAAGAGAGGCTCACATGCGCATCGTCACAAGGGGTGACCGAAGAGTAAGTAGATAAAGGATCTACCGATGTTGAGCCCAAGATGATCGCTGAAGGAAGGTCAAGCGAAACAACAGGGGAGGATTCAGATGGAATGTTCCCCGAGGGTCTCATGGATGATGATAGGTAGAAAATGTTGGATGAAGGCTCCGTCATCTCGACCTCCGGAGGGGGAATTTCAATGGGAGCAGTCATATCTGGTAGTTCTGCTGAAGCAGAATGCGCAAATAGGAGAGAGGTGGACTCATTGCACTTGGCCTCGAATTGGTGGATCGCAGTGATAGAGGTGCGGAAGTCCGCGAGGCGGGGACTAAGATGGGTGGAATGGCCATGGAGATCACACAAAGCACAGGGGTGGTTGGTGTGAATAGTCTTGGGGTTCTTAGCCGCGGTCGCGGAAGGAACAGAGGTTTCTGGGACCGCGGACTCAGGGAACGTGACATTAACCATGGGCTTGAGATGAAGTAATTCAGGACAGGTATGGGAGGCGTGACCGACAACATCACACAAAGCACACTGGATGGTATGCTTTGGAGGCTGAGGAGGAGCAGAGTTTGTCGGGGCAGCCTTGTCCTTTGATGCCCCCTTGCGAGCTTTTCCCTTCTTACCCGAAGTGGTCACAACAGGAGGTGGTGCCTGTTGAGGTGACTGAGGCACTGATGCAGCGGGAGAAGTCATGGGGACCGGTTGAACCGGGGTCAAAGCGATATAAGGTTTGGGCTGACCAGGCAAGGTGGGGGCTGGAGGAGCAAGGTACCAAACGGGAATCCCAAGGGTCAAGTTAGGAAGAGAGAGGGTGGCCATGACTGGTACCGTGTACACTCCTGGTGGGGGAGCTAGGAACGGTATCTGACCAGAGGGGGCATGGCCAGGTGGGATGGCTCCTAAATGGCTAAGGCCTGGAGGAACCGTGCCAGGGGGATAAAGGGGCTCATGACTACCAACTGCCGGTGAAGGGCTAAGAGCAGGTTGCGGAGGGCAAGGTTGCTGACTAGCCGAAGCAGGTTGCTTGAGAGCAGCCCGAGACGATTGCATCATGCAAACATTCGATGAGCTGGGGTCAGAGATAGGAGGAGGGGGGAGACTAGGAAAAGTTCCAAGCAGGGAGGAATCCTTGTAAACGTCGGGGGAGACACTGGTCAAGGAGTCGACGGTTTGCTTGTTGGCTACAGAAGAGATGGTCGTCTCAGGTGAGGTCTGAGATTTTGGCTCATGATATGTCAACTGGTCAATGGTGACTATCTTTCCATTATGAGGGAAAGACATCTTGCGGAAAACCGTGGATGGGACATCAGACATAGCATAGGTGTAGCTTCGCCCCAATAGAATGTTGTAGTCTAGCGGGGCGTCGATGAATTCGACTTCAACACAAACAGTCTTCCCGGCAAGGGTAATAGGACAATTACGGAAGAGGCCAATGGGCTGGGAGGCGTGGCCGTCCCACGCTCGAAGGGTGATCGTGGAAGGGGCCAGCTCAGGGGATCTGAGTTGCTTCCAAACCGAAGCGGACATCACGCAGGTGGATGCCCCCTCATCAATTACACACCGGGAAACGTTGGCGTTCCGGATTTTGACTGGGATTTGGAAGGTGACAGAAGGAGGAAGAGGAGGATGGTCCGATGGAGTGGCATCGAAAACAATCATTTGGTCATCAGCAGGATCTACAGCACCCAGGGAAGATAGCAGAGCCTTCTTTTGGGAAGGGCACGATTGGAGGAGTTCCAATGTGGAAATGGCAGTAGGAGATTGTGCCAAATAATCTACTATGCTATACGAATGAGCAGCTCGACCAGAAGCAGCATTTCGGCGTAATGGTCCTTTAGGAATATTGGTATGAACCTCAACTTTGGGTTGAGGGATATGTAAGGGAACATTGGGTGTCGAAAGAGGCTCTGTAGAACTGGAAGAAGGGGACTCGAGGGCAGACTGAGCGGGAGGCTTGGGGTACTGGCGAGACCGAGTTTGAAGGTTAAGGTCGACGATTAGAGGTGGATCAGAGTTCATCATGAGGATCTGGTAATTGGAGGAACCAGAAGGGGAAGGTGGAGTGGCCACCTGTCTGTCAGGTGGTTGGGTAGCCATGAATCCCTGCTGTGCATCCACCTGCGCTTGAGGGGGCGAGGAGCGCTGTTGCAGGGGTTGAGAAGGCAAGGGAGGCGAAAGTGCATATGCTGGAGGAGCTAGCGCACCAGGCTGTGGATAAGGGTAATGGTTAGGTTGGGAAACATTGAGGTAAGCAGGAGGTCGGGAAAAAGGATGAGGCATGCCGTATCCTGGATGCATGCTACCGGGAGGGGAAGAAGTGCAGGAAGTGGTGCCCCCTCCCCCAGGAAAACCATAGCTCATATGAGGTTGAGCGGATGGATGAGAGATAGGTCCAATGATACTGTTGGCGGCATGAGGTGCCCCCGGTGTATGGGAATCATTGGGTTTGGGAAGATCAGGTAGGACAGGAGGATCATAACCTGTCTGAGCGTAGATCAGGTCATACTTTAACGCCATTTGGAGGGCATCTTCTTCGGTTTGAGGAAAATGGGATGCGACATCTTTCCCGATAGGGGACAAAAGAGATCTAAGGAACCAGTCCATGTAGACACGGTCTTCGAAGGGAGGAGATTGGCATAGGCTCCGTCTTCTTCGCCATTCCTGGACATGGGTAGAAAGGCGGGTCGAAGAGGTTTGCTTGAAGGAAGTCAAGAGTTCGATACCAGTGTCATAACGAATGGGAAGCTGGAAGTAAGATAAAAAAGCCCGGGCAAGAGTTGCAAAGGTGGTATGGGAGGAAGTGGGCTGATCAACATACCACTTAGAAGCTTCGCCTGTAAGCATGCGTTGGAACAATCTAAGACGAACAGAGTCATCGGTAATGGAGGTAGATGAACAACACATGTGGAAAGATCGAACATGATTTGAAGGATCTTCTCCAGCACGACCTTCAAACTTTGGGATGTCGGAAGGGAGCTTGGTCGGCATAGCAGGCCAACTAGCGTCATGATGTATAGGGTCGTTTATCAACCGGTCCAAATCTAGGAGGCTGAGGCCTGCCAAGAAGGGGAGCAAGGGTGTAGTCGAGGTAGTTCCCGTGGTGGTTCCGCTAGTAGTAGTTCCGGCATTAGGGCCGGGAGCACCACTAGCATTAGGCCCTGGACCAGACATAGTGAAGGTGACAGGGGGAGAACCTAGAAGGAAAAGGAGAACCCAAAGAATCAGAAGAGGAGTCGGAGGAGGACTGGCTCGACGACGGCGGTGCGGAGCAGGTCGATCAACCGGAAACTGAGGGTGAAGGCCAAGAAGTCTCCGGGAAAGGCGCCTTGGGGGCGCAATGATGACAGGAAGAAGGAAACCGACAAGGGCAGAAAGGGATAGAATCAAGTAATGTCAAGGGCAGATAAGGTGCGGTGACAATTGATTTTAGAGTCTTTGCCAGGCGGTGTTAACCAGGCGCTTCTTCACTTAGGGTCAGTGTGTGGCGTGCGTTAATTTTAATTTTTAAACCCTTTTCGTTTTGAGAGCAAGAAAAAGTGTGCTGCGTAACTGAAAAGAAATCTGCAGAGAACAATATAGATTGCTGAAATAACAGAA